>VZRI01002132.1:18114-34310 GCA_013397515.1 Upupa epops
CCTCAGTGAAAGAGGGGAAGGCTGCAGGTTCACCCCCACAGAAGGGAGTTTGCAGGTACAGAGACTGGTTTGCCTCTTCAGCCTCTCTGCATTCGAGCTCCCATGCAAAGAGGGTTGTGGCTTATGCCCACAGCGGAGTTGCAGTGTGGCTGACTTTCTCTTCCACCCTTCAGTGGCAGGGGGTTTAGAGCCATTGCTAGACCCCCAGGGTGGGGGGGGGGGGTGTCGGGGGTTGTCTTTCTCTGTCCTAGAGGAACTCCCTGTCTCTGAAAACGTGTTGCAGCAGGAGACAACAAAGATGGCACAGATGACCAGAAAGAAGGAAGGGCAAAGAAGGAGGAAGTACTTTCTCTTTTATAAACTCTGTCCATCAGTCACCTGTATATTCCACACACTGACACAGGAGGTCTGCTAAGAAACATACCTCCAGATTCAAAATAAAATGCTTTTTTTTGGCATAAAAGCACCAGAAGTAATAGTTGACAATTTGGTAATTTTCAAACCAGCACAGAGCATAATATTACTCTATCGGAATATCATGGGACAGACACCAGAAGGGAAATCACATACACTACAGATGAGAACAGAAGAAAAAGTATTCACGTTCAAAGATCCTAAAATGTACTGAATCAACACAGAAACACGGGAGCAGTGAGGATGTAAACAGGGGCTCTTCTGCCCTTTCAAAATTGCTGCCTGATCTGCTTAAGGAACCCATAATATAGACTTGTACTAGTAGAGCATTAGACACCAACAGGGTGATCAAGAAGATCCTTAACAGCCCAGTGTTTCTATGAAGGGAAGATGTTCAGTGCAAACCTCGAGGTTATACACCCAGACAAGATTATCCTATTTGCTTTGGAGTGCAAACAAAAAAATCTCAACCAGGGAAGATAAAAGCCATACATTTATTTGTAAGGATGAAAGGCTTCTGCTTAGGGAGAAATAAACGCTGACTACTTTCCAAAGAAAACAGGAGAGATTGAAACTAAAAGACAGCTGTAATTCCCAGAGTGCCAGATGTGTGTCTGAGCACTCCAGCTCTGACACAGGTGGTGGCAGCTGGCTCCGAGAGGCAGGAACAGGACATGGCTTACTCTTCTACAGACGAAGCTACCTGAGGGATCTCCAACAAGAACGTGCCACTTCTGAAGACACAAACTATCTCCCAAAAGCTCTTGCTAACCTGATGGTTTCTTGTTCTACAGCATCACTATTTCATCAGCTCAGTTAAGAGAATATTTCACCAAATTCAAAATCAAACTTGCATGTCTCAATCCAGGAACCACAGTAAGAGTCAGTGAAGGAGAAGCAGCAGCAGAAGACCACAGCCAAGCACACAAACTGAAGGTCTGTAGCCCACTGCATGGTCTCACTCTCATATAAATGATATTAGGAAACCTGTAAATAAAGAGAATTCCTCACCACTATTTCTTCCTTTATCTTTCTGTGCCTTTCAGTTAGGCTTCGTTTTCCATTAAAATTGGGAGGGGAATAAATTCTTGTAGTCTACAACAGCTGAAAAACAAGAAGCATTCAAACTTGAGTCTCGTATCTTCAACCTATCTCCTTGTGGATCGATTCAAAACTGTTTCACAAACTCATTTGCTATTGCTTGTCATCTCTGAGAGACTTCAGCACTTGGAAGCTGCAGCAGAAGCTTTCCCTGAAGTCTCAACATTTAGCACTTCATGAAAACACCAACGTAATAAGTTAAATTTTCAGTCCTTCAGTTGGCAAGAGGAGGACTGACACAACTGTAACTAAAAGGATCTCAGTTCAGGAAAATCTCATTGTAAAAATAAGAAAAGTAGCGAAATGCATGTTTGGTTATGCAGATCAGCCTCTGAAAGCCTGGCAGGGGTAACACTCTGCTACACCAGAGCACCATGCGACAGCTCCCATTGCTGGTGGGAAGCAGGAAGAAACCAACCTAGTTCACCAAGCAGACCAAGAGAATAGAAATCTAGTAATTAGCAGCATGAGTATTAACGTGATCAACAATGAAACCTACAACCATGACTGACAACAATTAGTAGGAACATTATTAATACTCAGGAGTACCTCAATTTTTCCCCCGTTTTCCACAGTGAAACCCAACCATCAGTTCTTTAAATAAATCTTACCTACAGTGTCACATCCTGAGCAGAGTGTGAACCTTAGCAACAGGGAGGCAGCTCTTCTTGGCAGCAGCTGCCCTCTGCCATCTTGCTGCTAATTATTTAAAACTTGGTGTTAGAATTCACAGCACACTAGAGCTTGTAAGTCCAACTCAAGCAATGAGAGAGATACATCTTGATCCTAGGAATCGATGGCTGATTTGTGGAAATTTCCCTCAATTTCCAGGTATTTTGGCACTGTAACACCAAACAGCATCTTGTTATTCCATCTGGTAACAGCCAGCTCCTCAGTGAGTGGTACTTAGATGCTAACGGTGAAATACTTATGAAGAATACAACACTTATTTTGGCTGGTCAAGATACAAACACTGCCAATCATGGTTCCTACAGAGAGTAAAGGCAACATGCAACCCTCTTCTCTAAAAGATTAACCTCCCAGTGCACAGTGAATACCTAGAATGTTCCAGCACTCTTTAGGATTTCACACCTTATTTAGTATTTCACACCAGATGCCCTCTTGCTGTCGTTTCACTGCCCATTCTTATGCCTCGCAGTGCCAGGAAGCTTATTCTTGACGGGTACCCACAAGCTCACCTCCAGCAGAGAGCCACTGACAGATGAGAACTGCTAAAATATCATAGAATTATAGAATCAGTAAGGTTGGAAGAGACCTCCAAGATCATCAAGTCCAACTGTCAACCCAACCTCACCCTGTCCACTGAACCATGTTTTCCCGCACCAGATCTGCATGTTCTGGTGTAGTGAAAGATGAACACACTGCACACAAGTGCCAGTCATAAAGGAGTTAAAACTCCAACCGTGAAGAAAACAAAACAAAAGGCTTTCCCCCCTCCATTTCGTCACTGCTTTGCAATTGAACATTTACCAGGAATTAATTCCTGGATGTCTCCATTAAGACTCTTAATACTTAGATGTAAAGTTCAGTGTAAACTCAAGGTCACTGTTCATGGCGCTCCCTGAGTAAGCAATCCTGCTACTTGGAGGTAGCTATAAGTGTTAAAAGGTACGAGGCAAGGAAAGTCAAGAAATGAAACGCAGAACTCTAAAAATATCCCTGTGATCTACGCACGTAGCTGTGGTGTCTGACAAATTCAATTAATTCTGTCGTACATCATCTCTGCACTGTTATCGATAGAGACAGAGCACTATTGAATTTTAATTATTCAGCCCGTATTGATCCTGCAATAATCTGGTGAAAATCATCTTGGGTTGTCAGTACCCCTAGGAGACAACAACTATCATCTAATTATAAATCACACCATGGCAGTTGAGAAAAGGTCAGGGTTTGCTTCTTGCACAATTTTGCAGCCAGATCCTCACGTATAAATCACAGTGACACGATTGTCTGCAAATGCTAATTATTTTCTTCCCATTGAGCACCTATCCCATCACCACGATGGACTCATAACAGTGAGTTACGTGCACGGAGCAAACTACCAGAGATTCAGCAAACAATTAAGGAATTGAGATTTTAGGGTTTCATCCCACCCTGACCTTGAACAAGCAATTGCACCACTTGCAGGGTTTGCTTTTCCCCTCCAGAAATTGAGCAGAACAGTATTTGCAGGGCCCACTCCTGTTAGACATGGTGAGTGTCTCAGAGGAAAAGCTGCTGAGCAGCAGCAAACATTCTAGGCCTTCAACAGAGACAAAGAGGCTTTTTGAAATCCCACCGAGCACTCTTCTCTTCCAAGAGTCTCCCTTTCCCACTGCACCCTACTGCTGTCACTGTCAAATAGGGTGGCTGACAGAACTCATCTGTTTGCTTCTCCTCTCCTCTGACCCAGATTTATCAATCCACCCAGGACAAGAGGAGTACATCACCTTGTAGTGACAGCAGTACAAGAGGGACACCAACACCCACTCTGCATCCACCCAGCTCATGGGACTGTTTCCTCTGCTTGGTGGGTGGCAGCTAGTCCTGCTTTCATGGAAGATGCCTTCTTGCTGTCGCTTCACCGCCTGTTCTTGTGCCTCATGGTGCCAGGAAGCCTAGTCTGAGGTGTAAGTAGTGTTCCCACAAGCTCACCTCCAGCAGGGAGCCACCGACAGATGGAACTTCCACAAGCTCATAAAATCATTAAAGTTGGAAGAGACCTCCAAGTCCAATCATCAACCCTTCCTCACCCAGCCCACTAAACCATGTTTTCAAGCACCAGATCTGCACATTATTTGAACCCCTCCAGGGATAGCGACTCCACCATCTCCTTGGAACCCTTATGAAGCCTCCAAGCATCCTCCTGTGGCTCTGGGAGACAGAGTACCTTCGTAGGAGCCCAGAAGCAAATGATTGCTGGTGTGGTACAGATACTAAAGATGGAAAACAAGTATTAACGTGGGGTTTATACACGAACCTCCTAAACTGAGGATGGCCTTGGGTCCTCTGCACACTGTCTGCAATTTCAACATGCCAGTTATTGAGACTGGGGGGCTTCCCCTCCCCAGATGCTGTCAGATTCTGTTGACATAACAATAATATCCAGAATTCTGAGGTAAACTGGCATAACCCTGAAATAGCTAGCAGTCCCATACAGACTCCCCATCTTCATCCTTTACTATTTGGAAAGGACATCCTACACCCAAACAGACCTACCATTAAAGATGGAAGATGGTGCAGGGTGCATGTTCCAGTTTTCCCTTATGTGACAATCAGCTCTTGGCTCAAGCACCCTCCCCTGCCCAGAAGCCACAGCACTATCAGCAGCGCAGATAACAGCAGCTCCGTTACAGCTTCAGAGACCACAACCAGCTTCTGGAGTTCTGCTGAGACCTAAGGGCAGCCAGTGCAGCTCCCCAAGTAAGGGATTGCAAGGGACTCTTTACACACAACCCAACAGTGTATGACAGACAGCATCCCTGCAGGGTGTGAGGAAAGGTTGTGATTAAAATGCCTGCTCATTTCTCCCCAAAACACAACTGCAGCAATGGTCTGTAATGCACCGTTCAGTGCCATCTGGGGACTCCCTTTCCCCTCATGCCCTCTGCATGTGCCCTGGTCTTTACGATAGAGAAATAAGGATAAAATAAATGATGGGCTACAAATGAACTAAACTGAGAACAAGAACTCAAAAAGGGGAAGTGAATTATTTAGAAACTATGAAGAATTTAGAAAACTATAAACATCCTCCTTTGGACTTGAATATTATCTGACTGAAAAATGACACCATTGGGTCAAGGATAGATTAGCAATTAAAGACATTTTTCAGCTGAAAAAAGGGACATCATGGAGAAATCAGGTTTAAATGAGAAACTCCCCCACAAAAGCCACGGCTCGGCACTTGCTCTGGGACTCAGTGCTTTCTGTCAGAGGACATTTTTACACTTGTACTGGAGACCTCTGAATTGTGACATTTTCTGCAGTTAATGGATTTCAGAGACTCCATGGGAGACTGACTACAGTCCGCCGTTCCCTAACACTGCCCTGCACTGAAGGATCTTTCAGAGAAAAGACACATTATTAGCATCAGCCTTAGATTAGCACCTAACCTATGCACTTCTTTGGGGGGAAGGACTGCCAGGGTCCTCCTGTACATGCTGCTACCAAAGACTTCCAATAGTACCACAGGTTTTAAGTCCTCTGGGGACAGTGTTCTAGTGTGAAGGAAAAATTGCCATGGAATAACCCTAAGACTTCATTTCATTTCACAGTAAGGTAAAACAGGAAGCAACATTAAAGGCTCCTCTATCTAGGCTTCACACATCCTACCAAGTCTAGGTTAAGTCATAGCATGGTTTAGGCTGGCAGAGACCTTACAGATTATACAGTTCCCACTCCCATCCTACTAGCCCAGGGTACCCAGAGCTCCATGCAATCTGTCCTTGAACACTTCTAGGGATGATGGAGCAGGCACAACCCCACTGGGCAACCTGTTCCAGTGCCTCAAAACCCTCATGGTGAAGAACTTCTTCCTAATACTCAATCTAAATCTCCCCTCTTTTTAGGCCATTGGCCCTTGTCCTGTCACTAAAGGCCCTTATACAAAGGCCTTCTCCAGCTTTTTTGTAGCCCCTTTCAGGGACTGGAAGGTCACTGTCAGATCACCCTGAAGCATTCTCTTCTCCAGGCTGAACAACCCCAGCCCCCTCAGTCTCTCCTCGTAGCAGAGGTGCTCCAACCCCCGATCTTTTTCGTGGCCTCCTCTGGACCCGCTGCAGCAGATTCATGACCTTTTAGTACTGTGGGCTTCAGACCTGGGAGCAGTACTCCAGGTGAAGTAAAAGCTCCCAGTTGCTTATTTCATAGAGTCATAGAATCCTCATGGCTGGAAATGACCTCCAGGATCACCAAGTCCAGCCCTCATCCCAACAGCTCCCCAACCCCAAAACCATGGCCTCAAGTGCTCTAGATACATGCCTTTTAAACACCTCCAGGGATGGTGGCTCCACCACCTCCCTGGGCAGCCTGCTCCAGTGCCCAACCACTCTCTCAGGAAAGAACTTCTTCCTAAGATCCAATCTAAACTTCCCCTGACACAGCTTGATGCCATTTCCTCTTGTCCTATCATTAGTAATTTGGGAAAAGAGACCAGCACCAGCCTCACTACAACCTCCTTTTAGAGAGAGCAGTAAGGTCTCCTCTCAGGCTCCTCTTCTTTAGACTAAATAATCCCAGTTCTCCCAGCCGCTCCTCATGTGGCCTGTTTTCCAGCCCTCTTCCCAGCCTCATCACCCTTCTCTGGACCCACTCCAGCACCTCAATGTCCTTTTCATACTATGACACCCAAAACTGGACCAAAACAGGACCCAGTACTCAAGATTCGGTTGAATCAGTGCAGAGTACAGGACCACCATTACATCCTTCCTCCTGCTGGTTACACCATTCCTGATCCAGGCCAGGATGCGCTTCATTGTCATTCTTTCAATTACCCCAGAGCTCTCCCAAACAGTGCAGTAGGAGAAGGCATTAGAAATAAGAGCAGAAAGTCCACAGTGTGATCCATTTAACAAACCACATAATCCTGAGACACTTCTCATACTTGAGCCAACCTCACCTCAGTCATGAGTGTGTGTCCTAAACCACTGCCGCCCCAAGCCACCCTGGTTCTCCTTAAATACTTCATTTCAGGGTTCCTTCCTAGCCTTGTAGGTCCTATTTTCATCCATTGCTTTATATTAAGTCATTCTTTCTTTGTCACCACTTCTTTTCCACAGGTACCCTCACACGTCCATAATACTTCCTTAAGTCTTTATAATACTTTACTCTGAACATCGCTTGTCATTTTGCTCCATCTTTAGAGTATAGGCTGGACTTGACAATCTCAGAGGTCTTTTTCAGCCTCAGTAATTCTGTGGTTCTGTATTCCATGTTGCACCAAAACCATCATGAACACACAAATACACTGGGAATCACGTGGGCTTAGCAGCATGAAGAGCTGTGTGTAGTTACTCTATTTGCAGGAGTAACACAGAGCATAAATGAACCTCAGAAGGCACCTTCAGGAAAATACTGCCAAGAAAAGCTGGGCTCACCCTGCACCATTTCTTGTCCTGCTCTGCCTGCAGAAACAGATGTCTCCCCCATCACAGCCCAATTCCACCTGTCCAAACCCACCTCTAACTCGTTCAGTTTGCATCTCCCATCAACATAAATTCACAGAACTGGGCTACTGATGCAGAGCTGTTTCCTTCTCTGAATGGTAGCCCATACCCCTCAGGTCTGACCTAAGAGGAAAAGCTGTACCTTCAGTCTGCAGCCCAAAGCTGAGGTTAAGCCTAGTCACCAGGGAAACTGTGTGACAAAATACAGAAGAAAACCTACCTGCTAATTTTGAGGCAAAACCAACATTGTAAAGAAATCCATATTTTAAACAACTCAAGGAGGCTTGAACATTTGAGGTTTGAAAGGTTTCATGCATAAAGTCTTGAATTATCTCAGACAAATGATTACAGTTCACAGGCAGTACAAAAACCTGCTGATGGAGCAACAGCAGCTCACAAGCGCTGAGGAGAAAATCTGCATCTAACCAAAGGTAAAATTCAAGGAAAAATTAAAGCAGGACTGAGAGATCAGAGAATCACAGAATATTTATAGTTGGAAAGGACCTCCCATATCACCATAGATACAACAAAAGCCAAAAACCCTGCTCGGACATGATGACGTTTGGCTTAGCACACCTCCCAAGAGCAGCCATCCAGCAGATCCTGTACTAAGCACGGACAGTGCCTCAAACCCATGCGACATTTTCTCATCACTGGGACACGTGGAATTATCTCATATGTCTAAACTGTGTGACTGTTCCTGAAATTTAACCTGCTCCTCCATCACGCGTATTTTAAACCTTTTGATGAACAGCCTATTTCCATATTCTCTGAGGTACCACCACTGAACACATCCTACTCAGGTTCCATCCTTGCTGGCATTTACTTCTCATCCAGTATCTGCACAATCAGGAGATGTGATGTAGTGCAGTACATACTGAGCAAGGAATCAAACCCAGAGAAACACAAAGAATTGCTGAGAGGTGATGAAGACTCAAAGACAAAAGATGTGGCCAAACATCAGCAACTACTCCTTTTCCCTTTCTGCTGGACACAGAGGGAGCATTAATTAGGCAGAACTGTGAGCACATTACAGTTCAAACAATGATTTAAAAAATACCTGTTTTCTGAGCAACTGAACAGCCTCATTAATTTCTTGCCCTGTAGAGGATGTTCGACAGCTTTCCAGTACTACCGCAGCCACACAGGCAAAGCTGCATGAGAAAGATCCAACACAACTGGGAATACGTGCAAGGTACAAAACAGATGATGAGGACACAGCCCCAGCCCTTGGGGTAGCTCCCTGGATAACCCACTACTAACAGCATCAGAAAAAGCATCACTGGACGGCTAATTTGTCCTTATTCACTGAAGGGCCTGAGGGAGGTGGAGAACATGTACTGATGAGCCAGCCTCATCATCCATGATGCAGCACTTCTTACTGGCCTCAGAAGTGACAAGACTGTTCTCGTGTTCAAATCACATCTCATATTGCTAGTGAAAAATGCTTACATAGTGTGCAGATGCAGAAACAGAGTCTGGGGGAAACTGGGCTTGGAGGGGAGCCCCCAGCATTTTGGACGAAGAGCCCACCAAACCAGATAAAATTGATTTCAGAAAGAAAAGCACTTCTTCTGATCATTTCCTTACAACAGCAAGTATTTGAAGCTATATTAATTAGTCAAGGCTATGACAGTTAGCTGATGTGGTGATATCAGGTCATAGGCTTGGCTTAATGATTTTGGACGTATTTTCCAGCCTCGATGATTCTATGACCTGGTAATGTTAGTATGGAGCCAGCTAAACAGGAGCCAGCANTGCTGATTCTATGAGTAATAGAATACTGATACTATGACCTGGTAATGTTAGTACAGAGCCAGCTAAACAGGAGCCAGCAGTGTGCCCAGGGTGGCCAAGCAGGCCAATGGCATCCTAACCTGTATCAGGAATAGTGCTGCCAGCAGGAGTAGGGAGATGATCATTCACCTCCAGTCAGCTTTGGGGGTGCCACACCTCAAGTCCTGTGTCCAGCGCTGGGCCTCTCACTACAGGAGGGACACTGAAAGGCTGGAGAGAGGACAGATGCAGCTACCAAGCTGGTAAAGGGTTTGGCACATGTGTCATGTGAGGAATGGCTGAAGGTTCTGGGGCTATTGAAGGAGATTGAGGGGAGACCTTAATGCTCTCTACAGCTACTTGAAAGGAGGGTGCAGAGAGGCAGGGGTTGAACTGTTCTCTCTAGTGTCCAGTGATAGGACAAGGGAAAATGTGATAGGACAAGGGGAGGTTTACGTTGGATGTCAGGAGGAATTTTTCTCCTGAAAGGGTTGTCAGGTACTGGAACAGCCTGCCCAGGGAGGGGGTTGAGTCCCTGTGTTGAAGAGAAGAGTAGCTGTTACACTGGAGTACAGGGTTGAGTGGTACTGATAGGGCTAGAAAAAGGTTGGACTCCATGGTTTTGAAGGTCTCCTTCAGCCAAAACTGTTCTATGATTCTAATAATCACAGAATCATAGAATGATTGAGGCAGGAAAAGACCTTGGAGATCATTAAGTCCAGCCTATGACCTGACATCACCACATTTTGTCCCATAACTACAGAATACCTTTGTTTGGAAGAGACCTTCAAGATTATGAAGTCCAATCTTCAACCCAGCACTGCCAGGTCACTTCTAACCCATGCCCCTCAGCACTGTATCTATCTGCCTTTCAAAATGCTTCCAGGGATGGCAACATTATCATTGCCCTGGGCACCCTGTTCTGATCTTTGATCAGGTTTTGAGTCACCACCACTTCTACTTAGAATGTGGCATTTGGGAATTTTCCCAGAGCAAAGCAGGGTCCTATCTGTGCAGTAAGCACACCTTCACAGATTTCTCCAAGCACAAAATCACTTTCTGCTCCATTTAGCTGGAGACAGAGTGGGCTAACCTATGCTGGAATCTATGTTCTTCTCACACCTTCCTGCAGGTTCCTCAAGATTCACACAACAGCTTCTCTGAACTACACTGTGATTTTCTATTCTACATCTAGAGCTGAATTCAGTCCTTCCAAGCTCGAGGCCATACACGGGACACCAACATGAAAAATTCTCCACATATGAAACACAAGGGTGCAGAACACCATTCCTCAGCTGCTTCTGCTGGCAGCTCTGACTCAGCTGAAGGAAAAACACCTGCTCCAACACTTTTCTTAGTTTGCTGGTTGGAAACACTGTGAGGGTTCATAGTTTTCTTATAACTTAGCCCACACCTCTGCCACAAGATTCATAGTGATAACACCAAGAGACCGGGGGGAAAATGGGAATATATCAAAGAGCTAGACAAGACATTTGCTATAAATTACTATGGTCAGCCAGTTGTTAGCTTTGACTGATCCTCAGAGCCTCACCTGAGTTTTCTAACCCAAATTATTACCTGATCTATGGGGCTGCCGGTCACTCCTCTGATGACTTCTAGCTGCTGCTGGGAGACTCTCCAGAACTATGTTATGTGTCACCAGGTGCCCCAGTCCTGCTACACCTGAGCATCTCTCTCCACTGCCTCAACTCATTTTCAGAATTCCTGAGCCTTTTTTACTGCTAAAACCTTGTGGGACCACACACATAATCCAGTAGGTTGAAATTGTCTTATTTACTGTCTTGAGCTCAAAAGTCCTTCCACCACAGGGTAGGAAAAAAAAACACACAAAAAGCTACAGCCTCAATCAGTCCAGGCTGGGCAAGGACAGCACAACCTTGAGTGTACTTGAGTGATGTTTTATAGCACATAGATGGAAAACAGAAAGGACTCCATTTCAGCCATAATGATAAGCTGCATGAACTGGCTGAGGCGTTTTCCATGAAATGACTTATTTCTGTCTCTGTAAGTGTTTATCTATAAATAACATCCCCATGGTTCACGGTCAGTTTTCCCCCTCTTGATGGCTTCTGCTGCTATAACACTCACTTGACCCACTCAACTGCCAGAGCTGACCTGGGCAGGAATTTCTGCAGTACCCTGCCCTTGTCTATCTTTCCTTGTAGGTCCACACCAAGCTGCAAAATGGTGAAATACCTCTGTCAAATGAACTTACGGATGCAGCCAGAGATCCAGTTACTCTGAATCCTCCAGGACCACTCTGCCCAATCTGCTTCGCTCCAAGGGTGCTGACTTCTTTCTGTCCAGTTTTTCTCTTTCCTTTCCTCCCTTTTCTATGTCAAAGGGAATGAAGCCACATCCATTTCAATTATTCCTACTATGTAAAACCTTCCCAATAACGAGATACATAGACAGCTAAGCACACACCAGCTAATCAGCTTCTACTGCTTGATAACATGTCCTACTTATCACATCCCCTGATCAACCAGGCTTATTAGTTTATTGGGTATAACAGTCACAAATTTGCATCTATTACCCACTGCCTGGAGATTTAAAAGCTTCCTGTTCCACAAAGATTATCCATCAATGGAAGCAATTCCAAAGGGAGAGAAAAGCGTACGTTAGCTCGGCACTAGCTCTGCTGGCAGGCCTTGCTGAATTAATCACCATAATCTCTAGAATGACTGAAACCACCATAGCTGGTTTTATCCAACTGCCTCAGAACTGATGGGCAACGAATTAGTAATAATTGCACTAATGCTCCTCGGAATCCTCAGGAACACAAGTCAAAGGGGAGTTCATTTTCTTCAGTTTAACAGTAGTTCATTGTGTGCTCATAAAGTCAAGTAGATACCTGAGTAGATGTGAAGCACCTTTGGGTGGTAGTACCCAGCAAACTGAGAAATTACTTCTTCCTGCCCAGCTGTTACCTTGATATACGAGGCCTAGAGATGGAGGGAGGAATCAGGGCAGGTCCTCCCTGCTCTGCAAATCATGAGAAGCCAAGAGGCTCTTACCTTGCTTACTTAACCTTTTGAAACTTTTGTTGTTCTTAGTTTTACATCTTAAAGAAATAAAAGTGAAAAGTATTCCATGATCTCAGAGGTGTACTACATCCTTAATAAGGACAATAATGATTTCATTGCAGCTGAAGTTTTTGCAAGAGGGAGAAGTCCTCAAAGTGATTCTGATGGCAGTAGCTGTTTACAGAGGAGGGTTACATTGGATATTAGGAAACCCTTCCTCACAGAAAGGGTGATCAGACCCTGGAATGGACTGCCAGGGCAGTGGTGGAGTCCCTATACCTGGAAGTGATTTAAGGACAGACTGGCTGTGGCCCTTAGTGCCCTGGTCTGGCCGATGTGGTGATGTTAGGTCATGGTCTGGGCTGGATGAGCTCAGAGGGCTTTTTCAGCCTCAATTATTTTGTGATTCTGAAGAGCTGGCTAAAGCTTCTTGTTGTCCATGTCATCCCATGAAGCAAGGAGTTTCTCACCATCTCTGCTGTTCCACTGCAGTGGTGCCCATGCTTTTAGTAAATGTCTTCTTTCTTCAATAGAGTTTATTGATTATTTTTTTTATTTAAAAGCTCTTTATCATGTCTCAATCTGCCAAGTGATTTGGGCTTTTTTCCTCCTCCCTTGCCCTCTCCACAATTCACATGTTTTGGAATGTTTGTTAAAGAGTTTCTCTTTCTCTACAGTACTGTACCCAACAAGGTCTCCTCTAGAGGAATCCACCAGTGACTAAAATACATAGCTCCCAAATGTACTATTTATGTGTAATGGCTTAGGGAGAGGGTCTAAACCAGTCTGTGTTGGTGCCTGTAATTCCAACACAACAATCAGCTCTTACTGAGAGTTCAACAGGCACTGAAGCAACTTTTCTAGAAAGACAACAGTTTACTGATCCCATCACCAAGAAGGATAAAACCCCAAAAAAGTAAAAGAGAGTCAAAAAGGTAAAACAGAAACTGTACACAATGCCTTTACACACACTCAGAGAAATGGGAGACAGCTAACACATCAATTTTGGCCTTAACACATCAATTCTTGTCCCTTGGCTCTGGGACAAGAGAGTGTACCCCAACAGTCATAACCACAACACCACCACACACATTCACACTCCACTTTCCAGAAGAGAAAGAGGGGGGTGTGGGATGTGGCAGGAATACAGAATAAAATATACATTTAATGCTTGTGGAAAAGTTCCTTTTCTGATCCTCTAGCAGACATCATCACTCTGATGTCTCTGGCACATTTGTAGCTCCTGTAAGCTTGGGGCTCTTCTTTGAGGCTATAGCAGTGTCAAATGTAGAGGATACAACAAAATTCCAGACTCTCTCTGTGTTTACCAAAGGCTTAGGAGATCAGCACTTGTGATATCTCTTTCTCTCTCTTAGTAGAGGCTTCTCTCAGTCTCTCAGTTGCAGAGTAAACAGGATCTTTGACAGCCCGCTGGAGACAAAGTCAACGTGGAGCTGGTCATGTAGGGACACATGGACTATGGCAAATTAGCTCTCTTCAGACCTCCTCCAAGGGCTTTCTACAGGGTCTTGTGCAGAGCCTCTCTTTCTTCTCCCCTGTGGTCAGGCATCAAGGGAGGTAGACGGTTAAGAGCTCACCACTGTCTGGCATCTTCAAAGGCGATCAAGCTGTATAAGTAGCTGTGGAGTTGCCCTCTCTTCAGCCTGCTGCTAGGAGCTAGCACAAGCTGGTGCTGGCTTTCTGCATTTGAGACCTCAGAGAAAGAGGGGAGGGCTGCAGTTTCTCCCCCACCAAAGGGGTCTGCAGGTGTGGACAACAGCTTGTCTCTTTGTCCTGCTGCCAGGAGCTAGAGTGAGCTGGCGCTGGTCACACTCCAAAAAGGTCTGCTCTCTCTGTGTTCAAGCTCCCATACATAAGAGAGCCATAGCTGCTCCTCACAGCAGAGCTGCAGCCAGGTTGAGGCTTTTTCTGTATTGCACCCTTTGGTGGAAGGAAGGCTAGAAGCCACTGCTCATTACGCCCCCACCAAGGGGGTGTTCTCTTCTAGAGGAGCTCTCTGTCTCTCACTACATACTGGAGGAGAAGGAGAAAGAAAGGAAGACCAAGAAACAGGAAGTACATTCCCTTTTATAGACTGTCCACCAATCACCTGTAGAGTCTGGACACTGACACAGGAGGTCTGCTAGGAAAGCTACCTCCAGCTTCAACATGAAATGCTTTCTCAGCATAAAAACACCACAACTGACACTTGAAATTTCAATAATTTCCAAACCATAGCATTATAATACTTCATTTTCAAAATTTTCTGGATACAGCCCTACTGACCCTCATGGACCTGTGTGGTGCCACACTCTGCTGTACAGCAATTAACTAACTCATCATCCCAAGCATGTACTTTTACATCCTAATGCAAACATATATGGTCAATAGCCAAAATGAAATTACAGACAATCGTTATTTATGTCTTTCAAGCAGGGGAAGAAACAACAGGAAATCAGAGGCAAATAGTTTATCTTGCAAGCATCAGGGTTAACCCACGTGGCGTTTGATACTGCTGATCCAATCTGGCTCCATTTTATCTTCACAATAGCACTGGTCTCCCCCTCATTATTACTTTCAACCAGAAAGAAAATCCAGGCTGACCCTTATGCCATCCATGGATCAGGAAACACAAGACATTACTTGAGCATTCATGTTGGCATCTTCCCTAAAGCGACTAATTGTGGCAAAGTCTACCTGGCCCTCTGCTGTTTCACTGCATAGCAATCCTGGCATGGCATGGCATTTCCATTTGCCACCTTGCCTCTCTAAACCTGTACAGCATTAGTGTCTCTGTGCTCTCAGACTAGTCAAGAAGAGGGAATGTGCTGCACTCTCCTTTCTGCTCAGGTCAGGCAAGCTGCAGAGAGAATTTCCTACAGAAATCACATCAGGCATAGAGAACAGTCCATTATCAGCACTTGAACAAGCTGCCTCCAAATCCAGTTGGAAGCTGGAGTGAGGGGACAATAGGAACAGCAGGGCAGGTGGGCAAATGAACAACCCTTCCACAGAGCTCCCTTACAGCAGAGGAAGGAGAAACTGCAACTAAATCAATTTTCTCCTTGACCTGAAAGAATGAGACTATAGACTAAAAGTATCGGTGACTGAGCAGGTAACTGGCAATGCAATTCTCAACTGTATTTGCAAATGGCTGGCCCCTTTCTCCTATCCCTTTCCATATTTCCATGTAGATATGCCCAGTCAGAGCCATATTTGAGTAAAATAATGTATAGATTGTAAAGCTCAGCATGATCTTGTTCAATAAACCTGTTACAGCACTCAGTGACATTTATTCAGGCATTGCTAGCACTGGGGCTGCTGGTGAATAATGACACCTGCTTGGATTAATGCTGCAAATCCCACAACTAATTCTAGTTTTCCAAACGCTGGCCTGATCATCACTGAACCAAATCAAAACCTGTAGCAATCACAGAGCACCTCTCTGTGTGGCAGTGAGCACCAGCATTTCTAGCAACTCGTGAACTCCCCATAATGGATTTTTTGATAACCAGCAACAAAAATTAACACAGAAAAAAATCTACTTAGTCCTGGATTCTAGATACAGTTAGCTCCATGGAGAAAGCAAGAGCAACTTTGTTGTGATAAGCCATACTTTCATGCTTGCAAGATATCCCTTTGCCAAATATGTCTGTAATTCATAAGGGCAGAGCCATAAAATCACAGAATCATT
>VZRI01002133.1:3154-77268 GCA_013397515.1 Upupa epops
GTTCTACTTCATTCATCATCTTTGTTGCTCTACCCTGGACACCCTCCAGCAGCTCTTTCTCGAACTGAAGGGCCCAGAACTGGACACAATACTCCAGATGCAATCTTATTAGTGCAGAGTAGAGGGGGAGAAGAAGCTCCCTTGATCTGCTAATCACCCCAACCTATACTGGGACCTGGGGTTGTTCTTGCTCAGATGCAAGACTCTACACTTACCCTTGTTGTACCTCATTCAGTTTCTCTCTGCCCAGCTCTCTAGCCTGTCCAGGTCTCGCTGAATGGCAGCACAGTCTGCTGGGGCGTCAGAGACACCACCCAGCTTTGTGTCATCAGCAAACTTGCTGACAGTGCCCCCTAATCCCTCATCCAAGACATTAATAAATACATTGAAGAGGATGGGTCCCAGTACTATTCCTTGGGGGACTCCACTAGATAGAAGCCTCCAACTAGACTCTGTCCCATGGACCACTGGTCTCTGGCTTCTCTCCTGCAGACAGTTCTCTATCCACCTCACACATGCCAGCCTGCCCCTTGATCCGCACCCACAAACTCTCAAGTCACTCTCTATCTTTCAGGCTCATGCTTAAGTACAATATGGAATACTGGAGCAAGTACTTGCTTTTTTTTTTTTTTTTCAGTAATTGTGCAGGTAGGCTGATTAGTAGCACAAGATGTGATTGCAGTCACTACTACTAGCTCTCATCTGGTAACTACACACAGCACCATACCGTTAAGCTTTGGCAGGCATGCAGGATGCTCTTGATCCTCTAGTTCTCTTTTTTTCCCCTCAGCCTTGGTAAAGAAGTCAGTTACTCATAGGAACAGAGGTGATGGAGTCATTGTTCCTGGAGGTGTTAAAAAAAATGAGTAGCTGTGGTCCTAGTGAATGTTATATAGCAGGAAGGGTGGAGCTGGGTAGACAGTTGGACTGGATGATCTTGTAGGTCTCTTTGAACCTTAATGATTCTAAGATTCATTGTGTGGCTTATCCAGACACAAGGGTACTTCCATTAGTACTCAACATTGATGGTTAGAATAATGGCAGAATAAAGGTAATTGTTTGGTTAATAATGTGAAATCTTGATCCCCTCTTTTCTGAAAACAACAGTAAAAGGTACCTACAGCTATAACAAGGTACACAATCACATGACAAATCTTCACAGAGAAAGTCAAAGTGCTTTGAAAAAGATGAATTACTGCAAAGTAATAGTCCGCTGCTGTCAATCTTCTACCTTTCTTTATAGTGAAAAACGAAATATGAATTGCCTTTTCAGTGGATAGGAGAATTCCCAGATTAAGGGGGAAAGTTTGCAGCAAAACCTAAGGCCAGTCCTGATAAGTTCCATAAGCAGTGTGATGTCGTATATTCCATTTTGTAAGGCAGGGATAAATAACCATCAACCTGTCACTTTCCGATGCCACTGCTTCTTCTTTCATCAGCTGTAATCAGACACCAACTCTCAAATGCCCCAAATGCTTAGCAATCCATGATAAAAGTCTATGGCAAAATCCTTTTTGACAACGATTTAAACGGTGAAGATTATTTTAGGACAAACATGAGAAAAAAGTGGAAAAAAATCAAGTATTTAGCTGTTTCCTTATGATGGCCACAAAGAGCATGCAAAAATAACAAAGTCTGAGAAAGAAGAAAAAGGTCATCGAAGCTCTAAGAAATAGAGATGTCTCATTTCTATTAATGTCAATGCAAAGGGGCCTAAGTCTCACAGGCTTTGCAAATGTCACTAATGTTATTATCTAGTTGTTGAATATTATCAGTATGCTAAAGGTACATATTCTTCTGCTGAGCTTGCAGAATAAGTCCAATGAAGCATGAATAATGGGTGAATTTATACCATCACAAAAAGTGCTTGTAACTACTACTTTCCCTTGATATCTTCATAAAAAGGTATTTCATTAAAGGACACGAAGATACTTTTCCACCTCAAATTTGACTGCAAAGTAGATTAGGAATTTTGACATGAGCACATGAAAAAGGCAGAACTGGAGCAGAGCAGTGGGGTGCTGCAATGTAAGAGCAGGTCCACAGGAGCTTAATAAGAACAGGTCAAGGTACCTTAACTGGCCATTTCTGTGTTCCCATTCACCCAAATGCAGGGATCTCATGGGACATCATGGGATCCCAAGGAATCTCATAGGATCTCACAGAAACTCAGTCTGTTCTCAGAATTCCTATCAACTGACTAATACAAGTTGTTTTTTGAGTTCTTCCTTATGATTCAGGCTTTCCTGATGTAGTCAATTATACACTACCTTCAAACTGCAGAGACACTTGTGCTTAGATGCAATGTGTTTAGAAAATTTTCTTTCTTTGTATTACTGTAATTGAGAATTTAAATCTTGATAAGTTAACAAAACAATACATGGTCTTTTTTTTTTTTTACTCTATGCAGTACTGTATACAAAGACTCAAGAAACAGTCAAAGCAAAGAAAAAGCCACATATGTTTTCATAGCAGACTTCTATCATGGACATTTTGTCTGAAATGTCCACTATTTTGGTACAGGCCGAAATTTATCTATAGTGCAGTCAGCAAGGATACATTAGTGATGCATCTGCTTCCCTTTGTGTAGCTCCAGTTCCTTACTATTTTATACTGTCTGAACAAAGCATGCCGAGATTTTCAGCTAACTAACTCAAAGAAATGAAATAACAAACAGCATATATAACATTCATAAAAAAATAAGGAAACTAGGAGTGTATGACATATCTCACTTACGAATTTAAGTATGTGTTTTGATTTTTACTTTTTTGAGTAATTCATCAGTAATAACACTCAATATATTCAGAATGAGAGACTGTGGGAAGGCTTTTTCTTTGAGCATAATGAGGACATTCCTAACAACACCTTTTTTAATTTATGAGTAAATAAATTATGCTTCTATTCGGGATTTTTTTTTAAGGCTACCAGACAGTTTGTCCTATGGATTTAGTCTCTGGCTTCCAGAGAGCAGAATAATTTGTTGTGCTCTAAATATCACCTGTGGGGTTTTTTGGTGCTAGCTTAAAGATGATAACTCTCAAGATCACTACCTTTCTTTCCTTGTGCAATTTTGGGCTTTACTACAAAATAGACAGTTAGATACAAAGGCTTGTACATATTGTCTTATGTCTGCTCTCTCAAACCTCACATCTTCTTTGTAATGTCTTTTCTTCAGTGTTGAGGAAATATTCTTTTTCTGGTGATCATCTAGTGTGCTCCTCGTGAGATGCAGGGAATGCTATATAGTATTCAGTCTGGTGCAGTGGCACTGGTGCTGGAGGTGGACTGAGGGCTAAAGCAACACAGCAGTGGCGCTCCTGGCTAGCTCACAGCCCATGGAGTGTTGCTTAGGGGCTAACTTCATCTTAAACAAGAAAGGGCCAGTGGGAGACACATCCTGGTTGCTCCTGTTATGTAGACCAAATACAGATTCATATATTTTTTACACACTATGTTTGAATGAAAGCAAATCTTAATCTGAACTTTTCTCTGTTGAACAATTAGCTGCTGTAATAACCACCTTCAGCTAAAGCAGGTGTTCAGCAGGAAGGGAAAGAAATAATCATTCCAATTAGAGGGAATATCTTCCTTTTGCAAAACTTAGCAAATCCAAGTTTCAGGGCACTAATTATCTCCAAAGGTTTCAGGACACCCCTGACTTCCTTTGTGTGGTTCAATCTCTTGGGTTTCCTATAGGAGAACCTACATGTGAGACCACTGCAGCCCTGACTCACATGCTAAATCCATGTTGTATTGTGCTGTATGAGGATGTTGGATAGATCAGAATGTGGACCAGTGTATCTGCATCTCATTTATGAGAGGATGAATAAATTTAAAGGGATGTGAGGAGCAACTCTAAGCTGCAAAAATGTAACATAAAGGAGATAGTGCTCTTTTAATCCCACAAGTAAAACTACTTTTTATAAAGAGGCAAGCTTAATAAAATCATTGGAAACTTAATGAAGGCTGACAGTAAGCGAGTTCCTGTTAAATGTGTATATATGGTAAATGACATCTCTTCCCTGATGCTTAATCATAAGAGGTAGCGTACTCTACCATTGCCTTTCTAGAGTATTTTACATACCAAGCTGTTAGACACTGTGGTTTGAAAGACTTGGGAGTATAAATACTAATATTTGCAGTGCACAGAAGCAGAGTAACAACAGACTGAAGCTCTCAAGCTTCACGTAGATGACAGCATGAAAGATGGGTAATCATACAGATCATAATAACACAATGCTGCAGTTTAAATTCATTGGAATCAGATATTTCTCTGTTGAGGCAAATTCTTGTTAAGGGCAGCTTTTCCTCTTAGTTTTTCAGACTAATTAAAGTGCTAGCAATTTGTATGCATTCTGTCAGCTTGCTATAGGTTCCACAGTGGTATAAACATAAATGTAGTCTATGCAGGAACCAGTCAGAAAATTGCTAAAAATAAGGGTGAAATTGATATTTCAGTGCAATAATACAGCAGCAAATTCAAGCCAGCTCAAATGAAGGGAACAGATATTTTCTTTTTTTCCCAAATAGCTACTGTTTTTTTTTTTTCAAAAAAGAAAAAGCAATATTTTAATAGGGCATCTACAGCAGCTCCAAACCTAAGCCAATAGCAGGACACAAGTGGCTGTAGGCTTGGAGGTTTGCTTACGTACCTGGCATCCTTTGAACCGCCCATAAATCCTTTGAACTGCCCATAACTGGAAAAGTGAGTGTAAACGTAGACAGTCACACCTGCCGTAGAGCAGAAGCTATTCCCTCATTGTCATGCATTGTANCAGATCATAATAACACAATGCTGCAGTTTAAATTCATTGGAATCAGATATTTCTCTGTTGAGGCAAATTCTTGTTAAGGGCAGCTTTTCCTCTTAGTTTTTCAGACTAATTAAAGTGCTAGCAATTTGTATGCATTCTGTCAGCTTGCTATAGGTTCCACAGTGGTATAAACATAAATGTAGTCTATGCAGGAACCAGTCAGAAAATTGCTAAAAATAAGGGTGAAATTGATATTTCAGTGCAATAATACAGCAGCAAATTCAAGCCAGTACAAATGAAGTGAACAGATATTTTCTTTTTTCCCAAATGGCTACTGTTTTTTTTTCAAAAAAGAAAAAGCAATATTTTAATAGGGCATCTACAGCAGCTCCAAACCTAAGCCAATAGCAGGACACAAGTGGCTGTAGGCTTGGAGGTTTGCTTACGTACCTGGCATCCTTTGAACCGCCCATAAATCCTTTGAACTGCCCATAACTGGAAAAGTGAGTGTAAACGTAGACAGTCACACCTGCCGTAGAGCAGAAGCTATTCCCTCATTGTCATGCATTGTAGCCTTCCTGCTTTTGGTGTTTGGTGTGTTTTTATGGAAAAAGTGATTCATAAATATACCTTTCCACAAAAATCTAGAGGAGTGTAGGATAGTAGGATTATTCAGGTTGAAAGAGAACTAGGGTCGTTACCTTGCCCAGTCTCCTGCTTCTCTTTGTGCAGCCTCTCCTCAGTTAGCACCCATTTAATAGACTTGAGTGTTTGGGAGAACAAAGTGATTTCTTCCTGTGTTTGGGCTCCCTATTCTCCTGCAAAGGAGTTTTGACTGGGAGGCCTTCCTTTCTCCGAACACATCTCCACCATCCATCACACTCCTTGTGTAAGTGGCAGGCAGAATCTGGTACTTAGTGAGTGGAATTAACTACTGGATTGGGAGCAGTAGCAAATCCCACCATCCCACTGCAGTTATGAGCTTTTAGTAAATAAATGGGAAACATTTCACATAATTAAATACCATGTTAGGAAACGGGAAAAAAAAAGCCCTAATTTAGAAAATCATTCAGAACGGCATATAAAACATGCTGCCTAAATGTATTTTGTAGTGATTTTCCAGCAGAAGCACACATCTGAATACATTCATGAAAGATCACAATTAATCAGTGTATGATCTTTCAATCTGTCGAGTTTGTTTCTGGGGCATATTGTTGCTAACATTGCTTTAATAGCTTTAGCATATCCAAACTCCACCTGCCTGCTTCCCTGCCCCTCAAAATTCCCATTTAACCAGGGTTCTCATTTTATCAATCACATTTAGTAATAGAAGTCAGGTCTGTGTGTCCCAAGTGGCTAAGCATTTCCATCCTTATATCAAGAATTAAGCATCTCCTGAGAAGGAAGAGAGGTCAAGTGTTCCAATAAACCAGATTCCATCAAGAATTTGAAAAACTGCTGCTCTGACCAAAGCTAAATGGAAGTATAGCTGGTTTGAGATGTGATATGAAAGCATAATGAATAAGCTGAAGCTATTTCTAGACTTTATGCCCACTGTTGATTCCTCATTCTTTCTGATGCTGTTATTTACTTGGAGTCACAGTGAAAACTCTTTATACATACATGATGACCAGGTCTTTTGACTGTGTACCTTGAAAACGTTACAAACCCTTGAGAACAAAATCTGAATGAAGAATAAGCACTAGCCAAGTATAAGCAGGGAGATATTGAATAAGAAAATATGTTCACTGGACTTGTGGTTCAGAAAGAAAAGTGACTATGAGAAATCTGTCAGCCTGTCACAGCAGTTCAAGAGATGAAATGTCTGCCACATTACTAGTACTGGAGAATATCTTACTGATTTCATCAGAAATGGTATTTTCCACTAAATTTTACAAAGTTAAAAAGATTTAGTTGTAAAACATATTTTGATAAGTCTGGACAGAATAAAATTTGAAAAGTTAAATATAATTAGAAGAATTTTTAGCTCTTCTCTGCACGCGCAATGTAATTTTCATAACTTCTACACTAGTAACTACCTAAGAGTAATAGTTCTTAGTTCTAAGTGTGAAGAACTATAATAAATCCAAGTGAAATATGTTGAGAAAATAAACAAAGTAAAATCTTATTTTCAAGAAAAAAAATACTTAAGTCTCCACTCGCATTGATTTTTCACAGAATGATTTTTAATTTGTTTCGTAGTAGTTTTTCTTTTCCTCCCAAGTTAAGGCTAGTAAATGCCACTAGACTTACAGTCTTCCTCCCAGATCTGGGGAGACCCTCACATGTTGTCCTGTCACTGGGCACAGGTGAGAGCCAAGGCTAATACCTTCATCCTGGCTTTGTATGCCCATGGCAGCCCCACCAACATCTACTATGACTACTATTGTTTTTTCAATTGTATTTGGTGCAGAGATTCTTTAGAATATTTCTGGTGTTAAAATATAGCTATAAATAACATGAATATGTATATGTATATGAATATATATAAAAATTCTTTGGAAGACATTCCGCTTTTTAGAAAGCTTCAGAAACTGACGAAGAACCTGCAGAGGCTCCTGGGCAATAACTGCCTGTTTGCCTGCATGCGTGCTATGGGAGAATAAGTACAGGGAAGAAAGGAATGTACCAGTGCTCTCAGCATGTGTACGTTTCAGACTCCAAAATACCTCCCTGTGCAAAAGGCTTTCTGCAACATCATGATTTAGATGTTTGTTCTTGGACTAATTCCTACTGTTAGGTACTGGAAGTGCAATCAGCTTCTCAGAATTTTGTCTAGGTTTCCTTTAAATGGCCGAGTGATGTAATGGAGATGTAAAATAAGTATTAAATGCAGGTTTTGTGGCAGCATGAAGAGAAATTTCTGAAATCCAGTTTTAAAGCTTTGAAACTAATCTCTCCGTTGCAAACTCAGGCAGGCATGATCTCACCTTTTGGCTTAAGGATCATTTCATTTTGCCAAAGAGTGTTGTTATTCCTCACCTTTTAAATGCTGTTTTATCTTCTTATTGTTAGAGCTGCATGAGATTTCTTGATGGGTTGAAGGCAATTCCAGAAAATAACAACTTGGCACAAGGGAATGTAGAATGACCAATAATTTTGCAGAAAAATAATACAAGTACTTGACTTCTGAGGTGGTAGGGTAATGAATGCCCTTGCCTAAACCACGTAAGTACAATTTTTTTTTGTCTTCAATAATTGTATCCTCATGAAAGGATATTGTTGTCATGAGAGATTTCCATATGCCAGGCTTGCGTCCAATTCTTTTTTAAAGGGGTATAAAAATACCTTTAAGACCTCCCTCTTGTTTGACTAATGCTTTCCTGCATGTTTGACAAGAACCTGGAAACTACACAAAATGCTGGATCCATTACCATAACCCTAGCTGGTTTAAACCTAACTTAATAGCATCTCTTCCTTACTATGCATCTTATAATTCAGGTACAAGTCCTTAGCCCTTGGCATGTCACTGTTAGTAAGATGATCTCTTTTAAGGTAACAAAAGGAGTAAAGTAGTATTGTAAATCATTTAGGAGAGTGTCTGTGTAACAAAGGAATCTTTGCCACTTAGCAATGAGCTGTATTTCACTACTGAGCTGGTTCTCATCTTTCTCCAAAAGTCAATAACTTTGGGAAACATGGTTTTAGACAAGAAACAAAAAAAAAAAACCCAAAAATCACACTACTGCAGTGACAAAGACTACTTAGTTCTTCATACCATCACTAAAGACAGGATGTAAATCTATGATAAACTCTAAACTCTACATCTGAGTTTTGAAGGAAAGAGTGTTATGATGCAGCTGTACGTACACTATTTACAAAGACGTGGTGGTGAATTATTCTGGTCATATGTGACAAGTAAAGTTTAAAAAATCCAGTAGAAAACCATTGTGCTTTTACTCAGGAACTTTCTCATTTGTTTATGAACAGATATTTCCAAGTGAGGGACATATATTTTTTCTGGTTATCGTGATCATGTTTAAACCAACTACTTCCGATATCTCATTTTTGAGAAAAAATCATTGAGAAAGTATAAAACAATGCAAAATTTGCCTGAGCAATCGTGAGACCAGGACAGAATTCATAATGTTCTAATTTTCAGCCTGTATGACTATTAGAATTAATTGCTTTCTGAGAATACTGCAAACAAATTTTATTAAAATCTCTTTTTTCCTTCAACACTATCAATACGGAAAGTTGATGTAAACTCTGTTGTTCCCTAAAACACTTCAATTTGTGCAGGAGTATTATGGTCAATGTTTAGACTGCTAACTATCTTTAATATTCCATGCATGTAATGATAGTTTTCCTCATTCTTTTCCCAAGTACTGTAATGTTTAAAACCAAGATAGAACCTGTCATATAACCCTTCCATACAAAAGATGTTAACTTCAAAATGATGAGGTTGTGCTTAAATTTTTATCTAAAACTGTTGCACAAAACAGAATAAAATATTATCTCCCACGTAAAGTATCTTTTGCATTACATTGCATGGATACTGCTGAGAACACAGGAATAAAATTTGCTTTTGTACAAAAAAAAAAAATGGTTATTGCAATGCTGTGGCATTTTATATAGATTAATTTCTCTGATCATATATGGAATAAAATATTCTCTGCCATATCTGAAGCACTCTACTGCATGATTTAAAAAACCAACAAACCTAATAAAGCAGTAGCAACTATTGAAGATGCTTAGCAGTCTGTCACATAAGCCAGACTAGGCTGAAAACCCACCCCTCCAAACAGTCATGAAAAGGAACTGCTTATCTAAACCCTCACCTTTCTGCCTCCAGAATTAATAAATGGAATTTGCTGCAGGTTTTAAAAGTGAACACATATTATAAGAAGAAATGGAAAGAACCTAAAGCTTGAATTCTTCCTGCAGAAAGACTTGCTAGCATATAGTCCATATGCCAAGGAGATTGGTTAGCTGTGCTCTGCAGCTGCATTTACATGCAGGGATCCACATGGTCTCACTGTCATGCATCTTCCATGCCATTCACATTTTGACATTCTTGAGGAATAACACACTGTACTCTACCCACTATTAAATAGCTGGCTAGTATGCACTGAAAAGCACTGTGCTCTTCATGCATGGGTCACAGCTTGTTTATTTTCACTTAAGCATCCATAGACCTATCCATATGGGACATTAGGTAGACCCTTGTGGATCAAAACGGGCATTCCCTTTAGCAGAGAATTCACTTGTATCATCTTCTGAACTTCCTGCAAATGCCTGAAGGCACAAAGATTCCCGAATACTTGTATTCAAGTGCACCACGTAGAGTCTGAAGTTCAATGCTAATGACAAAAATAGTCATTATTAGTAATCATTGTTACAACGTTAGCTTTTTACAAATTCATTTGTACCTTCAGTACATGTGAAGGAATTACAGGTACCTTTATATAAGTGGGTGCTTTAAGAAAAAAAGCTTCTGAATATTTGATTCTTGTTTTATTAAATGAAATGTCAGGGGTAACTAAGAAACTGACAAGAATTTTTGCTTCCCTTTAGGAAGCTTTCAGGACAAAGAACAATTTCTTGTCCCCAAAATCTATATTTAGCATTTCCATATCCAAACACATCCTTGGAATTGTTTAGCTGCTATATTATTTTCATAGGTGAGAACAAAAGTATTAGTGACTCTGATTGAGATGTTGTTTTGCAAGAGCTTTAATTGTGCATTGCTTTATATCTACTCTAGATGGTACTCTTAAGGAAGTTAACGAATTAATAAACTGCATGTGTTGAAGCTAAGGGGGGGGGTGTGTGGGGGGGGTGTGTGTATGGGAACAACCTGCAACAAAGGAACAATAGCAGATAATACTAAATGTAGTCAGATCCCCATATTCCTCTTTCTCTGTTTGTGGCTTCTTGCAGAGATTCAGTGATGGAAAAACAGACCTGCTTGTCAGGTGTCGAACATTGTATGGAATAATAATAAAAAAAGTATTTCAGTGTTTCATTAGGAAGGGATGGGTCTATCAACAGCCAGGTAGGCGTCTACTTTGTTACGATCAGGGTTTATGCCATATGCCTGACCAGTGTATTGAGTAAATAGTTCTGCTGAGCAACGAGGCAACAGAGACAGCCAGGTGTTTCATGAAAAGTCCATAGTAATGTTTCAGAAATGCTTTAAAATATTTATTACATTTTCCTAAAATTACAACAAATCTACCAGGACTGGTTTGTGGGGGTGTTTTAATCTATCCCTCTGTGATTCTGAGAACCACATTTTGTCTTGTTGAATTTGTTTGGTATGTTAAGAATACAGACTGATTAGTTGGACTATCTACTTACTTTTCCATTTATCTCAATCTAAATTTTGTACCGGCTGGACTGCAGAGGGTTTTTGGAAGTGCTCTGTTTCAGTAAGAATGCACATTTCTAATAACCTGTGATGCTTTCTTGCCAGCTGAATCTTCAGGTGTCATATATTTCTCATGAAGTATGTTTGTACTTTCCAAGAATTTCTATAGCATCAGAATTTCTTCTGCATTATGACATACGTCAAATAACATTAAGTAGCATTAACAGGTTAAGAACAAATATTCCATTAATATAGGAAAACATAGACAGCATTTTTTGAGAACTGTTGTTTGTGTATTGTCTTGTGTAACCTGTGGTGCTGTTTTGCAAGTTTAGTCAGAGCTGTAAACTGCGATGCAGTTCCAGTGGCAGTTGTGTGGGAAGACAACCCTCCTGGGATTAGCGAGGAGTGAATGGTTCAGAAACAAAGCAATTAGTAACCAGCTTTGAAGAGAAGTCAAATTCCAACTACAAACTGGGTCCTGAAGGTGAACATGAAAGAAAGAAATGAGCAAATAAAGAGTAGATTCTTTCCTGTAGCCAAATATGAAGAAACAAGGACCCTTTGAATTAGAGTTGTTAGATCCTACTTGTAAATAAACTCATTCAAACTGATAAACAGGGATTCAGGACAAGGTACTATCATTAAAATTTTGATAAGGCTTTAACTAATGATATTTTGACATTGTTTTGACAGGGAAAGTTAGAATGGGTCATTTACTAGCTTTGAAAGATTGGAATAATAGTTCCCCACAAAGTAGGATGCTCTAGTGAGACTTCACCTGGAGCACCATGTCCAGCTTTGGAGCCTTCAACACAAGAAGGATATTAACCTGTTGGAGTGAGTCCAGAGAAGCCACAAAAACTGTCAGAGTTCTAGAACACCTCTGCTATGAGGACAATGTGAGATAGCTGAGACCATTCAGTCTGGAGAAGAGAAGGCTCTGGGGAGAGCTTAGTGTGGCCTTTCAGGATCTGAAGGAGGTCAATAAGAAAGATGGGGACAGACTTTAGCAATCTCTGTTGCAACAGGACAAGGGATAATGGTTTTAAACTGAAAAAGCATAGATTTAGACTGGATACAAATAAGAAAGATTTAACAATGAGGGTGGTGAAACAGTAGAGTAGGTTGCCCAAAGAGGTGGTAGAGGCTCCATCCCTAGAAACATTCAAGGTCAGTTTCACCCCCATCCTTTGTCCTTTACCTCTAGGCTCGTCACTGGTGAGCTAGGTTTTACTCCCTTCCCCGTTAATTCTAGGTTCCTAGCAATCACTAACCTATTAGGGAGCTCTGTGCTATTATTGCCCCATGTACCACCGTTATTTACCTTGAGTAGCACAGTAGACTGAACGCTGTCCATAGTCTTATCTCTAGTGAGTTCTTCTCCCTTTGAGCATAGTTTAAAGTCCTTTCAATGAACCCCACCAAGTCCTGTGCGAGGATTCTTTTTCCCCTTTGAGACAGTTGTACTCCATCTGTCACCAGCAGACCAGGTGCTATATAAACTTCTCTGTGATCAAAGAACTCAAAGTTCCAACAGCAGCATCAATCTCTGAGCCACGTATTAACCAGGTGTGTTTTCCACCCTCTTTCTGCATTTTTCCTACCACTTGAGGGATTGATAAGAACAGCATCTGCACACTCAAATCTTCAACCAGTCATCCCAGTGCCTTGAAGTCCTTCTTAATCACCTTTGGACTTCTTTTAGTAACCTCATCATTACCTACCTGGATAACTAAAAGGCTAATAATCAGAGGGGTGCACCAGAGCAAACGGCTTCCTCTTAACATCTTTGACTTGAGCCCTAGGGAGGCAACAGACTCCCCTGTGGGATGGGTCAGGCCTACAAATAGGTCTTTCTGTTTCCCACAGAAGAGAGTCACCTACTACAATAACCCTCTTTTTCTTCCTCATTGAGGAAGTCCTGTGGTGTGCAGGTGAGGGACAAGCTCTAGATGACTCACCTGATGGATATCTGTCTCTGTCTTCATTACCTTCTACCTCCAAAACCTCATACCTATTCTGCTAGTGGATTGGGGGTGTGTCTGTGGGGGGGCATGTGACTGTGTGTGTGTGTTGGGGAGGGGGCCGTGGGGTGTGTGTGTAGGAAGGGAAAGGGGATGCCTGCAACCCAAGCAGGAATCTGTTTCCACCTTCCCTCATCTTTTTTGTTTTTACTAGGCTGATGGCACAAGGGCAGAAGACTCTTTTTCTTCATATGCTTCCCAACCGACCTGCTGCAGAGATGGTACTGCGGCCCCTTGTTCCTGGGTGCTTTGTGGAAGGTGCTCTTGTTTCTGTTTCAGTTCTAGGCAGGGCAAAGCCTGGCTCTACCAGTCAATTTCTTTCTCTGCCTCCCCAATGCTCCTAAGCCTTTCCACTTCAGCTTGCAACTTTTCAGCCTTATCTTGCAGCTGTGCTGCTTGGCTGAGCAGATCATCAACCTACTCACACCGTGCACAGGCCCCTGCTACCAGCGAGAGGCTGAGGTATTCCCTGCAGCCTTTGCTCTCACTCGTCCTGATGAGTGACTGACTCCTCAGCCTCTGTACTTCATCTCTGAGTTCCACCACCATGCCTTAATTTACCTGGTCATAGCTCACACAGGTGCTATCTTGGCCATCTTCTGACAGGGTTGACAGGCTGAGGGACTCATTGCAGCTGGATGTCTGCACAGCAGCATGCTTGTAGGAGGTGTGCTGTCTGTGTCCCTATACTTTTTCTGGTGACTTTGGCTCTAGTTCCAATCATTTCTAGGGTCAGGGCTGAGACATATTTCTAGGGCGCTGAGACACAGTGCCTCAATCATGGGCAGATCACCAGGGCAAGTATAAAGCCCCTCTTGCCATGATTTTTGCCCTGGTTGCTAGGACACTCCTGTTCTGAGCGTTCCTTTGCTGTCACATCACATCATGATAGGATCTTACAGAATCTAGCAGAAGTTCATGGTTTCTCATGGAATGTCATGGGATCTGATGGACTCTCTCAGGTTCTCATGGAAACCCAGAGAATCTCAGAGGATACCATGGAATCTCATAGCATCGCACACAACTGCAGTGTTGGAAGGTACATCCAGAGGTCATCTAGTCTGACAACCCTGCAACAAGCAGGGCCATCAATCACCAAAACAGATTATCCAGAGCAGACTTCCCTGTGGGATGGGTCAGGCCTACAAATGGGCCTTTCTGTTTCCCACAGAAGAGAGTCATCTACCACAGTAACCATCTAGCCTGACATTGAATGTCTTCAGTGAACCACCACTCTCAGATTGAGCAATTTTTTCCTGATGTCCAGCCTAAATTTATCCTTTTCCAGCTTCAAAACAGACCCTTCATCCTCTTATTTCATGCTCTATTGAAGAGTTTTTCTCCAACCTTCTGATAGGCCAAATGTATAGCTGATATTATGCATGCTGTTATTTTGTACAATATAGTTTCATCATTCATTTCAACCCAAATGCCTTTCTTCAGTTGTCTAATGTAACAATAACCAACTTGCACACATTGGAAGGATGCAAACAAAGCAAATGTTTATTTAGGTGCCCTAAACTTCTTGAGACTGACTAAAAATACTGTTATTTCAGTCACCTTGTCTTACTCAGATTTATTTCAGACTCTCTGAAATAAAGAATAACAAATCAAGAATGAATATTACAGGCAGGTAGGCTGACTGCTAAGTTTCACAAGAATATGAGACCCGAAGAACTAAGTGTAATTTTTCTCATAAACTACCAAAGTAAATTAAAAGCCTCTGTGAATGTCTTAATAGACATGAGTACTCTCGCTTCAAATGTATTTTAATGCGAGGGTGACCACGAGAATAAAATCAATTAATGAATACTATAAATAGATTAGTGAAAACTCTCAGCTTTTTCTTTCCAAACATCCTCCTACCATACCACCCATGGAATGATTTCCAGAATAATATGATGAAACAGCCCACATAAGAAATCAAATACCGCGACTGTTTGGAGATCTCAGCACTCAACTTTCTGGAATATTTATGCAAATTTATGCGTCAAGAAAAGTGGAGTGTTTTAACTTTGCTAAATACTTTCACCTGAAAATACAGGAAATACTTCTGTTTTCAAGTGTTTGGAATGTCTCACCTGAGACGCATTGGAAAAGTCATGCTGTTTAGGAAACAGTCTAGCTTGTTTTGTCTATCTGCAGCCTATGTAAGCACTGAATACTTTTGGAAACCTTTGTTGTAGTATTTCAGATGTAATAAGCCTCAAAAGACGACAGACAATTGCACCTTCCAATGTTTCCCACCACACTTACCCCAAAAGAGGGCATATTATTTTGCTCTTCAACTACTTGTGTACTTATGATCACACATGTGCCTTTCTATCTTTGGGAATGATAACAAATAGCATACATGCTTGATGAATGCATTTAAAAAAATATGTATACTTTTTCCTTCTCTAACTTCCTGAGAAGGAACGAGAAATACAAATGACACCGCAGAGATATCATCATGCAAAGAAGCAGACTCTGATTCGATACAGAACAATACCTGATCAATAAGCAGTGACAGGGCTATGCATTCACATTAATGACATCCCCGAGTCCATCACAATAAAGCATGGCCTAAAAGCACAAAATCAAGCACCTGAAAAATTGGCCAACTTTCAAACTATGACAGTGTGTAGATGGGAAAGTGTATCTGATGTGAGACTGTTAGACTTCTACTTTCTGTTGAGTCCATGAGATTGAGATGAATGAATGCCTCCTATAAAAGGCACATGTGGTGGAATTTCCTGAAAAAGCAATTGTAATAAAGCTGTATAATGCAAGAACTGAATAAGAGCAGATGAACACCTCTTTCTACTTTCTGTGTTTAGGTAGGGATTTACTTTTCTAGCATCTATGTGGTAATGCTGTAACCATGGAAATATGTATATTTTCCCTTTGAGGTTCCCTGATTATGCATTATAGTTGCTTCATTTGTAGCCTTTTAAGAAGGTAAGTGAAGTCATCCAATTATTCCCTGTTTGTTCTTTCAACTGCTTCTCTACTGCTACCTCCTCAATGATGCAACATGCACACCCCAGTCTCAAAGGGAATTATGCCATAGATATATAATAGAGAGATTAAAAGAAAGAGACCTCAAGGAGAGACAGGTCCTAGAACACCTGAAGACCACCTCTACAGTAACAGCCAAGACCTTAGCAGCTCTGGAAGTCCCTAAGAGAAGCTTGTGGGTTAGAGCACCAACCTTATCAAGAAACATGGCCTAAACACTCCAGATGTTGACTGATGTAGGGCTCTGAAGAGAGAAGGTGAAATATGAAACAGCAGATGTGCCTACTGAGACAACTGAGCTCATAAAGCTTTTTGGTCTAGATATTAGACTACTGATTTAAGAACAAAGCACTTAAGTACTTTTTAGAGTCAACAAAGACAAGAGCAACTGAGGCTGCATATGCTCACTGCTCCCCAGGAAATTTGTTTCTAAGAAGATAGAGATGAAATTCTTTTAAGGTGCTTCACCTCCATTTGTCATTAGATAGATGTTGATGACACTGAGGCATCTCATCTGCAATGAATTCTTTGCAGTAAGTATATCAGAGAAACTAGAACAATTTGAAGGAAGCATGCAGACAACACCAGGTAAAAGTGGTAAATGAAGTGCTTATAATTCAAGCTCAGTTGATGAAATAAGTACAAACAAACAATCTGAAAGGATTTTGTAAGTCAAACTAACAAGAAGTGCTAGATAATAGCATCTATAGAGCCTCATAGTGACATAGACAAGTCACATAGACAGAACTTCAGCGAGCTAAAATATTTAGAAACAAAAAATATAAATATTAACCTGTGCTTAGTCTTCCCCCTAGTCAGAGTTAAAATGATAATAAAAGGATAATTAGCAAGAAGTTTATTAATTATAATACATTTGAATGAACCAGCATTTAGTCAGAAGGATATATACTTATGCAGTTTCTGTTTTCTTTACGGTAGTTAAAGATTACTCAAGGCATTACTGTATGTATCTGCCTATCTATTACACAGACAAACAACAACAAAAAGAAGGAATCTTGCAACAAACAGATGAAACAAGCACTTGAAATTAATTAAGATTGAAGTCTGACTTACACCACAGTTTCATCACTCTGCCTGGATAAATTGCTGCAGAAGAATACCAAGTCATTCCTTCGGCATGTGTAACTACCCTTGACTTACATACAATGTGAACACACAAAGTATAACAATCACAGAGAAATGCACAATTGTGACTTCAGTAATACAAATATTTCCCCAAAATCTGTGACTACATCCTTGCAGATAAGCAGATAACCAAGTGCTTTTCCTAGCTCAGGTTCTAACCAAGTAGTTTAGTACTTAGAAACAGAATAGGACAATGACACCTCACTCTTTAAGGCATTCCAGATAAACTTGTTTGTGCCTTTCACTTATGTATTTAAAGTTGTTGCTGTTCTAATTTTAAAAAGTCTGTATATAATCAATGCATACGGGAAGGCTATAAAATACTCAAAATCTGTATTTAGATGGATTTGCTACTAGTTAAAACATGTGATTATGAGTTGAATCATGATCAATTCTAGTTATATTTTTATGAAGTGTAATATAAATGTGTACACACATTAAGACATGCCAAGAAAGCAAGATAAAATACTGGAATTATCAGTTCAGTGCAAATACACAGAGAAATAGAGGAAAAAGCTCTACTTTTCATTATATTAGCAGTTGCAAAGCTTGCAGATGTGTGGTTTGCAGGGTGGGGTGTTTCCGGGGGCTTCTGTTATTTATGCAGTGGGGTTTTCTGTTGTTTCTGGGTTTTTTTTGTGGGAGCCCGGTCTCCCACATGAGCGAGACTGGACAGCCAAATACTAATGACAAGCCTTCATGCCACTGCAGTGGAAGCACTTACGTGAAGTCTGACTGAGACACATGAGTACCCCTGGAGTATCATTATTCCAGTTACATCAATGCTGCTGCTATAAACTTGATCTAGATCTATTGCAAAATCTGTGTTCAGAGAACCAGAGTACCTTCTACTTCTTATGTGGGGCATGCTAGCCAAGGGGTTATTATTACCCCCTGTTAAACTACTCATTTAGAGCAAAGATTAGTATGACACTGTAGAAAGGCTGACAAACACAGCACACCTGGACTCCTTCTTTTGCTGTGCTTTGATGAGTGCAGGAAAGAGCTTTTATTGCATGCCAATGAAACAATTGTGACAACCAATCTGGAACCAGTCTGGCTTTGAAGCTGAGAATCATTTGTACTGCAGCCAAGAGCAGTACCAGCCGGGGACGAGCGCACAGTAAACGAGCAGGTGAAAAACTAAATACAATTGTGAAAAGCTTGAGGATGCTTATCTCATCACAAGCAATGTGATGTTTCTCTTATATTGCTTCAGTTTTTATTCTGATTTTAATAGGGATTAAATTTGGTCTGAAAGATACCACAGGAAAACAGGAGATCACACAAAGGCAGGCTTCGAGCTCTCCTTAATTTGTCACGCTAATGCACCATTTTTAAGGCAGAGTTTCCTCTCCTTTTAGTGCCCTAAGTAGCTCATTAGACTTCTGATTAAAAATAATTCCAGAAGGAAACTTAAAAATGAAGTAAAAATTGTGCCCCTGAGCCAATGAAAAAACGTGGTGAAATAGTGGCATTCAAATAAAGATGCAGGTCACCCAGAACTTGCTTTTAAATAAGACAAGAGCCACAAAGTAAAATACAAACCAATAAAATCAAAGTCTGAAAAGTCCTAGGGTGGTCTTCAGGATTTAAATTGCTCTATAGACCTGTGTTCCATCAGCTAAGAAGGGATGTAAACACATGCTTGTCATAGTCCACTCAAAACACAAAACCCAAAAACCAAACCAATCACACCGAGGTGCCATGCTTCAATCCAACGGTACAACTTTATCACTTTGCCTGTAAAGCACCATGCAATAGACAGATTATCCACTTGCCTTTACCTGGTCTAACCTTAACCTCATTTTGCAAAGAGGTCACTTAGTCCATTACACTATGCAAGTTTGTCCTATTATCTCAATCCCAGTCTTCCCTGGGTGGGGAGAGCCATGCTTAGCCACGAGTGCATAGAATGAGTCTTGATTATCACCCTTTTCAGCCATTCTTATTACAAAAGACAGTGAACCCACTTTAGGGAAGCCAAACTTAAACACACACGCAACTACAGCTGAGTCACCCCTCTCTCTACCAGGTAGTTAAAAGAGACTGAAATCTAATTCAGGGAAGCTTGCTTATTATTCCTACAAAAGTTATCCCTTTACTTCCCCAAACAGGCAACTGTTATCAATATGGGAACCACTACCCCTTTTTGCACTTTGAGGTCTTTTTGTCTGAACCCAATAAACAGAAGCCTCAACTTGAGTTTGGAGTGCTCTACACATAGGGTTGTGTGGTGTGTGTGAATTCTGAATTGCCCCCCTTGCTTCATGGACACCTCTCACTCTTTTGGGATGTAGTGCTAGGTGCAGCTAGAACTAAACATCCTTCCCTTGTTACAGGCCACACACAACCTGTACCCCTCTCAGGATCCTGTCCATAATGTCAATTTTGTCACTATCTCCTCAGGTGGATGCATGAAGGTTCTTTTGCTGTGATCTCAAAGTGTAAAAAAATCAATAAATGAAGGCGACCACACCAAGAAGGTTCTGCTTTAACCCCCAACACTGCAACTTTGTTTTGCCTGTAAAGCGGTGTGCAACACAGTATGACAAGGAAAAAGGGTAAAGAGGGGAAAGAAGATAATAGCAACCACTCCAGGGTCCAGGGTGTCCATAGGTCCTCAGAACAAGGCAGCTTCCCACAAGCCTTTCAATTATCAATGAAGGAATCATGGTTCCTTTTGAAATCTATCCCTTGCAGATTAATTACAGAAACTTTTTTCTGATGTAGATATGTCTCAAGTAGAGAACCATGAATTAAAATATAATCACCTTAATAGCAACTATATATGTAATATTCATCTTCACGGCACTCTAGAAAACTTCTCTAATTAATAACAAGGCTTTCTGCTATGCTCAATGTAGCAACTCCAAAGTCCTAATTCCAGCTGCTCAGGAGGGAGGAACATCCTGCAGAATACTCAGCTGTATCTTTCATCCACTACAGTTCCTGGTGCAAAGTCTCACATTTAAAGTCCAGAAACATCTGTATCCTGCAAAGTGACCTGAAACAACAGGGAGAACATAATCTTTCCCAAGCTCATTCATCTCTTGGCCTTCCAGCAGACCTCAAACGAGTTGCAGTTCAAGATAAAGAAATACGAATGTCTGAAACCCTACAAATAGGGCTTTACATTAATCAGGACCCAAACATGATTGAGAAGCAGTGGGTCAAGCCAAGAAGTGACCTGCTCAGTACACCTCATCCAAAATTCGATCTAACTTGCCAGAAATAGGACTTTTCCAAATAAAAGTAATAGAAGTGCTAGCTTATTTACTGAATTTTGGGTTTCAGGGCTATTTAGTATTGTTTTAAGACAATGCTACCTTATTTTCCTTGAGGAAACTTACTCTTTGTATTTGTGCTTATACATGAATAATGAGGGAAATGTTACTAGTTTTCAATGCTTTACAGTAACAAAAAACATTTTGGAGTGAAAATCATGACAAACTTTTGACATATGGAGATTGACCCAAATCTCAGAGGTCAATAACAGCATCACCAAGGATGTTAAATACACAAGGTATTTTCCAATACCAAGTATTCTGGATTGGGCTTTTAGATGCTGGTAGTTCCTGGATAGTGCTTGAGAACACATGAACTATTCTTTTCCCTTATTTACAAATCCTGGTGATAGCAACTTCATGCTTGTGATTAAAAATTACACAGCAGAACTTAAAAACTGTTATCTGTTAATGATTTTTGAGTTTATGGATGGATAATTCTTTTGAAAAGTTGAATAAAAAGTGTAAATTTTTTTTTCTGTGCATAATCCCAGATCAGTTAATTATCACTGGCAAGATATTATGTGAATAAAAAAGCAAATAGGTGGGTCGGAAATAAAAATTGCTGTGGAAATTATTCCCACAGGGACACGTACTTTCTTTGGGATGTTAAACATACTGAAGGTAGATCACAAAGCTCACATGATCATACAATAAAAGGTTTTGCTTCCCCCCAACCCCAATTCTCCTCCCTTTTTTGCAAGTTTGGAAGTAAAGAGTTGAGAAGACAAAATGGACAAAAGAAATGGGAACTATGCGTGTTGATAGTAATAGTAGTAGTGTGGATGGGTCCTTGCCTGGATCCCCATGTGTCTCACCAGAGTCTTCATTAATGTTGTAGGTCAGAGACCCCCAGACAATTTTAAACAAGAACTATTAGCTAAAGTATCAGACACAAAGGAGGATTTAACAATACCACTTGCAGATCTGCGGACAATGAGACAATTTACTCATTTTGTGGAAGAAAGACACCAAGATATTTTAATTCTTCCTCCTACCACACATAAGAAGAAACTCCTCCTTACAAGATGTAGACACAGACATATAGAGTTGCATCACAGTGCCCCTACACTGAACTGAGATAAAACATCAAAAATCATTATAGGTAGTTCTCTTTGAAATTGCAGCAGTCACCCAGCTTCAGTCTTGATTCTCATAAATCTTCCAAGTAAGATTTGTTACAGAAACACAGAATTATTCAGGCTGGAAAAGATCTCCAAGTCCAGCCTATGACCTGACACCACAACAGTCTCTCCAAGTCCAGGTAAACCTTTCCCCATCATAAATTTTTTTCAACTTCAGAAGCAATAGCATTTTCTCTCAGTGGCCACAATGCATCTCCAAAGAGTTCAGGACTGAGAAAAGTGAAAAAGAAAGCAGAAGTCAGCTAGGGTGGAGAGGATGGAGAAATAGGGGGAATAGACACTTTGACTTTTTAAAACACAAATTTAAACTTTTCTGTGGAACACACAAACTAAATGTACAGATCCTGCTCAGTGTTTAGAACATACCGCTAGTTATCCAGATATTAGCACTTAGTATTTGTGGTAGTACTTGTGTAGTGCCATTCAAATGGGTTCTAAATGGTTTTTCAGGCCAAGCAGGTAGTATTTAAGCATTAATATATGAATTTAAAAGCCAGATGCAATACATTATTCACTAGAACTACAATCTAAGGCAAAAAACATGACCAATTTAAGCTGAAATTTCATATGCTTTTGCTATCTTTCCACCTTTACAATAAGCAATTGCTAAATTTGAAACCATACATTTAGACCACAAAGAGAAGGCTGACTGCTTGCAGCAACTATGTTCATATGTTTGCAGAAGTGATCAGCAACTCTACAATCTCACTTGGAGATCTACTTGCTTTAAGTTTCTATTAATGAGAGTACTTTCCTTCGGAAAACATGTCATAGGGGTTCCTCATAAACAATTTTTTAACATGCCATTTTCTTATCCATTCGCATGTAAGTCAAATAAAATTATTCCACAGCTGCTGGGTTTCTAGCTTTTCTAATTGTATTTGTTCACAGATTTCTTTGGTATTTTAAAGTGGAACTAGAAACAAAAGCAAACAAAAAAAATCCAAGCCAACAAACACAATGCATACATTGATGAAACCTCCTGAGTGCTTTAATATAATCCAAGGCAATTTTCTCCAAGAAACAAAATGAATGAAATTTGCTTATGAGCCCTAAGCTTCACAAAGCCTTCAACTAGAACAAGAGAAATATCGGCAACCAAATGTGTTAGATGTGTTCCATTTATTATTAATATGACAACATTCTATATAGCGGCAACAGTGCAGGCAAGTAAAGGGTTGCCATGGAGATAAGTTACTCAAGATGTAGCTAAAAATACTCCCTTTTTTCCCTTACTGTAATAAATATTGCATTATATGAAGGCTAACAATGATATCAAATGCCATCTCAAAGATATATCCAGCTGTGAGCATTATGGCTATTTAATGGATTGCCTGATGGTCACACTGCATTTCTTGTCTATATAAAAGAGGCTCCTTTTCCACCCCTCACCCTCCCTTAGTACATTGCTAAATGTTAGAAGACAGCTGGTGACATTATTAGGACAAAATATTGCTCCCTACTCAGGGCAGATTTCTTTCATGACGGTGACTTTGGGGTGTTACAATCATGTTCTGCAGAGATGCAACCTAAACTGGAAAAACAAACATGTCATCTTGTTCAAGACACATAAGGAGTTAGTAGGCATCAGCTCAAAGAACTAGAGTTACACACGTCAGCTTTTTGCTGCTCTCTGGGTACCTTGAGATTACCAGAGGTACTCACATGACCTGCTAATAAGCAACAACAAAAAACTGTTCATCTTTTTGGAAGTGCTCTTCTATATTAAAGTTTTGGATCTGTTCAAACAGCAGTAGATTTTTACAGATGGAGTTAGAAAAAGCTATGTTGCAGCATTCCTTGCTCTCAACAAAGTCTTTAAAAGCACAGAACTTTATTTTCTTCCCACTACTAAAAGTTATCAGTGATTCTGAAATGAAGTGAACCTTAACTAATGGAGAGATTGAAATATCTAACATGAAAACAAAGCATTATTAATATCTTTGTTAATATCATAACTACTATGATCTTTTGCTTACAGACTTAAGTAGTTTAGGCATTTGTTTCTAATTGAACAAAGGAAAATGCTTCTTATAGCATCAAATTAAACATCAGAGAATAGGCTTCATCTGTTGTCTGTATCCTCGTTAAAGCCTACTACTGAGTAGAAGGATGTGTTTTGGCAAGAAGCTGTATCTTTACATTCAGGCAAGGTAAATTTGTGGCTGAAAACAGCCAGGCACAATCATATACAAACTTTTCATATTTCCAAGTGAATTTAAATCATTCTTGCTTAGGGAGATCATCAATTGACAGCATACTTATTTTCTGGTAGAAGAAGCTCTATCTCAACACATACAATAATTTTTACACTTGTTAAACTAAATGCTCCGAGAGAAAAAGGTGGCAGAGTATACACTTTTAATTCTGTCATTATTCAATACATTGTTTCTCCTATTAATTTCCACCAACAACCACACATGTGAAATGATACCAGTAAATGTATGAAACTCTGTATAGCAACACCACTCAAAACTTCTTGCAGTGTTTCCTAGGTACACAGAGCTTTGCAGGTCAACACCATTTCTCCCACAGTGAGCACTTAATTATTGCTTTGCTAAGTTCAGTAACCTCCTTGTTAACACTGTTCATGACAACTTTCTTGAGTAACCTTGTCTTCACTTATCAGTTTCTCTTTTTCTGTGGGTGCTTCTTTCTTATTGATGATGGCATAAAAAAAAGTATTTAACTTTTTATGGCCCAAGTACACTCAGCTGCTGGCTGAGCAAATACAGGAGAGTTCACCTACTGCTCAGAAGAGACTAACACTAACAGTTAAAGAAATGCCAGGGTACTTCCTCAAATGAAAAAGTACTCCCTACTTTGCCGAATTCCTGATTCTCTCCTTACCTAAATACTTTACTTTGTTTTAAAGGTTCACCTGCAAAATATTTGAGCATAAGCTCTGGTTTACTCGTTGTCTGTATTAACATCCTTTTTATACTATTAATATCACTATGATCATCTAACAGATAATAATTTGATGCAGATATGCACCCATGTCTCTGGAAACCCTCCATCCTCTGTATGCCATTGCTTAATGCCACACCTGGGATTCACTCTGTATGGCAGACAGCTATTTCTGTTTATTTCTTTGAGCAGTTTCTTTGCAAAGTGCCTTCAGCTTTTAATGTCTCCTTTACTGTTGTGTACATTTACCCTGTCCTAGATTTGGTGGTGGTTGTTTGGGGATAGTTTTGTTGTTTTAGGATAGTTTTGTTGTTTGGGGTTTTTTTTGGATTTTTTTTAAAGTGATATGTTATCCTGCTTTTTATAAGAGCCATGACTCTCTTGTGATGCTACAGTTTCCCTCTGCACACTCAGCTCCAAGTAGCTCCCAGTCCACATGCATGGCCACTCTGATAGAATCACAATGCCCTTGGATGATACTTTTGCTGGACAAGCCTCCACAGGACTGAATTATTTCTGAAATAAGGCTTCCTGTCAGATGCTGTACTACATGACACAGATGCCTGTTCCTAATAGACACTTCACTTGGAAAAAGCATTCTCTTGCTTTTCATATACATTATGTAGAGAAAATTTAAGAAAAAACAAGCAAGACCACTCTTCACGATAACCTGATTGCTTTTGCTCCTACAAAACTTCCTCATCTTCACATTTATTTTTGGCAAATTTTATACATTCCCAAATCCAATTTTATTAGCATAGGCAATAATAAAACAAACCCTATAGAATGTTTTTAAAAAGACTCCTAATATCAGACATATGGAAAACGGTGTTTTCACAAGACAATTGACTTTTACAGGTCCATAACTACACTACATATATACACGCTTAAACCTCTGGAGTGTTCTTATTTGAAGATTTAGAGCTACAACACAAAGGACTCTCGGAAGGACACTATCATCTATATAAAGGAGATGTTTCTGACCTGGGCAGGGGGGATGCTAAAACACTGACTAGATTTTTAAAATGTTATTGAGAGTGTGCCACCTCTTCAAAAGAGAAACAAACCAGTAACTAAAAGCAAAATTGGTGGGGTTGGGGCCTTTTCTTTTTTCCTTTGATTTCATATTTCTTAAGTCAGGGAGGGAAGTTTAGCAAGATTCTGAAAACAAAACCTGAAGTCATACAGATCCCAGGTTGATAAGTGGACAAATGTGTAATAGTTAGAGCAGTGACACAAGCTACCACTTTGCTTAAGAGTCTCTCTCTTGAAGATTAGAGGCCTTTGTGGAAGGAATGCTTTGTCCTACCACAAGGTTTGCTTTAAAAGTAAGTTACAGAGATGTAAAATGACTTAATGATTCATTATGTATAGGTAACAGGTTAAGTTTAATGATCCTTTCCAAATTTAAATACAAACTGTAAAATCTCTTTCATATAGATTCATAGAATCAGTTAGGTTGGAAGAACTTTATGGTAACATGGCCATTTTCATCAGAAAGCCCTGCCCCCGTAGGTGAGAAATATTGCTCACGTTCCGTAAAATGTTAAGTAGTTTACTTAATGTCATATGTGAAGCCAACAACACTAGAGAGTCCACACTATACATTGTTGTTAGATTTCTGGCATGTGCACTCTCACCCAAGAGTAGTTTCCTTCAAGATCAAGAGGGCCAAGTACAGATGTCTTTGTGAGCTCCAGATCATCACTTTCCTGTTCCTTCTCTTAATAAGTAGTTCTGGATTAGACCTCCATCTTTGTATCTACATTACATCAGGGCTGCCTTTTCACACATTTTCATTCTCCCAAGATAATGGGCTCGCCCCTTCCTTACACCTAGAATTATAGAATCATCAGGCATTGGAAGGGACCTCAGAAGATAACATAGTCCAATCCCGCTGCCACAATAGGACACCTAGACCAAGTCACAGAACAGAACATTATGGATTAGAAGCCACCTGGAAAGATCATAGAATCATCAGGGATTGGAAAGGACCTCAAAAGATCATCCAGTCCAATATCAGCCAGACCAAGTCCAGGTGGGTTTCAAATGTCTCCAGAGAAGGAGACTCCACAAACCCCCCAGGCAGCCCCCTCCTAATTAGTTGCTACCTCAAACGGTCTTGCTCAAAGGTCACACAAAATATAGAAAAATAGTTAAAAAAATAAATTAGTTTATTGTATGGGTGACCAGGTGATAGGATGATCACAGTAACGATGAGGCTGGAAAAGACCTTAAAGATCATCCAGCCCAACCTAAAACCAACCAAGTAAACCTAACATCTGACATCAGGATCATGCCACTCAGCACTTCATCCAGCCTAACCTTGAACACCTCCATGGGCAGCCCGTTCCAAAATCTGATCACTCTTTCAGTGAAAAACCTTTTCCTGATGTCAAGTCTGAACCTCCCCCAATGGAGCTTAAGACTGTGACCCCTTGTCCTGTCTCCAGTGTCCAGGGACAAAACACTGACTACCCCCCACCTGACCATAACCACCTTTTAGCTAGTTATAGACAGCGATAAGGTCACCCCTGAGCCTCCTCTTTTCCAGGCTCCATCAGCCTCTCCTCATAAGGCTTACCTTCCAGGCCCTTTACCATTCTAGTTGCTAGTCTCTGGACTCGTTCCAGCACCTCGACATTTCCATGATACACATGGAAATTATGTATAAGTGATGACAGAAACTCCACTTTACAAACCTATGGATCAATAAGCTTCTCTCTCAGCTTTGTTTCTCATTTTCCCCTTATTTGAATATTTTCTACAAACATCCAACACAACTTGAGTAATTAATCGACAAATGTCATTTTCCATTAAAGCGTATTTAATCATCACAAAAATTAGGAGCAACTAACAAGCAAAACCATTCTAATTACTCCTAACGTAAATGTGCTAATTTAAACTGTGGAATACTTCTTTAAGAAATGTGTGTGTTAATTGGGGTCTGCTCATGAAAGCAAGCTACTAATTGAGCTGGAATGTGCCAGATAGACTAGTCCAATTGAAAAAAGACAATATATGCAGTGTAACACCAATTTTAAAAGTTACCATTTTAATGAAAAAAACTGCTGTCAGGCTCACGCCAGTTCAATTAGTCACTCCTTCCCATGAGCAGGCCCCAATTAACACACTTTTTTGAAAGAAATATCCCACTGTTCAATTAAAACATGGAAGCACAGATGATTACTCAAGTCTATTTTGATAATTAGTCTTACTTGATCTGTCTCAGATGTGTGGTTTCTGAATTGCTGTATCATGAAACCTTATGGATAATTTTCAAAGTAAACGTTAGGGTTTTTTAATGTGTATTAAGCAGGCAGTGTACATAACACTGCCAAAATTGTCCAGAAAACCAACAGTGGCAAGTCATCATCATCTTAGTCCCTATTTTTGTAATAGTGAAAACTCACAGTACATGCATTATAAGATATAGAGACCAAGTAACAAGGATTTGTTTACGAATTCTTGTACCATCCTATGATAGATATAAAGTAAATAAAATTAGTTGATTTAAAGCCTGATATCAAGTCTCCCTTGACTTTTGCAAGATTTGGGATAGGTTCTGATATACTAGGTGGAAAGAATAATTACAGTGCATGAGGGACTGGAAGTTAGCAACTTGAACCAGTTTGGCATGGTAACTGATATAATATTGATTTTAAACTACTTGATTATAGACTTATCAACCACTCTGTAGCTCTGTGTCAATATGTAATAACAATAGCCTTTGATGGTTCAGAAAAAGTAACAACAAAGAGCTAGGGAAGAGTCATGATCATTGCAAACATTCACTGAGAAGTATCATGATACACCAACTCAGGGTATCATACCACCTAACTGAGCTACTGAAAGGATCAGTAAGTTGCTCCTAATTAGTGGAGTGATATCAATCAATGAAGTCACACAGAATTTGGAAATTTCCCCTAGATTTACAACTGCAACAAACCACCACAGTCTTCTGTGGAAAGAATTGATCTTACCTACTAGCAAGTTAAAACAATCCTTTTTACCATTGATCCTTTCAAACCAATATTGGTTTCTGCTTGAGAGTAAGAAACAGGCAATTCTGAATTCACAAATACAGATGAAGAGAAGACAGAGGTGCCATCCCTGTAGTGCATGATGTACAATGACAGTCCACCACCAGCTAATCGTAGCTTCAGCACGAGTCTTTCATTTCATGGTTGGACTAAGCTTCTGTTATTACTACTTGTCAAAAGTAGTTATCGCTATGATTCCCCGAGGAGATATTCTTACTGATCTAAAATGTCTTTAGAGAGCGCAACATAATCATCCAGTCTGAAAGAGAACATACAAATCTATTTGCCTTAGGATATTACGTGCTTGCTAGCTTGTCACTGCTACATCTAATGGCATTATCTAGAATAGTATACAGGTATACCTGTCACTAAGAATTTCTATTAACTTAAAACCTGAATAAAATAAAACCCTCCGCACTTTGGAAAATTGGTCAAATTATTGCCAGAACAGGTAGGTAGATAGCTGTATCCAAAATATTTTTGGAGGCTGAGAGGAAGGAGTTGGCAGAAAACTAATGGCATATGGTATTTGACATACATATTTAGTTCTCCTGAGATTGTTTCTGTGAAAGTATCACCCGCATTTCTAGTATTCAGAAATAATGTCAAATACAAAATTAAAACCCCAGTTTGTTCAGTAACACTTTCCATTTTGAAGGAGAGTCTGCCTTTCTATTTGGGAACCCATAGTTCTTAGGACTCCACTGCATCAGGACTAAGTGACTATAATGGAACTAAACAATATGCTGAAGACCTCTGTGTGAAGGCCTCACTCATGCAAAGGGTTTAAACAGAGGTTTTATAAAAGGTGGCATGAGATGAGAATTGCCTTTAGACATGGATGTCAAAGGGAAACTGAGGTCAAGATTTGGTTTGGTAGGTCAGAATAAGCATTGAATGGGACAGAGCAAAGGAGATCATAAGCATCTTAAATTCTTTTTTTTTCTCCTTTGGACAGTGTCCGCTTTCCCTCTCTGGCATCAACAGCAGCTGCTCTTTAAGCAGAGGACATATCTGTTCAGTTTGTGCTTTTTTAAAATACATCTTGGGGTACAAGAGCCATGAAGTGTCATCACTTTGATGTTAATACAGGTGTAGGTCAGTGTACAATTTGCCTCATATTCTTGTTTTTTTCAGGTGTTCACAGTTACTCTGAAATATCCCGACAGAAACCTGGCAAGAACAAGAAATACATAGAGACAGTGAGAAAGATGAAGAGAAAACCTGCCTTTCACACGACGTGTTTTGCAATCCTGGTGCATCTCAGAATCATAGAATCATTAGGGATCAGAACTGACCTTGAAAGATCATCTAGTCCAATCCCCCTGCCACAGCACGACCATCTAGACCAAGCTGCACAGGAACAGATTCAGGTGGGTCTTGAATATCTCCAGAGAAGGACACTCCACAACCTCCCTTGGCAGGCTGTTCCAATGATCCGTTACCCTCACTGTGACCCATGTCTTTGCTCATACATGTAACAGCCTAATCCCTTCCAATATTGCTATAGTTATATCTGCCCCCCAAATTTTTTAAGGCTTCATCTGTTAAATTTGGTGCATTCACTGCACATTGTCACACAAGTTGTTGTGCCCTCTCAAAGGTAAAGCATTTGGCCTATGTAAGAACGCAGCTTCAAACATATAATTCTGGATGCTCCATGCTCTCCTTCTTTCTGCAAGCTACTAGAAATCTCACATTTAATTTCAGGAACACAAACCATTGCTATAAACTTTATGTTGAAAGCAGTAACACAGCCATACAAAAATATTTTCCTTTTTGGAGTGGAAACAATGAACACATGAAATTCAAACAAATGTTTATGCTGCAATCGAAGATTCAAAAATCCAAAATGTAGTAATCTAAATTTTAAGTTTCAGGGAATATTTTCCAGATATTGAATATTTCAAATTCTATTAAAAAAAAATCAGTGGGGAAAAAAATAGCCCCTCACAATACCAATACTTCCTATATTTAAAATTCTGCTTAAACCTGGAATCATAGAATCATTAGGGATCAGAAGAGACATCAAAAGATCATCCAGTTCAATCCCTCTGCCACAGCAGGATCTCCTAGACCAAGTCCAGACTGGTTTCAAACATCTCCAGAGAAGGAGAATCCATAAAGCTCCTGGGCATCCCCCTGAAGTGCCCTGTCACTCTCATCCTGTATGTCTCCTAAGACAAAAATAACTTAATGTAATTGCACACAAATTGGGGCCCATTCAAATCAGTAGCTGCTGTTACACATTTAAATTCAAGACCTCATTTAGCTTAAAAAGAAAAACAGTGGTGCCTTTTAAAAACCTTTAGGATATACTTCAGCTTCAGGCAGAGAAGGAAAACACCTTGTATCACATATATGTGCTAAGGATGCAAAATAATTGCAACTTGGGACAGCCTTAGTCACACAAGAACAAAAAGGCTTGTTGACTATTTGAAACTACAGTGACTTTTTTTATTAAAGGGGAAAACATTAAAATCCCTGTGAGCTAGCTGAAGAAGCAAAAGCAAAGGGCAGATTACAGGAACAGTAGAACTAAGAAGTCACTGTTTCTGAGAAATTCAAAGAGAGGGAGTTGGTAGGAAAAGGAAGACATGTTCTCCATTTTGATGTGTTCATACCTCTCAGGCTCTTTGCCTCAGGCTAGCAGCATCCCAAGGTTCCACCCATACAAACACACTTAGGAGGCTCTATTACAGCAAGCTTCAGTTAAGCAATACAAGTATCTCCCTTTCCTCATATTTTTTACACAGGATCTCACAGTAACTGGTACAAACCTGCTTTTTTTTTTTACAGTGCCATTCCCCAAGTTTTGGGATCTCTTTGTGTTGAGCAGCATTTGTTAAGCATTCACTTGAACCCCCATCAAGTAGTTCTCCAGCTACAGGAGAAAGCTCAAAGCAGTTGCCAGTGCCAGATAAGCAGGTTATATATGGGACTATTGGCCCTGCATAGAGCTGCAGTTATCAACACTCCAGATACACTTTCAGATACATGATGCACGTACTTATTAGGTTATGCTTTACAGAGAACCTCTACATCCATTTCAGGTACAATTAGAAAACTCACTTATTCAAAGACAAACAGAGGCAGAAAAAATGGTGTAACTACAAAAAAAGCCACCTTAAAATGCTGTAGAATATATGCCTACTGCTTATAACCAGTAAATCCATCTTCTGCTTAACCTCCCAATTTCCAGAACCCCCAGAATAACCTGGAGAGCTCACATAAGCTTTACATTCTCTAAGCTTTCATCTGCTTATACTCCTGACTCAGGAATTACTGACTCTCTTGAGCCAACATACATCACAGAAAAAGCAGAATAATCTCATAAACAGTGACTCACCCTCATCATCTCTCCCTAGAAGATGTTGCACTGCAAAACAGTATTCCCAGTTTTATGTGTGACTCCCTCTCCATGGGCTGACACCTTTCTGAGAAGAAACAGCACTCAGCAGCCTCATGCAGGCAAATAAAAGCTTGCCCCATCCTGTTTCTGCACAAGAACAAGAGATTGGTAATACACCTGGGGTGGCCCCTCCACCCTTACACAGGTGTGGCTTTTTCCCCTCTTTCCTGCCAGGAGTTGGTAATCTGTACGCTTTGGAGTGGAGGTTTCAGATTCCTCTTGATGTGCTTTGCTTTGGTCATCATTGCAAGAAAGACCGATCTGTCACTTCGTTTCTTCTAACACAGTTTACATAGCAAATTCCTGTGATTTGGCTGAGAAAGGTGAGCTCAACTGCTGCTGTCCTGCAAGCACCTAGCTGCTCAGACCTACATATGATTATAAACATCTGTGCCATGTCTTCAGAAAGAGTAAATCAAGAACTGGGGAGCTGTATTCTACAGTTAGTAGTGTTCTTTTTGAATTAAAGACAAACAAGTATATCCAGAGCTTTAGAATTAAAAATTAAGAATACTTCCAGACCAGAAAGAAGTACAGGGGCCAATTTGGGACCTTCAGAAGACAGAGAACCCTCTGTGTCCCATCTCTGTCTTTAATGACTTGTAAAGAAGCCACTTTGTTAGTGCAGGCAGGCAGGTAGGCAGGCAGGCACTCTGTGCCTAGACTTTCACCTCTGTCAAAAAGAGAAAAGTCTAAGCCATGACCCTTCCCCAATGTGTTTTCAGGCTGTACCTCCTGTGCTGTCACAACAGATTGGGCTATGACAGGTCAGTCAGGAAAACCAGAGATGTTTTACATTTTCTGCTTGACTTGCAGACTTTTTACCAGAGTGAGGTTTGGGACAGTTTTTCCACTGGTATTTTTATTATGCTTTAGGAGAAAAACAGGTCTGAGGTTGACACTCAGCATTACAGTTTCAGTACTATGCACATAAATTTAACTACTTAATTCCACTGAGCATTGGGTAAGTGGGACAGCTAAAACCAGGATATTGCATGGAACATTTATCACTAACTACAGTATACAATTCCCTGTGCCATTTAGGCTTACAGATTTTAGAGCATTTACAATCATGTTGAATTATACTGGAATTCCCATTTCAAAGGGCTTCATAAATGTATTGCTTGAATACTGCCAAGCTCATTTTTTTGTTCATCCAGACTTCAAGGGGAAGTGAATCCCTGTGAGGCTGCTTATAGATTGGAACCCAAATACTGTTGGGATGTCTAGGTAAAACTGAAGAGTTGGAGAAATAAAAAGAAGGTTAAGTGGGATCTGGTTAGAAACTGCAAATAAATGATTGATGTAATTTTCAAAAAGACATAAATCAATGCATTGTAACTGTGAATGTTGATTTCTCAGTGGCATCTAATTTTTTTCTAATTTTTTATCAATCTTTTTATTATTCAGAAAGGACAATGGGTTTTTTTATACTGTCAAAGAGCCATGTTTCAATAAACTATGAGTATGTGTCACTGAATTCCTAAATATTCAGACCTGGATCAAAGTCGGCAACAAAAGCTGTCCAGAACCCCTATCTCTGTTTTTTGTTTTAGGTTACCTACAATATTTTTAAAAAATGGAGGCAAGTAAATAACTTCCTGGAGCAGCAATGTGCAGATGCTCCGGTAGAGAAGACATTCAAGGAGCTGAGGGTCAGCATCAGGGGGACCCTTGCTGAGAAAAGCACATCTATGCAGCTGCCAGCCTGGCCAAGACCCCCACCGCTGCGCCAGAGCACAGCCACCCTCACACACATAGTGAGGTGCTCACAGGACTCTAGTGGTGTCTGATGTGGTGTCATGAGCAGGCAGCACAAATCAACTCTCGGTTTTAAGTGAGCTTGGGTCTTAGAGCAGCTCAGACAGCAAAAGAGCCCTGCTTTTGTCTTCTAGAAGTAGAAATGTACTTGCTGGCATGCAGCCATCCTGCCCTGGAAAATCTCACTGTGTGTTGTCACAATTAAACCCAGCTTTCTCTGAGCTACAAAATAAAATAGCAAACTCAGAAGAAAACCCCATAACTCTCACAAAACAAGCATTTGCTTAAAGCCTGATAGGACCTCCACAGGAATGGTCACACTGTCCACCTGCAGCTTCACTGTTTCTGCTTATGAGTTTTGGTGGAATGATTTTTTAGATAGTTGAAATCCTGGGTTGTGAGCAGTACAGAATTACCATTTCAGGTCACCTTACACTGATAACAAAATGAATCCATACTTAATTCCTATGCAAATCCTGCCTATAATTTTCCCAGTTTCCTTTCTGCACCTTAAACGCTAAAGGTTTAATAATATCTCTAAAAGTCAGATGTATTTAGATATATTTAAGAATCCTTCTTTTCTTTCAGGAAAAAAAATAATGAAGTTCTTCTCACTCTGACTTCAGCTGTACTATTTTGTAAAAAACACCATAGATAGAACAGAAATAAAGGAGGCAGTCAGGAAATACATCTTATGCAGAAAAAAATGTCCAGGGAACATGTCTAATAACGTGATCAGGATTTTTTAGACCCTTAATACAGGTATCATTAATGCAAGTCTGCTTTCATGCTTATGCAAATAGCCCTTGAATGTTGCAAGAAATTTCCAGTCATGTTGCTTGTGAAGGCCAGGTTTGTCCGAAGCTTGAAGAGATTTCCTTAATGGAATCCAACAAGATTAACTGCCTTTACCCACTACATGGCTCTGTAAGAAAAGCAAATAAATCACTAACATTCTCCTAATAGACTTAGCTCTTTCCTGTTCTGAATGAATATTGTTTGGATTAAGCTTTACAATGGCTAACTCTGATATTGCCACTGTGGCTTGTTTCTTTTCAGAGCTGTTTGAAAAACTCTCAAGTTTTTGAAGATGCTGCCTCTTGTCCCATTATGGAAAGTATAAAAGGTATTCTACTGGTAAGCTTGCAGCACATTTACTGGAACAGTTTTCACCTAATCATGTTCTCAAGCTGTATCTCTAGAGTGGAAAGGGGACCTGGAGTTCTCTCACTTCCTCTGAGTAACTCAATACCTACTTCCACCAAGCCACCTGTGGCAATAGATTTATTACATACAGTGTGACATATCGTTAATTCACCTGTGACTTGGTGTGTCAAGTGAGACAGCCTGGATTCTGTATCAATGCACTGAGGAAGGATGATTCTCAAGGGTCACAAACAAGTATCCTCTCAGCTGTTCAGGCTGCTTGTGATATGCTGAGCACATCCTTATGTTGGTGTAGCTGAGCCACCTGGGACAGTACTGCTGTCCTGCAGAACAGTGCAAATTCAGTCCCTTCTATGACCCAACCACTCAGTTTGTTCATTAACAAATCTGCCTTGAAGGATCTTGAAGTCCATGCCTTTGTCAGTGATCCTAATAGTTTGGTATGCCTTCTGGAATGGAAAGTCCAAACCCCCTAAAGTTGAGGGGAAAAACACAGAAAGAGGGTAAAAAACACACCTTATTAGTACGTGGCTCATAAACTGGTGCTGCAGTTGGAATTTTGGGTTCTTTGATCACAGAGAAGTTTGTATGGCACCTGGTCTGCTGGTGACAGAGTACAACTGTCTCAAAGGGGAAAAAGGATCTTCGCACAGCAGTTGGTGGGGCTTACCAAAAGGGCTTTAAACAAGACTCTAATCAGAGACAAGACTAGGAACAGCATTCAGTCTACCGTTGTACTCAAGGTAAGTAACAGTGCTACATGGGACAGTAATGGCACAGAGCTCGCTAATAGGTTAGTAACTGCAGCAGTGGGAAACTAGAATTGCAGGGGGGAAAGGGATAAAAGCAAAGGATGGGGGTGAAATCAGTAGCCCAGATCAAGCGTATCTACATTAATGTACATAGCATGAGCAACAAGCAGGATGAGCTGGAGGCCATAATGCAGCATGAACAGATAAGATATAGTTCCCATCGTAGAAACTTGGTGGGATGACTATCATGACTGGAATGCTGTGATGAATGAATGTAAGCTCTGCAGAAGGGATAGACAAGGAAAGAGAGGTGGATGTGTGGCCCAGTATGCTAGGGAGTGGCATAGCGTGACATCTGCTACATTAAGCTGATATCGGATGGTCATATGCAAAGAAAAAATCCAGAGAAAAGGAATGATTTAACTTGAACAGCTGACAACCTGCCTTCCTAGAAGAACTCTTGGGGTTAAAGATCAGATCTTCAAAGAAGACCTCTTCAGCACTGGGACAGGAGTGGATATCTTTGTTAAAATATGTTCTTCTCCTTACTCTTCTGGAAAAGATGAAAGAAGAATTACTTCAGAAATAAGGTTGTTGACCTTGGACTTTCTGAATTAAGAACTCAAGAAATGTATGAGACTTGGAGGTGACATCGCTACTTATTCTTCGTTCAGGAGACACAGGTTAAAACATCCAAATAGTCATAAATGTGCATAGGAGAATTGTAATTGTATCTTTGCTGCAGTTCTCTAGGATTGTGTGTTTTTAAACAGGAAGGAAGTCAACCTATTTGCTTTCTTAAAGGCATACAATTTTCAAAAGTGTAATTGGTCGAATAAAGTGTTATTTCTGTGAAATGAAAAATCAGGGAAAGACATGTTGGTACACAAATAAACAACTTAGCAATGACAGACCCTCTCTCACAAGTTATGGTGCAGAAACAGCAGGATTTCTAAACTCTTGCATGACATCATGCAAGCTTCCATACTGCAGGCTGAGATTAAGTTAACAGTTACAGTCATGATTATGACAGCCTATTTCGCTGGAAGAGTAAAATATGGTCTGCTACTCCAACAGATCAAATGTCAGCCCTTTGTTTTAATTTCCAATAGAATGAAAATTCATCTCTTAAAGTGAAGTTATGAAAGATGATTAGACATATAACTGACTCAGAACTACTGTCTCAGAACCTGGATCAAATGAATGTCACTTGTATTTTTAACCAGGAAAATCAGAATATTAAATCCTCCCTAGGAATCTGTTGGCTAAAAGTAGGTTTACATTAACAATTTTATGTTGATTTGTAGACAGCTATCAAACGATGTTTCTTTCAGGAACTGTAAAACAAAACAAATCCTGAGGACTTCAATGTCGTATTTTCTCATGTATAGCACCCTCTGACTCTGATAATCCCGATTTTCTCTAAAATTGTTCTTTATGAGATACCTTCTCAGAGACCATCTATCCTAAGGTATCCCACCTGCTCAGATGGTATGATCAAAATCAGAAGCACAGAATAAGTGAGTCAGAGGCAGATGGTTTTGGAAGAGAAGAAAATTCAGTGGTGGAATCATAAGACAGCGAGTATTGATGGCAAGGCACTTGTGATATGGAGACTTGTTTCTAAGTCCTTTTCCTGCTTGCACATGTGTATAACCCACATTGCTACTCTTTCCGAATCTTTTAAATTCAAGACAACAGAAACCTTCCTGCTTTTGTTCACCAATGCTTATAAGAGTAGCTAATTATGTAGCTGGTTCTCACATTTAGAACCCACAAATGTAGATATATGTACAAATTTGCTGTTTGCTAGCTTTTTTTTAAATGTTTTTGGTGGGTTTTTTATTTTGTTTCTTTGAGAAAATACATAACAGTCTGCTAAACTAGCAATCCTTTTATTTCCCATCTGTCTGGAAGTCACAAGCTCATAAAAGTCCTGATAGTGGAAAGTCTAGTTCTTGCATCACCTTGCTAGTGCCTACTGCCAAGGATCTAAGAACGGGGACAATGTCGCAGCACATAAGAAAACATTAAAATGCTACATCTGAAGCCAAATCCCATTTCCTGCAGTAGTCTGCACTGATATCCCAGTAAACAGCGACTGGTTCAGGTGCTGACAATAACCATAGGTGCAGCAAGCTGCTCATTAAAGATCCTAACTTAAATAAGGAGTCCCGGCTGAGCTTCATGAAAGTCACTGTCTTGTCTACTTACGTGTCTACCCAAGTGTACCTCTGCCTGTTGTTACTTTGCAAGATAGCCCCTTTCTCCATGGTGTGGCAAGTGCAGTCACTACCACTGCTGCCTCAAACATTGCTGCTTGTCCTGAAACCAGGTTTGAGAACATGGAAGATGTCACTGAGAAGGTTGCATCTGCATAAATTCTTCATGTTTCCTCAGCTGGACCATGTGCTATTGAGGATGAAGCACTGCCAAGTGCATGGACAGTGACTTCTATTTACCTCTCCTTTGCTGATTCTTTTGGCAAGGTTCAGTGCAACAGTAAAATAACAACTCTGACTCAAAGATATGTATATGTGAAGCAAAACATTTATGTTTGAGGATATGATGTAACAGAGTAACAGCAAGTTGCTTTCCTTAATATGACAGGAAAGCTCTAAAATGAGTATATCAAAGTGTAGTCTGAGCAAGATGTAGAGCAGAAATAGAAAACAATCCTATTATGCTCGCTAGACTTTGGGCCAAGTTCTCTTCTGCACCTTCCCCTGTAACATGAAAAAGAATTCCATTACAAGCCACGCTTCAAACCCCATTAAATATTGCAGATTTAATTTGAAGGAACAGTTCTGGAAGCATAAAAGCTTATACCTTTTTTTGAACCACCCTTCTAATGTCAGTATTACACTTACTACCTTGCAAAGTGCTTCGCTGAGCCACAACAGAAAATGATGATCCAGAGGCCCTGTACATCATCAAGATAAAACTGGTGAATAACGCATGAGTATTTCATGTAGTCATTTATATGCTTGATGGATATCTCCATTTAGCTGTCAGATGTGATAATTTAAGCTACAGTTCTAGCCAAAATACTATGTCTATTCTTTTTAGATTATTAAACCAGAGATATAAACTCATACAGAAATGAATACTGTAGTACATAAAACCTATGGGTTCAGAGATGCAATACTCCAGAAAATAAACTCCTTAAATTGCTTATATGACAAATATTTGCAATCAATATTTAATATGATATTCCAAACAAGTAATCTGAAGTGACTTCATACACTCTGTAGTTATTGTACTTTAAAGGTACAATTCATATTGTAGTAAGGTGTTTAATTTTATGCACATGTTCATCGATCTGTTACTGAAAGGAGTGAATAAAAGTGAAAAGTGAATAAAATACTAAACCAGAGCTTTTCTTCTGTTTTAGATTCATTTTAACATGCTTTTTTTAACCTTATATGTTACACTGGTTTATGTGTGGGTGTTTACACATTTACATAATACAATTTACAATATTAAAAACATCATTTTCTTATATTTAACATGTCTACAAGGTAATTTTAAAAAAAATTACGGGCAAGTTACGGGCAACTTGTTTTCTGTTTTAACTCCTGCAGTGTTACATATTCCTACCTTAAAAAGGAATCCTGTGACTGTATTTCTACACACATGCAATCACACTTAGAAATTTATAGACAAGCGGACACGGGAATTCACACCTCCCAGATTAGAAACTAATAAAATCTCTTAAAATTAAGCCATATACCTACCATTTTGCAGATTTCTCTGCAGTCTTGTAGTACAGCTACAGCAATCCAAAATTTCTGTACTTCCAGCTTCATGCTGACATTTTAATATTACATCTTAGTCTAGATTAATTATATTTTGTACTTTATCTAGTGAGAATTATTGTTTTCTTAAATACATGTATTCTTCCTGTTTTTCCACCTAATCTTTTCTGTTTATTCTCCCACATAATTTTTCCACACAAACTTTTTTTCTACTTGAGCCTTTAGCAGGTAAATGAATCAAACATCCAGAATGTTTTGCATGTCAAAAGAAATGGAGAAAAGAAACATCTCATAGTGTTTAGCTCTTGCAAGTCACATTAATAGATTTATAGAGAAGGAGAAGGCAGTCTGCCTTGAAGGCTATAACGTTATTTCACTTTGACATCTGTTCTAAGGTAATGGTATCTATCATTAACAATGTCATTAGTGACCACTTTCAGTCCATTGTTCTCAGTATCTAAGCTGGCTATAAAGATCTCATTTTAGACACTTAGCTCTGTGTATATGCCCTTTCACGACAGGGTACTTTTGGAAAAATGCTTTATGACTGGTCATGACATAATCATTCATTTGCATTTAAAAATACAGCATGGGGGATGTCAAATGAGAGGCCATGATAAAAATTGCAAAGATTTTTGACTATTGGTTGCTACAATACTCAGCATCTTGTAATTAGGCTACAGTAGTCAAGCATTAGATGTACAAAAGGTGAAATTAGAGGGAATAAGTGAAAAGTGTAAGCTGTTTTAAGTGACTCTGTTTATCTTTCTGCATTAACTCTTTTTACAAATGAGCAAGGCTTAAAGACAAACCATTACAATTAAGCACATAAGATCAAGTAATGCAGCATCCAATTTAAATTTCCGTCCAGGTTTTGCAGATGTTCATCTATGTGAGATCATGAGATTTATGTTATGTAATAACCTACTTCTGTTGTGTGAGCTGGCAATGCTCACTTGTGACCCAGAAAGCCAACTGCATCCTGAGCTGCATCAAGAGAAGTGAATTCTGCTCTTGTAAGACCTCATCTGGAGTACTGCATCCAACTCTGGAGCCCCCAACACAGGAAAGATATTGAACTGTTGGAATGTCTCCAGAGGAGGGCCACAAGGATAAGTGGAGGGCTGGAGCACCTCTCCTACAGGGACAGGCTGAGAGAATTGGGGCTGTTCAGCCTTGAGAAAAGGAGACTCCAGGGAAGCCTTATAGTGGCCTTCTAGTGCCTGGAGTGGACTATAGGAAAGCTGGGGAGGGGCTGTTTAACAAGGGCTTGTAGTGGTAGAACCAGGGGGAATGGTTTCAAGCTGGAAGAGGGGAGGTTTAGACTGGAAGTCAGCAGGAAGTTTTTCACAGTGAGGGTGGTGAGACACTGGAACAGGTTGCCTGGGGAGGTTGTGGATGCCCCCTCCCTGGCAGTGTTCAAGGCTGTATTGGATGAGGTCTTGAGCAACCTGATCTAGTGGGGTGTGTCCCTGCTTATGGCAGGGGGGTTGGAACTAGATGATCTTTAAGGTCCCTCCCAACCTGAACCTTTCTATGAATCCATAAGAATCTTTCTGAATAATCTCTTGCCAGTATCATACAAGTCGCCTGCCCTCATAGGGATTTAAAATAGAATCATGAAAGACAGTGCTGCTCAGCATCGTTCCTCCATATGGAAATTTTGAGACTAGCCTCATTAAGATTCTTGAACTAAACCAATACATCTTAGATTCTTAGTACCATGTTTTTGCACCAGTCACATCCTTTCTGTCCTTGACAGTGCAGATAAGAATCCTCCCTGTGTCCTTCCTATGCTATGCCTTGAAGGCAAGGGAGTCTTACCTTGGGCTTAGAGTTTCACTCAAATCATTTGGAGAGCAGCCCAAACTTCACAAGTGCCAGAGGAAATTCTACTTATCCTGTTCATGCCATTGCTCTCATGAGCATAAAACATTGCCCTTCCCTTTCATTTAATTAGCATAACTTTATAAAATCATTTGAAAACAATTAATAAGAAGTTGTTTTTTTGTTCTTCCTCTGTCCTAATCAAATACTTTAACATGGTCAGCCAACTTGGAAAGAGGAATGAGGTAGGTGATGTGAGACCACTACAAACAAGTGTGGTACCTGCTGGAACATCTTACGTTAAGAGAATTACAGGTAACAGAACCAAGATGAACATTTTGCATACTTATAGCTTGACAGAGAAGGATTTGGAAGGACAGCAAAGCAAATAGAGAGAATAGCATGAAGGTCACCTTATTTTCCATAGACAGTTAGAAATACTGGAGAGTATATATTCAAACCAGGAATGGGACTGTAGATCTTTAAACTAGTAAAAAAAAGCAACAGTAAGCGTGGCGATACTTGTATATCTGCATAGAATGATGTCCTCAACTTAGACCTAAGTTATTTCACACAAACACAGAATTATTGAGGCTGAAAAAGACCTCAAGCCCAGCCTACGATCTGACATCACCACATCAGCTAGACCATGGCATTAAATACCATATCCAATCTTAAACATCTTTTCTTAAATGTCTCCAGGGATGAGGACTCCACTACCTCTCTGGGAAGTCCATTCCACTGTCCCTTTCCATGAGGGATGCTTCCTAACATCCAACCTAACCCTCTCCCGGTGCAGCTTCAGGCCCTGCCCTCTCATTCTATTGCTAGTTGCCTGGGAAAAGAACCTGACCCCCCACCAACTACAACTTCACTTAAAGTAGTTATAGAGAGTGATAAGATCCCCCCCCGAGTCTCCTCAGGTCCAGGCTTTATTTCCATATAAGGCATGAGGATGAACTCTGGGCTACATCAGTATGAGTTTTCTTGTGGGTACAATGGGCATCGATTCTAGCCTGACAAAGTTTCTTCAGAATAATAAAACTATATAGTTACCAAGACAAATCTATATATTTACACAGGTGATTATTCTGCCTTTTAGAAACTGGTAGCTCACTAAGGTTGCAACTTTGCTAGATCTGTAGGCTCATAAGTATGTCCATCATGTTACGGGCCTAAACTGGGTTTTAATAAAACTTACTGAGACACTCCATTTGTTTTCCTCATGCTTTAGTCAAGGTACATTAAATTCAAAATTGGAATCAGAAACAGATTCTGAACAAAGATCAAAACACCCCTCAATTTTTTGGAGACAAAAGGTCTACTGTGCACTGCCTGTGTGCAGTCAAAGCAGTTGGGCTGATCTTCTCAAGCAGGTTAACTTCCTATACCTTCAGTTCCTAATGCCTGATGGTTGAAAACAATTATGTGGAGTGGACCTTGTATTTCCTCACATTATTGGTATGTTGTTGTCAAAATTTGAAACATAATTGATGGAAAAATAGAGCATTTCAGAAATAATTCATCTGAAAGAATACAAATAATCCTCTGCTATTTTTGCTACTTTTGTTACTCTTCTGTCTACATTGTAATTCATTCTGTACCATGGTTTATTATCAGCACTCCCATAGCAGCAGAGCACAGTCCTGCAGAAGGGAGGTAAAGGAAGTGAAGAAATTCATTATCCACTGAAGTTTGCAGGTGCTCATCTTAGAACCACCACAGAGTTAATTTTGACGAATAAGCAGGCCAGACAGTGGTGGCTGGATACTTATCCAGAGGTTTTGGTTGCATCTAGGTGAATCTTTTCTTTACAGTAAACACAATAAAACCACAACATGGCCTTTAAATTCTAAGTCAGTGGGTTCACTGGGGCAGAAATAACACCACATAGTATTTAAAAAGAGAAAACTAGAGTGAGATAAATTAAGATTAAAGCTTGATATCTGTTTTTTATTTCAGTATCTTATACTGACTTCCTGGGTTGCAACAAGCTCTGTATAATCCCCTATGTGTCCCTAAGGAAGATTTTCTTCATTCTGTCACCTCTGAGGCCAGGTAATATCTGTGCCTTGTTTTTCTCAATGGTATCCTTGCCTCTTTTGACTACTCTTTACCAGCTCTCTGCTTCCCATCTTTTTCCTGAAAGCTTAACAGGCACTCAGAGACAGACTTGGCGTCATACCAAACATCAGGGTCCCTCGTCTTATGTGACTCTTTCTGTATCCAACTCTATGCAAAGTCTAAACCCTTAAGATTTTTAAAAATAAGACTATCATATGTTTAGTTCAACAGCAGCAGAACTGGAAAGTTGAAAAGCTCCACTGAATTAAACTGCACCATTTGTTAACTCAACCTCACAGTAGAATGAAAAATATGGTAAAAATTGGAAAAACTGAAATTATAGCTGGTTGTTCGTAATTCACTCCTGGGGAATGAGAGAAGAATCCTACACTGGCATTTCAAGATGAGCACAGTCATAGCAGTGCCTGTGTGTGCACACAGCTGGCCCCCAGCCTCATTTGGGCAGGATTCTTTTCAGGAGCAGACATGGAGAAAAGGCTCTATACTGAATCTCTCATAAACACCAGGTCATAGCAATTAAAATAATAAAGTTTATTCTATCCCTGGAGTTTTCTTTATAACCTTATATCACCACTCTCTAAATGGAATATTTTTGAAATTTTCAAAATAAAGATGAGTGGGCTATCCATATCTTTTGCCCACCTATTAAACTTAATTTCTGACAGCGGCTGGTTCATTAAATAAGAAAAGTGAGGCCCACATACCTCAAGAATCATGAAGTATATCAATACATTAACAACCAAATACATACAGATATCTCTGCAGAACTCTGCACCCTCATACAGACTCATCTACCTAAACTTGATAGTGTTTTTATTATTCTAATTCTGATCAATTTGTAAGAAAGAAATACTCAAAAAGGAACAGCAAAGTTCTGTTTTATTTGAATAGCTTAAACTCTGTTGACATGATCAGTTGCTTATTCAAAATTTGTTGGTTACTCAAGTTTTCCCCTGAACCAGGGCTGATTGCCTACTTCAAAATGTTGTTTGCAAACATTTTCTGCATTCTGAGCAGCTGCTCCATTCATTCATATATTTGCTGTTTTTATTTACTATTCATGAACATCTGGACTATTAAGATTCTGTTTACATAATTGTTTGAAGAATTCCTTTTCCCTATGTTCGTACCTGTTTATCCCTCACAAAGAGTCAAGCATTCATGAGAAAACAAAGCTTTTAGCATTTGGTAATGATAATTTATTTTAACTGATTATTCTACTTGTTCAATAATGAAGTAAAAATAACAGCACTTGTTTTGAAAGGCAAAGCATACCTTACAAAAGCAAATAATTAGTTGTTCCTGGATACCATATAGGCTGAAGTTTATTAGCATAAGCTTCTCAAAGACTCACTAACAATAAATTAACAATTCTAAGCAGCAGCAGAGGAATAGGTAAGGAATAGTTAAATTGTCAGATTGTTTATGCATGGAAAATGTATTTCATATCTCTGTAATGGCAAACTTTTGAGGTCTGACTACTTCTTGATAACTGTGAACTTGCTTTGGTGTCTTTGAAGTATTAGTAACTTCCCCCTGGGATTTATTTGTTTGTTGCCAGACTTTGCATCCTGATGGGTGCCAGATGACAGACTCCTCTGCATTTCGGTAGGTACTTTGAGAATAAGATGTCTTTTACTACCATTTCCCATCCTTTCTACCCACCTCATCGTTTCCCACCATGACTCTAAGCATCTGTCATGCATTTGTCCCAGCTTTGTAAACAATAAGATGAATGTAGGCAAGTTTAGAAGATTTACACACATATAGCTTTCAGTTTCTTCTATCCATCTTCTTGTTTCGGGGTGTTTGTTTTTGTTTTTTTAATTGTCTTCCTAAACTTTGCTTCTGTTTTCCCTGTTGTAGATAACAAAATCTAGATCATCTATATTTGTCTTTGAATTCTGAGACATTTACTTTGGGAGGAAACTCCTGCTACAATTAGTTATGTCTCACTAATATGTTCATGAAATAAAGGTGAATGATAAGTCTGTTTAAGAATAACAAGCTCATAAATCTCAGGATCTAACCTCAGTTCCCTCCAGCTGTAGTAACTATTTGTATCACTGAGATACAATCAATACAGTTTTCCTGTTAAAACAGTAGTGAGATTTTTATCATTATTATTTTAGAAATTATTTTCAATCTAGAATACACAGCTGAGCAAAAATGAGAGAGAAAAGAAGAGCATTAACTTCGGTTGTACTTAAGCCACTCACCTGAAAGGAGATAGCCGTGTTTGAGTCCCTAAGCAGAATTTGTCAGAAGCAACACAGCAATTTCTAATGCAATGAGACACCCTAGTAAACACAGCTCAGTAACAGAAAAGGCCAGGATTTTTACCATTTGGGGCCTATGGCAAACTGTTCATATGAGCCATTGATGTTTACACAGTACATGTAAGTCCATGGAGAAGGAGGGTTGTTTTAATAAAATTACTGCAAAAATAATTTCCAGCGGTGCTGAGAGTTCTGTTGTGCTGCCCAGAGGCATCGTACCCAGGTACTTTCTTATGCAGAGAACTTGCATATGAAATTAGGTGTACAAGCTTTTCTTGCATTACTGTGCAGTTTTCTGGCATCAGACATATCCATTACTCTTGATAGGCTCCTGTTGTCATAAGAAGTCCTCTAGCACAGTTCTGGTTTGGAGTTAAAATATGAAATTTAGAATTACCAAATTTGCATGGCATGATAAAAATGCATAGCTCTATCTAAATACGTCATTCATCCAGCTCCAGTTTGTTTGGTGGTATGCGGCATAATTTGATATAATTAATTATTTTCTAAAACTTCCAAAACCATAATTGACATAGAAGCAAAAACATAGTTGACATAGAGGCATCCAAATCTTGCAGATAATAGTAACAACTAAAATATTAAAGAAATGCTTTGTGAATATTTTTATATGCTAATTTCAGTTTGGTAAAATGTAAGGGTTTTGTTTAGCAAACACTCACATTCTCAAGTTTGTTTAAAACATTTATTTGGCATTTCCTCTGATGGCAGACTTCAACACTTTTTATGCTATGTTATACTTCTGTTATAGATGGTTATTGTATTTTAGAACCTGCAATGTCTCAGTATCACAACCTCTTTAGTTGACAGAGATCACTAAGTGCAACCATTAGCCTAGTACTGACAAGTCACGCTACTAAATCAAGACCCTAAGCAGCCTATCACAGAATCTTAGGGTTTGGAAGGGCAGCTCAAAGCCATCTAGTCCAATCCCCCTGCCAGAGCAGGCTCACCTAGAGATCACACAGGAACACATCCAAGCAGGTTTGGAATGTCTCCAGGGAAGGAGTCTCCACAACCTCCCTGGGCAGCCTCTTTCAGTGCTGTATTACCCCTGCTGTATATTCCAGTTTGTGACCACTGCCTGTTGCTGGGCACCACTGAGAAGAGTCATTTCACGTCCTCCTGACACTTTCAAACAGAAGTGTCTCTCTTTCTCCAGGCTTAACAGTCCCTGCTCGCTACAACTACTGTAGATGAATGAGATGCACAATGAGATACAGATTGCTTACACTTACTCCTTGGTTTTAGAAGGGAACACAACTTAAAAGGAGGTAGGTGTTATGTCACCAAGAAAAACTAACTGGTGATAGATTATAGCTTCCAAATGTTGCTTCACATTGACAGTGCTAATCAAAGACAACCTAATGTCAAACAGTGAGCTACATGTTATACAGTAATGTAATTTTATATCTTCCTATAATGATTTGTCAGGACCCACAGTATTTGATGCATGGATTGCAAGGAATGCTCAGTTGTGATGAATACTACACAAATAAATATTTTTTAATGCTATTTATAAAGCACTCAGAGATGATAGGGCTTTTCATATTCTACTTGTAGACTCCTTGCACTTAAATATAGCCATTTCAAAATAGTGTTCAATTTCTCAAATATTACCAGTAAGATATTCTTGTTATCCAATTAACATTAATTAATTAACATGAAATAGGCCATTAGCAAGCAATACTTCTCTTTTCAATTAATAAGCATTAGCTTTTTTGTAATTATTTGGTACTTTTATGTTATTTTCAAGTCTCATACTTTGGGAGATAAAGTGTTGACATTTAGCTATTCCATCTGCATAGGCTTAGCTGTCTATGCAGAGCTAATGAACTTGCTAACCAAGCCTGCTTCTAAGCATGCATCGTTAATATTTATAATGTCAGGGAGTTTAGGAGGGAAGTTCTGTTTTGAAAAATCAGAATGCCTCTCAAGTACTATCATAACATAGTCAAGAGTAATATCACAGAATCACAGAATTATTGAGGTTAGAAAAGACCTCTGAGATCATGAAGTCCAACCTATGATCTGACATGACTACTATACTTCAAAGTACAAGAAATTATTTAGGACAAAACCCACCAAATCTGTTGTGCATGTTGAACCTATTGCTACCTCCAGTCGTGAGGATATTCCTCACTAAAGCGTTTGTACTCCGGTTTTAAGTCTGTAATCAGGCAAATGCCTATTACAGCTATTAAGGTCAGATCTGTGGAGGTAACATCTAGCTCATACTTCGTTGAACCTCCGAAACAGTGGTAAAAAGATGCTGCAATTCTAGTTAAGTGACTCATTTGGTTACTGGCATTTTTGCAACAGCATAGCATGCAGTGTGATTTTTTGCTAAAAGAACTGTCGGGAGACGGTATCTTAAGGTTTTCTGTACTAAACCGGTTCATTTTAGTGCTAAATTTTTAGATTGTCTTTTTTAACAGAAAAAGCTAAAAAATTACAATAAAAGCAGAAACCAACGTTGTTTTAAAACTATTTTCAATATCACCAATTTTTTTTCCTTTTATGGGCATTTCCTTGACACTTAATTCCTGGCAATTCACTGTTGTTTCTGCTCATACAAAGTAAGCAAAGAGTAACAGATAACAGAGATAAGCAGGAATGATGACTTGATCTAATCCAGACCTCCTCATCTTTAATACATAATTATTTATTTAATTTAATTTTCTATGTATTATTTTTTTAGAAATACCCATTTAAGAGCCTCAAATATCTGCCTTCCAGTAAGTCTCTTGCAGTACTTTTCTGTGACCTAATAATTCTTCATCAGAAATTCTTACTGATACATCTAAACTTCTTGATTTTGTTCTATTCCTCCCCATGTTTCAGATAGGTATGTCCCCAAACAAGTCATCTTCTTGATGTTTAAGTGGCATCTTTCAAAAACTTTTTAAAAAAAAAGCTTCAGTAAAAATGAAACATGATGAAGAATGTGTTAATTCCATACATTTTAAACAATGAAATGTCAGAATTGTCATCAGTCTCTTCTCAGGAAACGCTGCCTTAAAGAAAGCAAGTGTTTTTGCTACTTGCTATTATCTGTAGGTTTATTAGAGCTGAGAATTCACATACAGGTGGACCTGAGGATTCACTTTACTCCTGTCAATAGGCATAGGCAAGAAGACACTGCTCAACACAGTCCGTATGAATAACAATGCTGGAAAAACATGGTATTTTACTTGACTATCACCTGTTATAACTTCAAGCATATTCAAGTTTTTAATATCTATCAAAGCACATCTTTTAAAGATGAATGTACCATATGAATTGGACACAGGAAGAAGAATGCAGGTAATTATTCAAATGCAAAATTACAAATATTCTCTCACTGGAATTTTTATATATAAAGTTCAGTGTACACCCAGTATTCCTTTCTACCCTACCACAAATGCTCCTCCTTAATAAAACTTGACTTTTGCAAGGAACAGTTGACTAATTTGTTCTTCAGCTTCCCTGGCTTGAAATCAGAAGACTAATCATGCAGTCAGTAGACACTTTTCAGTTTATACAGGTTTACCCAAGGCATTGGACAGCTGTTTATGAGAGGATCATGCTGAGAAAATGCCTACATAGTGTCATCTTTCATCTTAACAAGTACTGGAAATAACAATTTACATTCATGATTTATGGATTTTTTCATCTTATTTTTGTGTAGTTTGTCAGTGTTTATTACCTTTACCATCCAGAATGAATATTGTTCACCATTAATTATGTTTTCTTCTTGTGCTTTGAGTTTGTACTTTAATCCGGCTGTTGCCAAACAGCTAAAAAGCAGCACTGAGAGGCCTAGTAAGAACTGGATAAAAATCAAAAGGTGGTTTCACACGCAATTTTACCAACAAAAAAAAGAAATTTGGAAGACTTTATGATCATAATTGTTTTGTGAAATTGGCTTACGGAATCTCTATGCCACAATTTAATGGGTATTTTGGTTTTAATATTTGACTTCTTTTTTGACAAATGGGGTTGTGAGAGAATAGAGACAATGCTGTGGGAAAACATAAAGCTGTTGTAACCTTTTCCTTTATCGGTACAAAAGTAACTTGAGAGGAAACAAGAACTTGCGTTACCCTTTTCCTTCAGTTCCTGAGAGTTTGTAAGCTGTATTATTGTCTGTAAAACATAAATTGCCCTGTCAGTAGACATTTTGATGATGAACATTTTTGTATGTATTTATGATGTGCTTTTGTTTGGGGGGGAATGTTTCAGACTATTGGAGACATGTTTTCTTCATCCCTGTGAATAATCACTGCCAGTTGCTTGTAAGAAGAACTTATTCCTGTTGTTTGAAATAATAGAAACTATCTGGAAACTGCAAATTTCTTGTGTACATGTTGTTTTAATCTCAAAACAACCTTTATCTGATAGTTAAACCATAGCTACAATCTTAATTAATTTATGTTCACTGATAGGAAGAAACCTTTAAGAGACTGAAACACCAAAGTAGTAGATGTAAGAATGAAGGATTAATTTGTAAAAGCCTTAAAAAGAAATATTTAATTCTTTATTGTTTTGAGTATTATCCTAACACTAGATTTCTTGTGCTATCTGCCAGTTTTTCATTTTCATTAACTCTCTCTAGGCAAACATTAATGCTTCTCTTAAATGGTTTGTAGCAAAGTACTTCTGCTGTAATATACCAAATCCACCTGAACTGTAAAGCCTTAAATTCATAGCTCTCATCCTGATTAACACTGGCTGGCTTTTTCCTCTGTGTTTACCTGGAAACTGATTTAAGTTTTTAAAAATTTTTTAAACCTTTTAAGTTTAAGGGTTTTCTTGAGGCTTCAAACTCAAAATTACTTCATATGACCCAACTCACATAACTAATAACAGTGGTCTTATATTCACACATTATTTATTGCTTCCACAAATGCATTTCTGTACCAAGATAAATAAAATAGAGGAATAATTAAAGGTATGGGAGAAAAATAATGTACTCATATTTTGCACAGAATCTCAGACTGTTAGGGACTGGAAGGGAACTCAAAAGATCACCTAGTCTAATCCCCCTGCCAGAGCAGGATCACTCTAGACTAAGTTGCGCAGGAACATGTCTAGGTGGCTTTTAAATGTCTCCAGAGAAGGAGACCCCACAACCTCGCTGGGAAGCCTGTCCAGCATATAATAGAAAAAAAAATGATACAAATTCACCAATGTTTTCTTCTTTTAACTGCATCTCAAGACACGGATATGTGATGCAATCATAGGTAAGACAGGTGGACTGCTTTCCAGATTTGTAAAGAGGACTTTACTACTTGAGACATCAGACATGAAAGAATATCACAAGAAACTTATGTATTTAAATGGTAGATAATCTAAAATAGTAATCTATCTCCAAAATATTAGTTTAGCATGCCTTTCAGGTACAAATGCTGCATTCAGAGAGCACAAAATCTTGTTCTATCAACCATGACCCAAAGGTACTCAGATAGGGTAGTTGCAATTTGGAACTGTAAAAAGCTACAATATTCCCTACTTGGTTTGGAATTTTATTTTCTTGTCAAATGACAGGTTTCACCATCTCTTTTAATTTATTATAAAATAAAATAATCTCTGATTACAAGTCATTATCAGCTACCTTAAATTTCTTTGCCACATGAATTCTATTAAGCCTACAAAAATAACTACACCAGAAAACAGCAACAAATTTGATGCCTGCAGGTGAAATAAGAATCAATAGGGTAGCATTTACAAGGCATTGCTCAAGCTCCTACAATTACCAAAGACTTTAAACAGAAAAAAATTCTGGAATGCAGAGGCTAAAAACTTCTGCTCATGAGCTATTCATATGTGCAAGCAAATACTCAAACCCTCAAAAACACATGTAGCTTCCAACACATAATCACAGAAACATTTAGAATGGAAAAGACCTTTAAGGTCATCACATCCAACCATTAATCTAACTCTACTAAGGCCACTGCTAAACCGCATTCTTAAGCTCCTTATCTACAATATATTTTAACAGATATTCTTGCCCCTGAATTGCACATAGATCCGAGTCTAATGTGGTTCTGTGTCCTCTGTATCAGTATACTGTAAATCTTTGGTCTTGTATAACTAAAAGGTTCTTATGTTGTCAAAAAAAACAACAAACCAAACTCAGAGACCATATAACTAACTCTCCATGTTATCTATTCCTCACAAATACAAGCAAATTCAAATGGCTTTTGCTTACACTAATCTCCCTGCTGCTCAAAGACTCCCAGTTCTGCCAGCTCTGGTGTAGGAGCACTTTATCTTCTCTCCCATTTCAAAATTAGTTCCCATATGCTAAGGCAATTGCTCTTTACTAACCCTGTACAGATCATATACTATATATATAGACTTGTTACATAGAAGTGAGAATCCTACCTTGAACCACTATTGCTGTTACTAGAATTTTGAAAGATTTAACCTTTCTCAGAGTGATTGTGCAATCGATGGATCATTGATCATCTATGCAAAGCTCGTTCTATTGTCAATTTAACTCCAAATTTTTCATTTTTTGTGTTTTACATTCACTAACCACTTCTTCGCAGAATCTCTCATGTTCAGGCAGAAGAGTTTCATAGTCATCACGGTTTCTGTATCCAAGTTTTACTATTTGCACAAGGTGTCAATATATTTTTTCAAGGCTCTGTTTACTAGACCCCTCCAGTAGCCCAAATTTTGGCTATAGAGAAATGTCACAGCCCAAGGTGTCCATGACTCCTCCCTTCCCTCCTATTTCTGCATACAGGAGGACTGTGATTTTAGAAATGACCCAAATGTGTGTAATATTTTCCAACCTCCTTTCCTACAACACCGATTATTACTTTTTATTGTCTGTTTCATGTCTCTTCACTTTGGCTGGTCTGCAGTAAACTCTAAAATAATCTCCTGATACTTGTTTTTTAATCTTCAATCTTACTTTGCTTTCCCTCATATTTTTGTGCCTTCTCTACAAGTTAATCTCCTGCTACAACCCTCTTCAGATTGGCATTATGCTGTAAGGCACTGAATGCTCCCAGGCACTTAAGCTGGAACATGATTGGAATTGACTTAGACTGGCTGAACATAAGCCAGCAGCACAGGTACAGCACACACGCTGCACCAGGGATGCTGACTCAGTATCTGTGAAGCCACATACACGATCCAGCTGTGAGAAATCAGAAAAATAACTGTATTTACCTTGCCACAAGGAAGTTGCAGGAACATGCAGGGCACTTGGGGGTGGATCAATGACATGATAGAAGTTTAGATCCTGCTTGTTACAGCAATGGCTTTGACTTCCCTAGCCCCCTGTTGACCCATACAGGAGAGAGGTAATTGACGACAGCCTGTTATCAAGAATGGGTTACAATACTCCTGTTGTCCATCCACACAGGCAACCTAATTTTCTCCTGTGTCTAGAAGCCAATTCATGTCAAACACCTGCACTCATGGATTAGTTTCACATGTAAGCTGCTTGGAAGTAGTGTTGTTCAATATTCCTAGCATGTCAATATCAAGGACAAAGAGCATTATTATTATTACTTTTATGACTATTATAGTATTGACTGCACAACTTTGGCAGTGCAGGAAGATTAATTTAATAGTACCCATTTTTTATTTCTAAGCCATTTCCCAATGATGTTGTAACTTTCAGCCAGATACAAGTTCAGGTTAGAGCAATTTATCAGCTTTTTTCCTATTATTATGCATATTTTAGGTCCAGTAATACATACACATTAGCCAGCTGTTTTATGATTTGACCTTTTTTCTGTTCCATTTCATTCCAGGGTATCAATATTCCTATAGCAATTACTGGTTTGTTTTTAATTTTTAAATCTGTTGCACAGTTTTGTCATTGTCTTTTCCAATTTTCTTCCATTTAATTCATCAGTGTTGCAAACTTCTTGACGTTTGCCCTCACAATTATTTTTAGTTTCCTCATCACTCTTATAATATTGTTTCATCTCTCGAACTGGCTGAAGTATTGGTTGCAAAGAAGTTTTTTAATGATTTTGTGTTTGAACATATATTTCTTTGTCCAAAACTCTTGGAAGGTAGTCCTTGCTTTGGAACATTTGCAGAACAGATGAATATATTTCTGCCTACAGGCTGCTTGAATTTAAGACCTTACCAGAGGAAGAGATCTTTGCTGAGGAGGAATTTTATAGAACACACAAAGAAACTTATGGACTAATTTTGACAATTTGGGAATGTTGACAGACACCAGTACCAGCATCTCTAAGACATTAGCAAAAATCTGGAAAATAAATGCATTCCATCTTGTGTCAGCGTGGCACGAAGATAAACTAGGTATTAGCTGACCTGCAGTACCTCCTTCGTTTACCATTTACTAAACTGAAGAACACTTCGGATAGTCGTATATATATATACACACACAAATATATATACACACATGCACATACATACAAAATAGGACTGTACATAAATGTGCATGTGGGCAGTGAAAGCAGCAGATACTCAACAGCTACTAGTTAAGGAACAATTAGTTAACTCACCCTAGATCAACACAAGGAATCAATTTGATACATCTATTCTTGTTCATATATAATGCTTTTTCACCCTAGATCAACTTATATTAAAATATATACCTCACATTAAAAGTTTACTGGAGATTTACTGTCTATCACAGTTTCTCACTGGAATTAGAAAACAGTCTCATTCCTCCTTTGGCAATACAGTGTTTGTATCCCCTAAATAGTAACTGCAAACGTTGTGCTTGTATAGAGACAGGCAAGAGAGGTCTTACATAAAGCGTATTAAATAATACACTAACCAAACTAACACAACAGGATTAGCAATCACAGGACCCTGTGCCTCTGTGCATGCATATTTAAAAGTTATAAAGTTCAAGAAGCAAACCTAAATTAAATCCCAGCTTGGAACAGAATAAAGGTTGGCTCTCTCCTGCATATGCAAGACAGATGTATTTTTTTTCCCCATTGCAAGATCTTGATCTGTTGGGGAGGTATGGGGGAGAAAAGAGTCCAGAAAGACAGACTTTATGTTGAATTACAATGTTTTAGAGAGTTAAATTATGTAAACCCCAATTGCATGTATAACCCTTTCAAAACATTTCCAGATGCTGTCTGGAAACAGTTTTCTCAGGCTGAACATGATATTTAGGTGAGTACCACAAGTTTAATTTATTTGTACACATAACTCCTAGCCATACCCTCTTTGATAAAAGGCCATCCCCATGCTTTTCAAGCACAGACAAAAGGAAAAAAGAACCAAATAATATATACTTCACTGACGCCTCCAACCAGTTCCTCTGAGAGCTGGCAGAAACACTGGGGTTAAATCTAGCATCATCTGCACCTTTACAGAAAGCCCAGCAGATGTTTCTCCCAGGTCCCTGCCTTGTGTGCAGCACCATTTTCTATTCACGTGCCCAACCTGCTGAGGAAGACTAAACAGAATCAGTCCATTGAAACGCAACCAGGTGCATTTGCTCTGTCTCTCCACTCCCCCAGAAGACTTTTGAGAAGGATGAATGACAATAAAAAGAACTAACTGAACGTGCTGACTAAAACCTTCAGGGACATATAGGAAACTCTATCTTTGTTATTAATGATAGTGTCAAGAAATCAATGAAGATTGCATGTTTCTCCTGATAATATCCTGGACTACATTCCTCACTGGCAGCTTTCCGCTTTACTTAATGCAACAGGCCTGTTCTTGGGTATCGTGCCAGTAAATAGAGAAACCCTTCAACACTACAAAAGAGCATATTAACATATGCATTATGCTCTGCCATAGACTACAGGGGTTCAGAAAGCAGTATTCATCTTTATGTGGCTGCTTGCCAGCTTCCACATACGCACATCAGCCTGCCCCAGAAACCAGTCCAAGCCTTTGATTTTTTTTCCTTTTAATGGACAGATGAGCTACCAATAAACTGGAGAAAGACAGCCTGCCTGTCTAATTTTCTTCCCACATGAACTTGCTCTCTTAGATCTAAAGAGGACACAAGAAATAACAAGGTGTTTGTCCACTGACTTCATGCAATTAATACAGGGAAATTCCCAGACAGCCTAATTTATATAATGAGAAATTTCAGAATAGGATTACATGTTGCCACTGGTTCTTGAGTTCATCAGTTAGCAATACTATTGTCCACCAACAAAATATTTGACATAACTGACTAGCCTATTAACTCACCCTTGGAGGAAAGTGCCTTATAGCTCCCATCCTGCCTGTCAGGAGGCATTTGCAAGTCTTACAACGTGCTTAATGAATTCTCTAGTGCTTGCACATTCAATTTCCTTCCTTTCTTTTTAATCTTTAGTGATTTTAGCAGCAATGTCCTGGGAACCATATTGGTATAAAACTCTAATAAGGAGAAAAACAGGGTGACATTTAATTAACAAAATTAATTAGTGCTAAATAGTAAAAGAGCATTCTCTAGCCGTTTATGAGGCAACAGCTGAGAATGGAGAAATGCTGCAGATGACAGCTGGAAATTTTGCTCAATTAAAAATTAAAACACATTCTGAAAATCTCAGAAAACATAGTTTCTACCCTAAAATTTTCCATGATCTTAAACTTCTATGATCTTAATATCTTAGTGTTGATTTTCAACTTTTCCTGGGGTGCCACGCTGACAATTTTCTACTGGAGACACTACAGCCTATACAGAGAATTTAAGGTTGCTAATAATAAACTTGCTTTTCTTTTGTGGCCCTTCAGAAAGTATCTGCAGGGCCTCTTCTCCCCCTGGGAATTTTGTGAAACAGAGCTTGATATTCTAATCACGTAATTGAATATGAAGCTTAATGAAAGAGCCAAAAAGAATCAGTTACATCCATCATTCCCACTAATTAGATATTGTACAGTTCTTGGACCACTTTAGTTTTACGAACCCACTGAAATTATGTTCTTAAATGGTAAGAATAGCAGCAAGTGTGCTTCACGGTAGAAATTTTTTTTATTGTTATTTTTTCACGCCAGTTTACTACTGTTAAGTCTCTGCAACATAAAATCCCAGAGTTTATTCTTAGTCTGAGACTTTTTTTTATTTCTGCTTAGTACTAAACATCAGAGCTAGAAATCAAAAGTCAACATATTCATAGAACAGTTCAGGTTGGAAGGGACCTTAAAGATATCTAGTTCCAACCCCCTGCCATGAGCAGGGACACCCCCCACTAGACGAGGTCATGAATTAAGACAAAAGTGCAGTCAAACAATGACTTGGCTGTAGGAAGCAGTGATAAATAATCCTAACAGATACACTGAATTCTTCAAAGACAAAGGCTACAAGGAGTAGACGTAGTTGCAGCTGATGCCAAATTCTTTGTTCATGCAGAAAGTGGGCAAGGCAGGTTATCCCATGGTCCCTGAACATTCATACAGTCTTATTTCTTTCCAGATGGGCTCCTATTTAATTCGTAATGTTTTCTCCTTTATAATAAGAAATATCCAGCCTGATATTCCTTTTGAATAGTCTTTTGAATCTGGTAAGATACAGCCGCACACCAGCTTGTAGCGTCTGTTCATAAAGACAGGCATAGTTCTAATATGACTTACTAATGACCACTCAACTTAAAGCTCCACATTTGTCACTTTGTTTTGCCCACTTCTGCTCACTACAGTTGATGGCAACACTGGGTTTTAATTAAAACAGGCTGGGACCCAAAATTAGTGTGCAAGTTGTCTTTATGTTTTTTTTGTCTGTAATCAAGATGGATATGGTTATTTTTTTTTAAAGTTAACCTTATTTTGTTCAATCTTATGAAACCCTGTTCTATAAAAGGACTTTTTAAAAAGTATTGATTTAGTTGAAGCCTAAAAGAATATTGAAGCTACTCTCTAGAGAGAGGACACTGTCTAGACAGACTAGTAGGCTATCTAGACAAACATCCCATGACTTAGTAGTATTCAAAAGTATTTACAGAAGGATTAGCACATTTATAAAACAAGGTAAAAGACAGTGAGCTTGGGAGTTGGGGATTTCAGATAGACACATAAAATATACATGAAAAATTCCCAAGTGTGAGCTCTACCATCTTGATGATGTGCCTTCCGCAAGACAACTACAGAATCAGTTCTGAGGTACTCAAGTAAATGAGAGTAACATGCAAAAAAAGAAAAGACATGTAGTTTACAGTCCATCTGCCAGGGAAAACAATATTGGCCAGGGAAAAAGAAAGGTAATATCAGTACTGTGAGATGGGCAGTTTAAGTCACATCATGTTTTATGCCTTAAAATTTAACCCATAGATTTTTTTTAAAATTCTTTGTTATAATGAAGGAGATAAAGAAGATAAATATAAGTACTAGGGATATCTCTATTTGATTAGTACAATTTGTCCTTGACCTCACACACATTTATGAACCTGCAAAACTGCATAATTTTAGTGGAATTAAATGCACAAAATTAAGAATAATGTTTCGGTTTCCAAGATAGGCTCTACCTCCACATTTAGATATTTACTTGGACAGAGATTCCAATCACTTTCATTGTCTTCAGTGGGAAGTATTCCAAAATGTGAAAACATCATCCCATCTTAAATATTTTTAAAAGTCAATAAAGTTTTATTGTACGAGTAGATACATTTTATATTTGTACTGCATTTACAATTCCGAGTTGTTCCAATCCTTGAATCAGATAAAGTCAAAATCTAATGACTACCAAAATCAGTGGGGAATCTTTCTACCACCCTTAGGACTGGGACAGAAAACTCAGAACTTAAGAATGGTTCTTTTGATTTATTTATAGATCAACAAACTACTTTAATGTTAACTGTATGATACATGGATTTTTTCACAGATACTTTCCCTTTTCAAATACGGTCTGTTCTGGTACTGAAGAATAATGCCTAGTCCTTATTAAATGCACACCTGAAGAATCATTAAATAATATTTGAGAAATGTTAATATATTTTCCATATTTTTTTAACTGAAGGAACTACTTCCTAATTAGCTCATGTGAGCCACTGCATGTTCTCCCAAGTGTTATCAAAATAAGATGTACTGTGTTTCTAAAGGCACAACAGTACTGTTTCTGGGGGAAAAAAACCCTAAACCACAACCTGTTCGGTTTTTCACAAAGCCAAATATTAGGATATTGAGACAGAGGAAGCTGATGAGTTCTTTGCTTATTACCATGAACAATGTGCTACATCTGTCCACTGTCCAGCAGTGGCTTACAAGGACAGCTCATTTATTGGCACTGAAAAGCCCACAGCAAATACAAATGCAACAGTAAGAGGCTAGTGAACAATATCTGTTCATTGAATTATACACCTTGTTTCTACCTGTCATGGGGTAGAGAGAAAAATCCAGTTTGCATCCCTGTTCTGTTCCCTTCTCCTTTTCTTTTCAGTGTTGTAAGGATAGGTTAAGTACTGATATTTGGCAGGACAAAGCCACATGGGAGAGGGAGCAGGAAGGTGGAGGTCTCCCGGAGAAATGGTTTGTTTTTGACCAGGAGATTTTCTAATGTTATGATTGGAAATTACTTTTGAGCAGGGGTTGTTGGCTCTATGATTGGATATTATTTTGAGTGGGATATCTGTTCAGTTCTGGGATTGGTTTACTGCAACTACTTCAAGGAGATTTTTCAGGGACTGGGAAGAAGCAGCCACCTCCTTCCTTGGTGGTCTTTGCTGTTGCATTTCACTGCTTTTTGACCCCTCTGGACCCCCACACTGTTTGCTGTCTTTCCCTCTCCTGTATCTGCAAACTTATTGCGGCTTGCCTGCTAGAGCTTCCCTTTCCTGGACCCTGCCATGGGAGCTGCTCCCTGGGGAAGCAATTTCACAGCTTTTTCGCTTCTGCTTTGCTGTAGCTGCTTTTCCCTGTGTATTTCAGGTTTTGGGAACAGGTGGGCTTTTATATAGGGTATGGATTTGGCGGAGGGGAATTACCTTTGTTTTGTTAGCATTGTAATGTAATAAGCGTTCTTTATAAAGTCACTTATTTTTTCACTTGTGTTTCGGGTCTCAAACCTTTTCTATCACATAGATCATGGGGAGGAGGAAGGGGGTATTCCTAACCAGGTATCTCTGCCCTCCAAATTTGTTCCTTAACCAGAACACCAGCTCTTTAAGGCTGATGACAATGTTTCCTGTCAAACAGTATACGAACATGTTCTGAATCAGTTTGTAAAAATTCCTAGGAATGACATGACACATGAAGAAGGAGGTATAAGCTCAAGCACTGGTGTTTATGTTTACATATGGTAAACTTGGTGCATTTTAATGAACTCATCTGATAAAAATAAGAGAAATAAGTATCTTGATCTGTCCCAAATTAAGACTAGAAATCTAAATTCAAAGCCATCCTAATGAAAATATTGACTGAAAATTAATGAAATTTAAAGTTAACAGAATCATACATACCAGGTTTTGCCTGACAAATGTCAAACTACTACCAGATAACTGCAAATTAAAAGTAATACATATTTCTGTTTGGTTTTCCTGCTGCTGACCAGAAACAGAAAAACGTGACCATGTTTCTGTTAATCTGACCAGATAAGTGTGGTCAGTTTTTATATCTACTACTCGTCGAAGGCCAGCAGGGAAACCAAGGAAAATTATTTACTGGCTTTCACCTTCTAAGGAATCTCACGCTGGTGGCGGTCTAACAGGGGTTAATGGAGTGCAGGATCTGAAAGAAGTCCAACATATTCAGTGGCTTGGCTAGCAGACCCAATAGGAACCAGGAAATCCCCAGATACCCATCTCAGCAGCCCATTCTCTGCACTTAAAAGCCTTGAAAAGCAACCTGAAAGTTTTATGCAAAAATTCTCCTCATAGCTCACCAAAATATTCTGAAATCAAAATGAGTCTGTGCACCAATGAGAGTTTCACAAATTGGTAAATGCTCAGGCATTTACAGAATATACTCCAAAACAAGACTGCTTGGTACTTTTGGGTCTAATAGTGACTTTTAAAAATACATATATAAAATTTCATGCACTGCATTATATTGTTTCAAACATTAATTAAATAGGCTATTTTAAAATTGTTGGTATTCCAGAACTGTTTTTGTTAAATGCCAGTCAAAGCCTATTTCCTTTTGCTCAAACCTATAGTCTAAAAAAAACAATTACTTTGCTAATTTTGAAGCTAATTCAATCCAGCCCATTTCTCACAGTAAATCATTCAAAATTAATGAAATTGCATGAAATCTTGTTTGCTTGCCTTTTTATTTTGTAAACCATACAAAGCAGATGATTCTGCAGGATACTCTCTATGAGCATTAATATGTGGAAACATATTTAGTCTGGCACTCAGTGGTAATAATGAAATGATGTCTACCATTGGAAAGAAAGCTGCAATGGGACTTGCATTCTGTCATGCTTTTTCTTTGTACTGTAACTAAAGTGCTCTAAAGTCTGACTCCAGTCGACTGCTTTTTTTAAACTAATCTGAAATCAGCCACCTCTACTTCAGACTTTTCAGAGCTTGTAGTATTAATGCAATTCTTGTGAATTACCAATCAGGAACTTAATACCCATTTATAAACTGGCTCTCAGCACCCATCAAAAGGTTCAAAATTACTTTGATGGTGTCATCTCTGTAGCCCACACCTTATCAGGCAGGTTTTCATTGGGCACAGAGTCTGCCATGAACAAGTATTAGTCCACTGCTACTTTCTTAACCAGTTAATTACATTGGCTTAAGGCTACCTCTGGGTTCTTTTCTCAGAGTTAAATTTAGCAAAATTTGGGATGTGAATATATTTTACTTTTGTTCTGTTTATCTGACTAACTTTGACTGCTCCCTTGGAGACTTATCTGAGTAGCTTTCCATCCTCTTCTCCTTTGATCAAAGGGTGTCAGAATTTGCTTCATTTACATTTCAGACCCACTGATTAAAGCCATGTCCTTTGGGTTATGAAGTATTGTTGGATGACAGAACTAAGACAAAATGCTCTGAAATCCTTGTTGTGTTATATTACCTCAGATTTTTATCACCCTGCTATTCTGCCTTTCCTGTATCTGTGTGCCTGTTTGAGGAAGGAGCTCTCTTACTGCAGACATACTGATACTGATAATCTCTGGGGTGTAGAACAATAAATGACACTTGATCCAAGGGATATCGTTACTGTTAATGATGTTTTTAGTGTAATGATAACCTGCTGACTGCTGGGAGCATATTATTTTTACAGACATTCTTCTACACATACAGTAACACCTTTTGTAGAAGCCTATGAACAGCACACATCACCTCTTTCCAACTGACAAAGTCAGATTAAAAATCTTAGATTAATGACAATACTTCTTCCGTTGGTCCTACCACAAGCTTTGTTTTATATTGCTAGCTATGAGCAAGGATTGTGACATGATATTTCACCAAATAAATCCATGCCCCTTGATAGCCTCTTAAAGTCTTGGTCTTACACCAGAATTTCCAAGATGGGTTCACTCATGCTCTTTTTAAACTTGTATATCACAGACCACTGACAGAATAAACCCCTGAAGCATGACTTGACTTCGGTCTTTGCCTTCTTCAATCTTCTGGAGGAAGGTGTTTTCTACAGAGAGCCTTGCAGTTCCACTAGCTTTGACAACTGATACCTTGCTGTGATAAGCACAAAATGGAGAAAATACTATCAAGTTTAGAGTTATTGCATCCAGAAATACAGCCCAATTTTAGCTATTAAATATAGTTAAAAATTGTTAACTATTGGTAAATATCTGCTCAAAGATAAAAGAATTACTAACAGGAATGAGATTCAAATCTGTCTTAACACTATTATTTTCCTGATATTTGTGTGTGCAGTTATGAATATTATCCCTTCAAGATTTTTGTATCTTCCTGCTAGCCACCATTTTTGAAAGCCATGAAGAGATGGTTTACTTTAGGCATGGAGAGTAAATAGTGAAATTATTACTTTCTTCACAAAAAAAAGTTAAATCTTTTCACTCACACATCAGCAGACAGAGCATCTACTTATCAGAGTTCTGTTGGCTTTTCAAGACTTTTAAATCATTTCATCTACTAACCAATGTTTATAAAAGTCATTAGGTTCCTTCAGAGTGCACACTGCAGGTGCAGATATAAGGAACCGAATAAGTTATGAGTTATTTGCTTTTCTTGCTACTTACATAAGAAAATATTTTGACCTTTTTTTTTAAAAGAGCTCCCTACTTAGGAACCATTCAAAGACTACCCTGTTCATTCCTTCTTTACTTGAAAGTCTATATTAGATACAGACAAAATAATTATACAAGTAAAAATATAGTAATTATAACTATGGATAAAACATTACAGACTATTTTTTCTTATATTATTTCATTATCTAGAATATACTCTTATTGCACTATATTGCTAACTAGTTACATCATTAACATAATCTTGTATTTAAAACTGAGGTTTTGCTAACAATGAAAGCAAATGAAGAATGTAAGGAATTAAATAATTTTTGTACTTCAGGCTTTAAATGGATTAGTTTGCCTTAAGTTTCTTGAGTGGTAAAATAGATTTAGACTTGATGTGAAGAGAAGTTTTTCACCATGAGAGTGGTGAGAACCTGGAATGAGTGGCCCAGGGAGGTGGTTGGGAACCCACCCCTGGAGGTGTTTAAGGCCGGGCTGGATGAAGCTCTGGCCAGTCTGATCTAGAGTGGGTGTCCTGCCCATGGCTAGGGGGTTGGAACTGGATGCTACTGTGGACCCTTCCAATCCTGATTCTACAACTTCCTCCCAAGGAGGGTGATGGGGTGCTGGAAGGGGCTGCCCAGGGGGTTTGTGGAGTCCCCTTTTCTGGAGACATTTTAAACCCTCCTGGACCTAGTCTGGGTGTCCTGCTGTAGTAGGGGGACTGGATTAGATGATCTTTTGATGACCCTTTTGATCTCTGATGATTCTATGATTTTGAAAGGCAATCTAGGGAAAACAATATGCACATGTGTCTCAGAACTTCAAGATGAAAAATCACTATCCAGCCTTCAAAGACAAAGAAGGGTTCTTTCCAATTTCACAGGGAAAGACTTTCCATTTGAAGACTATCATATACACCTTTGGGGCTTTAAAAAGGTATGGGCTCATTCATTTTGGCAATCCAGTGAATGTTGATACAAGAACTGGAAAGAATCATATATACTTGCAAGGATGTTCTAGTCTACTTTTCCTTACATCTTTTGAGAAACTCTCTCCATTAAATCACTCAGTTAAAGAATTTTTTTCCAAAAAGTTTCATTCTGGTGACAATGCGTATTTTTAGACTGGGTGCTTGTCTTTTATTTCCCACAAGAATGAATCTAGACTATTGTTTCAGCACTTAGCAGAGTTTGGTCCAAGAACAAAGCAAAGTAGAGAACAGTTTGGTCAGCAATTCTTGTTGAGTGTTTGGGTTTTTTTCTGTGAGAAGTTTCAATAGAAATCAGAGAAAAAATTGTAATTAATTGCTTTTATTCAGATCTGAGAGGAAAAATGAATACAAAGTTGTCATGTAGTCACACACATAAGTCTATCTGATAAAGCCAACAATAAATTGCCTTCAATATCCACTAGGGTAAATAAGGTGAAAGTGATGTGCTTAAAATGCAGCAATAGAGGTTTAAGATAGATGGTTATGAGAAACTTAATCACCAAGAGGATAAAGAAGGAATTAGGTTGGCTAAAAAAGTGGAGGAATCCTGATTTTCAAGGGTTAGACTAGCATCAGCCAAGAACTCTTCAACTATAACTACTCCTGTCCTGAGGCAAACAAATACACTAGAAGAGATAAGTCCTTTTCAGCCTTACACACCCTTTGACAATCTTCCTGAAATAAAATATTTTTTTGAACATTTGTAAAGTTCAAAATATTAGAAAAATATGAAATTATATACTGTTGTCATAGATTTCAAAATAATCACTTAGTTAACCTCATTAAAGAACCCTAATCAAGGGTTCACTAGAAGTTTTTCACTACAGATTTGGAGGAACTTTCATTTTTTCAAATAGTTTTGCTCAACTAATGTGAAACCTAAGTTAACTGCTCATTATCTCTTTCCCAGACAGGGAAAGTTTCCTTGGTAACAGCAGCCAGCATATTATTCCATAACACCTAGCCATTAAATTGCACAGAAGCCCAAGTCTGGAGGCTCTCTGCATCCATCTAGGAGAAAAGAGAGTCTAGAGCAAATATATTCTCCTATGTGTAAATGATCCTGCACCAAGCATGCATCAAATACAGCCAATGTGGATGGTGCCTGCATTCTGTGACACACTGGATAGGCATCTAGCAGTTTTAAGATCACCTAGTATTTATCTCTACCTTTTCTCCCTGCACACCTCTGGCTACAAGCTTGCAGGAAGCTGTCAGAATTGGAACACCAGGCAAAACCAGATGTAAATACTCAAGCAAACCATTTGCCCCAACTGGCAAAGTTTTTGCTGCCCTGCAAACAATTAAACTCAGCCAATATTTATCAGAACAAAAAAATGTAAAAGCTTTCATTTTTCATCTTAAGACTTAAGATAATCAAGAGTTGACAGAGTTTCTGTTTTTTTAAGGCAACAGCCCGAAGGTTTCAGTCATTGCCAGCTGCATTATACTATGCCATGCAAAAGATATCCAAGAAAAGAGACTAACTAACCCTTGAAAATCTGGATTCCTCCACTTTTTAAGCCAACTTAATTCGTTCTTTATCTCCTCAGTGACATGTTTCTCATAACCATCTAGCTTAAACTTTTGCGGCCTCTACTAACTTCAATACTGGTTCTGCTTTCTTATTTCTATAAATATGTGAGGGGTGGGTGTCAAGAGGATGGAGCCAGACTCTTCTCAACGTCACCTGTCATCTAAGGACAGATGTCCTTAGTGACAGGACAAGGGGCAATGGGTACAAGCTGGAACATAAGAGGTTCCATATAAATAACAGAAAGAACTTCATCACAGTGACGGTAACAGACCATTGGAACAGGTTGCCCAGGGGATTGTGGAGTCTCCTTCTCTGGAGACATTCAGGACCCGCCTGGATGTGTTCCTGTGGGACTTGGTCTAGGTGGTGGTGCTGCTGTGGCAGGGGGATTGGACTAGATGATCTTTTGAGGTCCCTTCCAATCCCTAATGATTCTATGATTCACATCAGTTGCTAACAATGAGAACTGACTTACTTGTAGCTCAAATAAACCACTGAAACAGGTGATCAAAACCATCAGTAGAGAACACCTGGAAAGTGTGCTGAACTAGCAAACACCTACAGGGGAAGATGGCTCATGGGTGATGGACAAGGGCAACATTGTCATGAATCTCAGTTAAGAGAACACAGGGTGACTGACTGTCTCTGAACTTCTCTCAACAAAGGAGTGAGAGGTCAGTCATTATTATTGATAAACAGCTACATCAGCTGAGAGAATCAACTGGCTGTGTAACTGTTTATCCCTGAGTTAATCAAAGGAATGCAAATACATGTCTTCCTGAGTTATCCACAAAAGTATGGGGAAATATATATTGCTCAGCCCAGCAAAAGCGTATGAAAACGGACAAAGTATATTTTAAACCATTTTTTAAACCCTCCACATGATGACTATCTAAAAGAACATGGTCAGAGGTTGTGTCTCTCAGGTTAAGATAGCTGACCTGGAAATGACATAAATATATGCCATTTAATTTTCCTATTCTACTTTTGAATCTAGAAATATTCAATATCCGATATCAGCCATACAGTTAAAAAAGGTCACGCTAAATGTTGTGCAATACTAAAAAGTCTCAGTTTTTCTAGAACACTGTCCATTCTCAGATAATTGTGCTCCACTAAGACTATTATTAATCAAGCAGAACATTCTGGCATGTGAAGAGTGGTATCTCCCTGCCCTGCTGATTTCTGCAGCAATATACGTGTCATTCCAATGCTGAAGCACTACACTTGGCAATGAAGTTAGACTAAAAGAATTCTTCCTGATTTCCAATTACATATAGTTAAATATATACTGACACAGTATATTAACAGGCCAAAGACCTGGAAGTGCCAGCAAGTGGAAAACCTGCTCATCAGGAAAAAAAAAAAGCTCTCCCAGTTTCTTTTATTCATTTTCCATGGTCACAAATCAGACTTCAAAGAGCAAATAGGAACTGATGATGGGTTTTACCCCCCTCCCCCTTCTTTTCTCAGATATTGCTTCTATTGTGTTCAAGTTTGCACAGGGAAGAACAGGCAATTTTGACTCATCGCTGTCTCAGTTGCTGTGGCCCATGCTATTCTTTGACATGATGTTCCCTTCTTTTCAATGCCATTGCTAATCATGGAGACAGATTTGTCAAACTGATTTACAACCGGACACTCACATCAAATGACTTGTTTTCCCAAGCATTTGTGCCACTATAAACAAATGTGGAAGCAAAAATTAAATTAATTTGGTTGAATTTTTTTATAGGGTGTAAGTAATAAGCATGTTATTTCCACACACACTCACTAAGTATGTGATGCTTCACTTATTTAAAGATGAGAGACTACCACTGAAAGGCAAAAGACAACGTTTTTTAGTGTATGCTGATCACTTAACGTTATCAGTTATCCAAACCAATAATTCATTCAAACTCTAACAGAGATATAAACAATACTCAAATTAAAGCTTTTTCCTATTCAAAAATGGATATACTCACTGTGTCTAAGTGACACACATGGATAGCAACTATTAATGAGAGATCAAATCAATCATAGGAGAGAAGAGTCAGACAGACTAGAGCACCAACATTCCCCCAAAGGAAAATTAAAATGGATGTAGTGAAAGTAAGTAACCTGTGCCTGAAACATGCCTTTCTCATCACATCTCTGCAGGGTGTTATGTTTGAACAGAAGGAAGGATCACTAGTACTAGTGATAAGACAGTGATAACCATGTCTCAGCTGCTTTGGTCACCAGGAGGGGGTGGTTTGTCCCAGCAGGATACCAGACCTTGCTCTCTCTCCTTCCCCTAAATTAACAATTTGGTCACACAGATCAGCCCTCTTGCCCTTGCTTTGCATCCTCAAGCTTCATGAGTAGCTATCTAGAAAAGGATAGAAAACTGAGCTGACAGAAAACCAAGGATATCCTACTATGTTCATTAGACTAATATCTTGTCAAGCTTATAGAAGAGACAAGAGAAAGCTTAGCTCACATGCCAATGCTGGTGCAAGTAACATGCTTGGGTACTGCCTTTCAGCATCACTACTAACCTATCAGTTTGTTCTGTTGCATAAGCTGTGGCTCTCAGACACTATTCTTAGTAAAACATTTAGTATAACAATGATGAGAGACCGAGGAAAGGCGATAGAGGATCCACCAGGATAAAGGAGGTCTGCACTTGGGCTTGTGGAGGTGTGGAAGAAAGATACTTTTATTTGAAATATAAATTACAGTGGCCTTTTTGATGCTTTCAAAATTAACAAACTTGCACTGCAGCTGAAAATAAACAACTCTACACATTCTCTGGAAAAGGTACAAGTGCAGCTTCCAGGAGAGGCAATGCCTTTGACACAGAATTACTCTGAAGTTCAAGGTGTGAGAAGGCCTAGGAGGAATGAAAAGAAAGCTCAAGCAGGTGACAAAACTATATAATTTTTTTTTCTCCTAATGAAGAATCAGGAGGTGGGTAAGCCTATAAATGCTAGACAGTGTCTCCCTTTCTGATTGCAGACATAGAAGCTAATATCTGTTAAATGTTTGCCAAATCTAGACAAGTAATTAGTTCAATAGATGGATAAAGCACAGACTAAATTCTATGTTTATAGTTTCATTAAAGCGATTTATAGTATGATCTTCCATACTTACTGACAGAGCACATGCAACGACTGGATGAAGCTGATGGGTAGAAAAACCTCCAAGTATACTTGTATAACTGGTGATGGTGACTTGCCAGGATATGGGTCATTAAGCACCAGTCAGAACCAGCATCACTTTGACTTAATTTAAGAAAGCACGCGAAAGGGAACCCTGGAGCCAGTTGGCAAAGATAAGACTGAGGGGATTGGGAAGCTCAAGATATCACCATTCCCTGCAAAAAGGAGTTACTCAATTCCCAGTGCAGTCTGTCAGTTTATCTGGCAAGGTGGGGTGGTGTGTCCAATATGGAATGTTTGCATTAGTCAAGGAACCATAAAGAATCAACTGGAAAGTAGTAATGTAAGAGACTGATGGGGGTTTGTAGCTCAGTAAGCAGGCCAGTTTCAGTACTATGTGCAACACAGGCAAATTCAATGGAGAGTTATGTTCTTGAATAAATTAATGGAATCATAGTATCTCCACAAGTTTCCTTTAATGTAATTATTCATTCCATATACATAATATTTTAACTATTTGATATTTATTTATATTTTATATTTATGTGAAAGTGGTATGCGATTCCATTCTCTATTTATAAAGCTGCTACTCAGGGCTTAAGATACATTTTAGTGTCTCTTAGGCTTATCTTTTTGTCTTTAAAAAAACCCGTGTGTACAGAAAACACTGAGATCGGCAACATATGCATGACTTTTTATGAATCTGAATGTGTTAAGTTTGACAGTCTCTCCACTTCCATCATTAGTAGCTGTATTTTCTAGAGCTAAATTATATTCCCAGCTATGTTGTGATGGTAATCATGAATGATGCCTTTTCATACCATTTGTTACCATCTGCTAATCTTTTTTTTTCTAGAACTTCCTAGAATACCAAAGCTCAAATATCACTGAGGTGGATTCTCCCTGCCCTCCAGATGGTATTGCTATTGTTACTATTTTTATTAAAGTACATTGAGAAAATAGAGGTTTTGATCTGCTATTTTATACTTTTGCAATTCACATTTGCTGTCTTGCTTTCTTACTCTAGCCAATACAATTGCTAAACACTTCACTGCGAATTTTCTCATTTAAAGAATCTCTTCTTTCCCCCAATAAAGAAACTAAGTAAAAGTATCACCTTTAAATTAAAGTTTCTTGATTCCCACATTTCTTTGAGCACAAAGAAGTAATGTCTGGATTAAATATTTTCATTGAGATGAGTAAAAGCTTCACAAAAATCCTTTTTCTGCTATACTCTGTTTGCATACAGCTATAGGGCACCTAACAATTTTGTGCTAAGTGACCGCAGGCACAGTAGTTAATGACTGATATTCCCAATATTTATTACAGTTATATCAGATGACCATTATCCTTCCTTTCACTCTGTTATTCATGGCCTTATTAGAAATGCAAATCAATGTCCACTATGTGAAAAACAAACCACAAAAAAAAAAATAAAATCAATGCAAGTCCTTTTCTGTATGGTATAGATTCAGATTATTTTCTAAGTGTCACAGGTTCAAATCAAACCTTGAATACTAAGAGAACTGTAGATGTTTGGTTTACTTATAATTCATTATACTTCTACAGGATTTTATTTTTGTTTTTACATTTTTCCTTTTTCTTTAATAATAAATGAAGAAATTTATAGAGCCCAAATCCAAAATTCTAAAGCTGCTTTGTTTTACCTATTTATACATCAGGATCAAAGTCACAGCTCTGTTCAGCAATATGCTTTTGGGCATTGAACAACAGTGGTTTTCCTGTTTACATGTGGTCCCCGAGACCTTTGTGACTGCAAGTGATAAAGAAAATAAAAAAGACATGTCTTCTGAGTTATTTTTTAATCAATAGAAGTCACCTGGGATTAGAACACATTTTTAAATTATCTATAACCAAAGGTAGTGATGTTGAAATACATTTCAGATCGTCAGCTGAACTAATGGCAAGGTTACAGAGCTCATACCTTCTTCTAGAATGAGTGAAATTATGATTTTAGGCATCAAAATGCAGCCTACCTCAAACCTTGATCAAGTAGTTCCATCTTACATGACCAGCAAGATTTTGAGGAATTGTCTAAAACAATACCCAATTTCAATCTTGGCAAAGTAAAACACTTTCATTTCAAGCAAGTTTTGAGTAACTTCTTGTTAAACTGTTTTCCTTTTCATGTTCTGATTCTGGGTCATGACTAGGACTAGGGAAAAAGAAGCCAAAACACTCCATATTCTGAGGTCCACTGGAAATAGTTTATAATATATACTGTTTCCACTACAAACAAGTAATGTGCTTATCAAGTTACAGAGGAATTGAGAGTGTCACATGTTAGAGCTAAACTCCCACAAAATGGCTGAAACCAGAACTATTTATTTAAGTTTAATCTTTTAAAAGTAACATCAGAACATACGTTTTCCTACTTGGTGAGATCACTCTCTAAGAATAACTTCTGGATGGCAATAAAAATATATTTTCTTAGCACACTTTTTATATTTTATCAGCTTTCCTTTCATTTTGTCAAACAAATGTCCTTGTTTTTTATATAACTGCAAGAGCTTCACTGAAAACTGAAACTGAATACAAATCTATAAATACTTGCAAATATAGGAGTGTGCATTTTGCATGTATGTGTGTATTTTGATATTTTACATAGGTAGCATCCATTGCTTTTATCCATAGCAGTATCACAGAATGGTTTAGTTCAGAAGAGACTTTACACACCCCTGCCATGGGCAGGGACACCTCTCACCAGGCCAGGTTGCTCAAAGTCCATTCAACCTGGCCTTAAACAGTGATCGAAACATTTAATAACATATAAAATATGAAGTTTAAACTAAGCTTTCTGAATATAAGTATTCTTTTCTGCACTTAACATTAATAAAATCATTAGTATTACTAGTCAGAAGAGCTAACTCACTGGTAGATCTTGCTGGATATTTTATGAAGATCTGAATAAAGGATCAATCACCAAATCCAGCATGGAAGACATTTCATAACTGCTCTTTACTGCATAGTTAAGCAAAAGTAGGACTAATATTTAAACACGATGAGGAGAGCAGTCTTCAGATGAACACGGAGGCTGCTTTCTCACACTCGAGAATTGACAGCAGCTGTTTCTTTGGATCATTTTTGGAGATGAGAGCTGGATTGCATTTTCCTCCATTTTCATTCTTCCCTTCATATACCATTTTTTATTTCCCTTCTGCCTACTTTTCTGACAGCTGAGTGTTTATTGATACAATCAGTACTTAACATATTAGCTTTTCGCTTGTACACTGTAGTTTATTTTTCTGTGTTTAGGCAGTCTCAGTCAAAAAAATGAGTTCTTTCTGAATTCCACACAGTTTAGACAAAACTCCGCTGGGAGCACACTGTATTTAGGAACCAATGGGATTTTTAAAGGCTATTTATTAGTTTATATCTGTTCACTTCAGTACAATAATTCTTGACTCCCAAAACTGCTAAAGGACACAAAAGCCACCTTTCTCAAATCCCGGTTCCTAAGAATTAGTATTCAAGCTATATGTATAATCTACTGGATGCGCTGCAACACAACCCTTTTATTTTATGGACTTTAAACCTTATGAAATACAGACATCCACAAGCTATGAGGCAAAGACTCATAAAATGCCATGAAATGTGTAATTATCCACTATGATGAATTTTCAAACTCTGCTTGGGATGAACTGAAGTGAGGGATTTAGTTGAAAAGCCAAGCTCTTCAAAGATGACATTGAGAGTAGAGAAAAATTAAAAGGTGCGTGAAATTTGGAATCAGCAGAGCTCTGAATTAAACAAAGTAACCCAACACACTCAAATTCCATGCAACTACCTATGAGAAAAGTAGTTATCTTGAAACTTTCCACTAGCTGAGTGTCAATGACTCTGTAAACAATTGACTTAATTAAGGAAAATTACCCCTACCAGATAGCAGATAAAGGATATTTATCACTTCTAGGACTCCATAATTTTCTCACCAAAGCTAACATATTACACAGCGAACTGTAAGGTCATTTTCTTTTGTGTCAGAAAGTATTTATCAACTTAGCATTTTTAAAAGTTATTCTTATAGATCTGACAAGATTAGTGAAATGCACTTTTAATGATTTCAAGCCTCTAACACAATTTCTAGTCTCTCTTCTCCACTCACACAAGTGTTCTATAGACTCACAGAATCATTAGGGATTGGAAGGGACCTCAAAAGATCATCTAGTCCAATCCCCTACCACAGCAGGATCACCTAGGCCAAGTTGCACAGGAACGCATCCAGGCGGGTCTGAATGTCTCCAGAGAAGACGACTCCACAACCCCCCTGGGCAGCCTGTTCCAATGCTCCATTACCCTCACTGGGAAGAAGTTCCTTCTGATATTTATATGGAACCTCTTATGTTCCAGCTTGCACCCATTGCCCCTTGTCCTGTCACCAGATGACCTTGAGAGAAGAGCCTGGCTCCATCCTCCTGACACCCACCCCTCACATATTTATTCAAGCTCAAGCACGTATTTATTCAAGCCCTTTTCTTCAAACTCAAGAGACCCAGCTCCCTCAGCTTTTCCTCATAAGGGAGGTGTTCTATTTCCTTCATCATCTTTGTTGCTCTATGCTGGACACCCTCCAGCAGCTCTGTGTCCTTCTTGAACTGAGTGACTCCTCTGTCTTTCTGTCCATCTTCTTTTTTTTTGTTTACTCTGCATAGATTTGTCTGTCAGAATTTATCTTCACATTATCTATTTCAAAAATTCACTCAAAACTAAGGATAAGGCAAAAACTTATCTGAAAATACTATTCTCATAGTGTTTCTCTTTCGCTTATATCTCAAACATTGAAAACCAGAAACAGTGCATTAATGCCTCAAAATTTCTTACATAAAGTTTTCACATCCTATTCAGAATCTCAAAGCTGTTCCTGAAGGCTCTTCTAATTACAGGGAAGTAAATAACAATCATTAAAAGCTGTATAATAATACAACTGTGATTGCTCCAAGAGATAAAACCAAAAAACTTTTCTACCCTTAAGAAGCAATGATATTTCTACTGTTGAGTTAGCAGGCATTGAGTGCTCTGTTTTCTATTATAGCAATGAGCAACTCAGAAGACCTGTCTAAAGCACAAAGTTCGAAGCAACTTTTATGTAGTGAAATGTACTGCAGGCAACACAAATTGGCTAGATCAGGTAGACCTTACTTCCTCTCTAGTGACTTTTATTAGTTAACCCATCACAACATCTAATACTACTGAACATCTATTAGTCCATGTAGTTTCACGTGTAATATGGCACATTTTCTCCACACAGATTTGCTTGAGGAATAAAGATTCCTTATAAAATTCCATATCCATCCAGGTCGTTGTACCGCTTGACCTCTAGTGCGCAAGATTCTTAATTAGCCCGTTATTACAAATATTACTACCTGCATATTGTACCACTCTCTTGCAACTGGAGAAGTGAGGTAAATGCAGTTGTTTCATGCAGACTTATTGCCTTCTCTCCAGGTTCTCCAGGTTTTTATCTTATTACCAGGTAGGGCTGCTAGGTGTCAGAGAAGTATGTGTTCGATACTACAGAAGATAACAAGGGTAGAGAAAGGGACTGATCTAAAAGCCACTCAAATTTGAAGCCACAAATTTGCAGTTTGAAAATTAATCTAAAGCAGATGAAAGAAGAATGCAAAAGTATAGGCACTACTGCTTGTAAGTCATGCTATCAATGCCTGGCATTGGAACCAGCCCACTGTGACACAAAACTGGAGCAGTACACCTTTGGGG
>VZRI01002133.1:77321-112153 GCA_013397515.1 Upupa epops
TCTACCAGAGATATGCACAGGGACAGCTAATCTCAACCTAAGTGCCCTCCCTTCAAAAGACAGTGTATGCATCTCCTTGGATTAAAGGCAATCACAGACACAAAATAAGATAATGCAGCACATCATGTCACTCCAATTCCTGTCCGATGGAGCATAATCTGATTTGCAGTATTTTAAATGACATCCTGATTGGATTACTAATGAAGGCTGGCAATTCTGAGGAGTTTACCAATTGCTGACAGTTTCTGTGAAGCAGCTGGGCAACTACTTTTAAATTGAGAAAGACTGTAAAATATGTTTACAGCTAAATGCCTTTCTACAAAGATGGGCCAGATGGTCTCATAGAAATCAGAAAATGAAGGAAGCATTAATGAATCATCCAAGAAACCAGAAATCTTTTAGTGGATGGCTCAGTCCATTAAAAAGAAAAATCACCAATACCCAAACACCACCCAGCTCTTTATAAAAAGCACCGTTTTGCTTACTGTAATTTAAATGCACTTACAGGCATACTGTATTTCTAAATAATCACAGAGAAGCATCAATTTTGTAATACACGAAGTTTGCTTTTGTCATGCTAATAGTATATTCCATTACCAGATGAGACTTAAAGCAGAATTTTCTTAAAGAATACCACAAAGACTATGAACTAGATCCTCTTTAGCATATGCATAGGAATCCTTAGTGACAGGGAAGTCTGAAAGGAAGGTTGATTCTCACACAGAGAAACATTTCTAGAAAAGGCTCTGGATTTACTGGAAGTACTTTCCAATGCTGACAACTGATGCTTCTGAACTGCAACTGAGAAAAGCAAAATTAGGCTTAAAGTCTTTTTAAACTGAACAGAGAGAGAAGTCCTTCCCCATTTCCTAGTCCGTACACATCAATGATGCACACATATTTTCTTAAGAGGACCTTACTCTCAAGGGCAGTTTTCAGGAACTAATCCTGCTAATAGCTAGTTCAATGTCTGCAGTAGCTCACCATTGCACAATTAATTTTGCATTGCTATTAACTTCTCCATTTTTTTTGTTTCAACATCTCTGTCAGTTTGTCAAACCATCAATGAAGTACCTTGACAATAGCAGTACAACTACTCTGTTGAATAAGAACTTCACAACTTTAAGAATGAGCTAGCAAGATGTGCAGTGAGCACTGATAAAGTATTACAGCGTTAAGAACTAGAATCACACTCTATGTCACTATTATATTTGATAAAAGTAAAGCACATTCTCTATACCTTACAGATTACAGAAATATGACTTTTAATCATAGCTAGAGCCTATACATTATTTAAATTCTATTTTTTTAATTTATTTTTAATATGATTTATTATATTAACAATCTGTGTCTGCTTGGACATAGACTTACTTAGAATTGGAACTATGGCAGGAAAGTTGATCTGTTACTTTATTTACCACAGAAAACACTTGTTTTTGTGGTTTGTTTTTTTTTGTTTTATTTTCTACAGTTTTGGATTTTACATCCAATGAGCTGCTCTTTCCTGATACAGGCACACAGCAGTGTCTGATGAAAGTAGCCTCTCTCTCAGCCTTATTTCACTCTGGTTTGAAGGCTTGGGCTATTTGGTGCTGTAACTGTCATCTCCACCAGTCTGGAAAACATATGCTTTGTTCTAACTCTAATGACCCATTCAAGACCAAAATTGTTCAATGTTGATATTAAATAACTACAAACTCACTGTTTGGTAAAGTCCCATCCACTGGCAGCTGTTTGCTGCCAAATAGACTTCTTTTAATTAAAAAACAGGTCTATTAGACATATCAGTTGACTGTAGGAACAGAAGAAATTCTGACTACTGCATTAGCATCGCTATGTTTATTCCAATCAGGAATACATATCTTTTAATAAGAATATGCAGCACACATTCCAAGATATTTGTTTTGATCTTTTTAGGGCTTCTACATTTGTATATACAATTTATTATTTTCTTACTAAGTTCCCTGCAGTCTTTAAATTTTATCTTCAGAATATTAGTATTATTTATTAGTCCTTTTCCACCTTCAATTGCTTAAGAAACTGATATTAATCTCTAAAACAAAGACTATTGTTATAGATCTTGTTGAAAAAACAACACAGTAACCAAGTTTCTTTAGGAACTCAATTGATGAGAAACTGTTTTCAGACTCTATTAAAATAAAAAACAGAACTTTGCTAAATGATGGAACATTTTTTTCAGAGTTGATGGGAACACATGATGGGTTCCTCAGAAGGTAGATATTGCAAAACAGTTTGGCTTTATTGATAAGGCAACATAATCTGTAGTCAATACTCTGTTTGCATTGATTCTATCTGTAATTCAGAAAATCAACATTCACACTCCATAATGTGAATGTATTTCTGAATTGACTTAGCCTTGGAATATTTTCAAGATTATTTTTGTTATATTCAACTTTTTCTCCGAGTTGTTTATGTTTTCCTTTCTCTCTAGTTGCCAGCCATCATCTCAAGAGTCTAGCTTTGCTACTTGAAATATACAGCATATGATATGTGAAAGTGGGACATGTCACACGGCATCCTAAATAGAAATGGTGAATGCTGGAGGAAAACAACCTATGTGCAATCATCTGATTTTTGAAATTAACTTATATCAACTGTACCTTTTGTGTTCCCTTCCAATTAATATTCCAACAAGTTAATTTACCAGCAGGCGTAAGTACTTAAACAGCTAAGTTTAAGTGAACATTGCTGAGGCTTACGTAATGTAAAAGTAGAACTTTGCATGACAACCTCTGAATTCTTTTCCCAGCCATGGGTCTGGAGCACCATGGTAAGGCCTTTTCTCTACAGGCAATAGTCAGTTTGCCAATAAGCAAGATCTCACTCTGATCTTGGACTTGACAGCTGCCAGGGCTGGGAAGGCACAGCTTATTTTGGTATGTTTGGTTTTGCATTTCCTGTTGCCTTGGGAGATATCAGAAGGCTCAGAAAAAATTTGACTGTGTTTTAACTTAGTAGGAAACCTATATTAGACTGTATATGGTATAGCTGAAGTTCAAGTAGAGAGTCTTCCTTGTAGCCATGAAATATGTGATGCTTGTGACAGGCAGGCCAAGGTGCTCTCAGCACTTCTGAAATTCCTGTTCATGATTAGTAGGGCAAGGGGACTAGTTGGTACCACCAGGAGGCTAAAGATGCTTATATGACTTATTGAATGACAAGAACAAAGGGCCACAGAACCTCACAGAGCCAGCTGGCTTCCTCCACTGAGGAGGAAATCAATTGCCTGAAGTGGGTGTGGATTTTAATTTTGAGCCTTATGGGTCATCTGGGAGAAAGACTCTAAGCCAATGTGCCACAAGAAGCCAAACCCTTCATGAGTCAGTGCTGTCCGGGGTTACCATTGTCTTTCTTTCCTCTGCTTTCTCTCTGCCTTCTAAATTAGTACTTAGATACCAGTGCAATAAATACTGTTTTGCACAAAAAAAAAAAAAAAAAAAAGAGGGTTCCTGCCTTAAAATAAAGAATTAGCATCATTTCCATTTAAGTCTGTCACCAGAAAAATTAGATGTTCTTAACGTTCTTGACTAACTTGTGTTTTTCATTAAGAATTTAACTGATAGGTAATTGGTTTGTATATATTAAAGGTATATAATCCAAAACTATTACAGCATACTTTTTCAAGTGAAAGACAAGTCAGATTTCAATAAAAATCTATTGATTACCTGTAATTAATCTCCACCATTGTTGAATGCATTAAAAATGCCTTTTACTTTAAAGCAAATTAATATTTATTGAAATTCAAACAGAATTAAGCAGCAAAGAGTATCTAGTCTGATTTGTCTCGTAATTAATACACTTTTCTGTGTGAAATGCAGCTACACCAACTCTTATTTTTAAATAAAGCATAATATACTGACATTTAAAGACACTGGGCTATTACCCAGAACAAGATATTTCTGGCAGATAGGATTGACATTTAGCTTTGGCAGTATAAGTACATGTCCTGGATAAACACAGTAAACAAGTTTTGAACAAAATGGAACATTTATTTGAGATCAGAAAATAAAACATACATTTCATACCCACCAAGTGCCAAACTATTCCTGCTTCACTTAGGCAAAGGGTATGGATGCATAAAGAAAATTCACCTCAATGCTTTCAGGCAGTGAAATCTTGTCTCTTGCCTTAACCCAGCTCTTGCCCTCCTTTCCCATTGGAATTTTTGTTTTGGAGTACCAGTGCAAAACACTTATGGGCTTCCGTCTTTGTTATTATTGCTTTGCTTTTAGTTTACATGCCCCTACTTCCACACACCACCCCTTACCCCCCCCCCTTGCNNNNCCCCCCCCCTTGCATTTTTTTCCTGTTTCTGCTTCATAAGTTTTTTTATTTTTTCTAGTTTATATCTCCCTTCCCCTGCACTCTCCATTCCTGTCAACTCTTTCCTCACTTCCGAGCTACTTCCTCTACAGCATTTGCCAGCAACTGATTCCCCACTCACAGTACCTGTGCCAGCCCCTCATCTAGTACAGTGGCATAGGGATTGAGACCAGGTAGCAACAGGTCACAGGTAGTGCCAGTGTCACCTGGGTGACTAGTTCCACCAGCCCCTTTGCTCCTCCACCACTGCCTTGTTCTACCTGCAGTTCCTTTGCCATCAATAGCTGACTTTGTCCACAGCTCTGTCTCTTACTAAACACTGTACTTCTTTGCACTCCTTACACCATTAGGGAGGACAGAAAAGCTTCAGGCAGGCAAAGCCTGCCAGTACTGGAACTGGAGCTGGTACTGCCAGCGGCATGACCTTAGAACACAGGTCCCCTAGGCTGGGAGTTGGCCCCAGCAGCTCCTTCTGACTAGCACAACCACACCTGTGAGCAACAACTTTGCCTGGGGAATTTTCTACAAGGAATTTGTGGTGAATACTGGCAGAGAAGTAACCAGAAGAACATTTAATTACAGTGTCTTTCCTAGAGTTTTAAATATGTGACAGTCTAGCAGCTTACAGTCTCTAGCACAATTGGTTCCTGTTACCCTCCATTTTTCTCTACATACACAGGGTAATGTCATTTTATGCGAAGAACTCCTTCAGCAACTTCAGAGCTTGAAAATGCACATTTAAAAGCAGTTAGAATAAAGTAGGAGGTTGCCATTCTGTAACATATTTAAGAGGCTGAGGAAGGGAAAGTGTTGAGAAAGGGAAAATGTTGAATTTGGATTAAATTCCACTTCAGTGGTTGAGTGCTCTGAGCTGTGTTTAGTAGAGGCTGCAAGAAAAGCATTTGTGTTTCCTTCACTTTGAGAGCACACACCCCTTCTCCCTTCTCTTGTATTCTTGTATAATTTTTTAAAGTTACTAAAAAAAAAAAAATCAATAGATTAAACGTTGTCCTAACACCACCATAACACTCATGTACCCAGCACTATTATGAGGTTGCCACATGTAAAATAAAGCAGAACACACAGCAAGGGAGAATTCCCATTACAACTTATCCAGACAGTTTTTGAAATGGTAAAATGGCACAATCTGCACTTGAAATTTTCCAAGAAGAAAGAGCCACTATTGACCTTCCCCTTTGCAAGCCAATTAAAAATTACATGCTTCTCACATGTTCTCCAGCCACTACAATTCTATCTGAGAAATTTACCTTACCTGGCTTTGAGCAGAATAAAATATGCTATCTCCAAGCAACTGACTTGCTTAGTACCCATAAATAAAACCAGAAAAATAATATTAAAGTCTTTTCTGGATCAGGAAGATTCCAAGGCACCAAATAGTACACTGAGGTGATTGCATCTACACAAGGCTGTCACAGAATCATTAGGGATTGGAAGGGACCTCAAAAGATCATCTAGTCCAATTCCCATACCACAGCAGGATCCCCTGGAGCACCTAGACCAAGTCACACAGAAACACATCGAGATGGTTCTTGAACATCTCAAGAGAAGGAGACTCCACAACCTCCCTGGGCAGCCTGTTCCAATGCTCCATTACCCTCATTGCAAAGAAGTTCTTTCTGATATTTATATGGAACCTCCTACGTTCCAGCTTGCACCCATTGCCCCTTGCCCTATCACCAGATGACCTTGAGAGAAGAGCCTGGCTCCATCCTCCTGACACCTACCCCTCACATATTTATAGACACTAATGAGGTCACCTCTCAGCCTCCTCTTCTCCAAGCTGAAGAGACCCAGCTCCCTCAGCCTTTCCTCATAAGGGAGGTGTTCTTCTTCCTTCATCATCTTTGTTGCTCTGCACTGGACACCCTTCAGCAGCTGTGTCCTTCTTGAACAGTCATTCATATTTATCCCAGATCCCTGGGACTAAAATTTCTTGCAACTAGCTAGCCACTTACCGACCAAGGTGGTATCAAGGCAGTTCTCAACAGAACCACTCTGTTGAGGAAAAACTGCAAAAAACATCTGTGGGTGAATTTTTGATTAAAACATTTAATTCCTTACTAGCCCCTTTTGCCTGTACACCTGTGTGTTACTTACCTCAGCAAGGTAAGTAACACAGCAGACCAAAACACACCATCACTCCCATCTGGCAGCAACAGCCACAGTGCTTTGTCTGTCTACGGCCACCACAGGTATTTGTAATCTGCAATTTATTTGTCTGTCAAAGGTGAAAAGCATTAAGCAGTTAATTATCTGAAGTGATTTAAGAGACAGATGTGAGCCAAGGAGACTTCAAAAAGTAGCTGATTATTATTAATTCATGTGGTATTCATTAATGTGTCATTAATAATGCTGCTTTCATTTCTTTTTTTATATAGAATGCAATACTATTGGAATGTATCCGCAATTTAGCAGCTGTTTAAGAAACTTTACTGAAGCCATGTGATGTCAGTAGTCTGCAGAGTATTCTGCCTTGGCACACATGGAGAAATGCAGTCTCCACCTATGACCTGCCAAATTACCCCTGTCCCCAGTCCAGCAGTGCTATCAAATGCTACACCACTAACAAAGAGTTTGCCTATAAAGCTTAGATCAGGAAACACCCTTCTGTTACAGTCCATAAAACTTGTGAATGCTGACATCTAACATGTCAATAAATTCCCTGGTCAAGCGAATGGTGGTCCCCACAGGATTCTTCAGCTGCAGATGTCTACAATAAAGGTACTATTAGCTTACTGCACTAAACACTGTCAGCATGAACTTCGCATCTTTTGTGGGATTTTATGCATCCTTTACATGCTGGAGCCATTTTAACAATCTACTTTTTCACAGTCTCGTAGGCATATGTTTACTGTATGAACTATGTTCCCCTTCCCACTAATATATTCTGTTTAATAAAGTTCATACAGTGACTAATAGAAACCAAAAAAATAGATTTTTTAATCTAAACAGAATATACAGTACAATTCTTAGTAGTCTTAAAGATTAAATACATAGAGCTCTGAAGATAATTTCCTGCTGTGGGAACCAATCCTGTGAAATGCATCACATCCAAACACAAGTATCACTTGAGAGCTCTTAGTAACTCCCAGTATTGGGTTATTATTAATTTGCCTAAACAGATAGCTATTCTCTGTAGACCTCACTTAGGTGCTGCTTGCAAAGCTATTGTTCAAAAAGCTTGCCTGTCCACAATGCTTCTCAGACCACTTGACTCTCTAGCTGAACTTTTAGACATTTCCATCCTTACACAAAGGCTGTGCTTTGGCTATGCCAGGCTTGCCTTTTAAAGTACTCTATCCCTCAGGTTAGCTACAGAGAAAAGCATTAGCCACTGATAAGTACACTACTGTGCTTCCCCTGTCATAGACCATGCCCATCAGGTGGTACCCCTATAGATAAATCATCAGGTCAAAAGACAGATAAAAACACACTGTTGTTCCACAGTCTGTGTGTAGTTCACAATATGAAATGTAAACTTACTGCATTTTCTGGTAAGGTTACAAAAAGTGGATAAAAACCATCACCTAAGAAACAGAGCGGGCACACTGGAAAATTAAGAGCCTTGTAATTTTCAAAGACTCAAACTAAGCTCAAAAATGCTCCCCTAATGTAATTTGGACATTTCCTGGCTACAGGAATCACACAGATGTCTACATACATCTCCTAAATATCCTCATGGAAGTCATAAAGTCTCTCCCTATATATGCCAATTGATCATGGAGAACAGAAGCATCCAAGTTCAGAAAGAGATTCCATTCCTGTTGCATTTCTAGCTTATAAAAAACTTGAAATTCCTGGTGGTCACAGAAGTCCACTACCTGGCAATTGAAAATACTTGGGCAAACAGAAAAACTTCCAGTAAATACCTGCCTTCATATCACTCCTATAGTGAAAAGGAGCTAGCTTAAGTATTTGGTAGGAGATATCACTACGAACAACATCAATTTCTTCTGGGATGCAGTAACACTGTTTCCCAATGAACAGCTGGAAAAGTTTTCAGAATTTCTGTGGTTGTTTTTTTCAATAACTGATTGCTGGATATTGAAAAATGCAGGATCCACGCTTTGACAAAAACTATTTCAAGTCCAACGTGGCATTTCTGAGTTGAGAAGGATGCCTACCAAGCACACATATAAATCTGGGCAGTTGAGGAAAGCTCACATGGAAATAAGGATAGGCAAAAATAATTGATGGAAATAAAATAAGCAGCTTCTTTTTGCAGTCTATAGGAAGTTTCAGGATACAGGTGTCTTCCAGATGAAAACCTCCTGGATGAACTTGAAAATCTTAAGATCAAACAAGGTTTTCTTCTATATGTTCCTAACAGTATTAGAGACAAGATAGCTTTTCCACCTCCAACCATTCAGTGACATACTTAATACAATTATGATACAACATATGTGAAATCATCCGTCCTTTTCTTATTCAAACTTATTTTCACTGCCATTCTCACAGTTCACAAAACTGTTATCAATGGAGGGACCTGATACTTCTCCCAAAGGTCTTACTATTGAATTTTAAGTAGGACACAACTAAGTAGTAAGGGGGTGAAAGCAGTGAAAAGGAGGCCGAAATAGAAGATAGGCAGCAACTGTAATAGAGATCAGAAGAGATGGTCATAGGCTAACATTTTGCGTAATTTAGTAGCTTTCTTGAAATGCTGAATTCCTTTTAGGGCAGACCAAGTATCTGCATAGTAACTTTCTATGACATTGGAAATGACAAGCATATTAAAATATGTATGGAATATTAAAAGTATAAAGAAAAAGTAAAAAAAAAATACAAGCTCAGTTACTATGCCTCAGTAGTTCTTTTATTTCAAGCAGACTGTAGCTGACTGAATTCTGACTGTCTGAAGGCAAGAGGAATGGTCTTGCCTTGACCACATTTCACTTTTAGTACCACTAGATCTAGGTAGCCTAAATCTTAAGGTTTCACAAACATTTCAGACTGTACATATTACCTGTGGCACAGTTCATAAAGCACAAAAATCACTGGCAGTGTGCTAAAGTAGTTCAGATTTTTCCACGACACAAATGCAGTGTACTACTTAACCAAGATTAAGGAGTATATAGCAAGGTGTTCGCTCTTCAGGCTCGCTGTTCCAAATGCCTATACTTGGCTTACTTACATAAACGATTTGGTTTTGCTTTGAAATGGTTAATATTTGGTAGCTTCCCCCTATGAATAAATCACTAGACCATAGCTATAAAATGCTGTGGTACAAAATCTAACTCTCAAGACAGATGAGCAACTACAATCATCTGTCCAGCAGATTCTAAGGCTTTAACAGATAAGGCACCAATCATGTCTGGATCAGTATTTCAGTCACTGAAAGTTGAAGTCTGTTCGAAATACATTTCCTCTTAGGTTGCGCTGCTTGCACTACACCGCACAAGGGCATGACGTTTGGCAAGTGTTGAGAAAATGGCATGATGACTGCTCTGGGAATGAGCAAAGGACATTTTAGGCTCTAGGGTACAGCAAAAGTTGTGAAGTGGGCCCTAAGTCTGATGAAAGATCCCAGTGTATATCTGTATGTTGTTCTGGTTTTTGTGTAGGAGGAAGCCATGTGCTTTGAAACAGACACATGCTTAAGTACTGCAGAACAGAGACTTGTTCTACATTTAACATTTCTCTGTACAAAGTGGCACTGCTTTTGAATTCATCTATCATTCCCCTGTATCAAACATTACAATTCAGGGTCATGGTTAGGTCTTTCATTCTCATTACTTTTCTTACTTTCTTTGGGATACCTTTTTTCAGATCCTGATGTAGCCACAAGACACATTAATGTGATATAAAACTGCCTGTAATAACTACAGACCATCTATCCAGCCTGTTTAATTCTCAGGATGGAAGGAAGCCAAACTTGTACTATGCATTAACATATTTGAAATGTAAATAAAAAAGTTTGAGGACAAGCCTGAGGTTCTTAATATCTTCTTTGCCTTCATCTTTAATGACCACTCCAGTTACCCTCAGGGAATTGAGCCTCCTGGGCTGGAAAGCAAGGCTAGAGAGCAAGAGGCACTTTCCACAGTCCAAAAGGAAGCAGTTAATGGCTTGCTAAGTCACCTGGACACTCACAATTCTATGGGGCCAGATGAGATCCATCTAAGAGTCCTGAGGGAGCTGATGGAGAAAGTTGCCAAGTCACTTGCCATCATTTATCAATGCTCCTGGCTAACAGGAGAGGTCCCAGATGGGGACCTTGATAGATAATCCGGGCAACTATAGGCCTGTTAGCCTGATCTCAGTGCCAAGGAAGATTATGGAGAGGTTCATCCTGATCTCACTTACTCAGCAGGTGCAGGACAGCCAGATGATCAGGGCGAGCCATCAGGGGCTTTTGAGGACAGGTCTTGCTTGACCAATCTAACTTCCTTCTATGACCAGATGACCCACCTAGGGGATGTAGGAAAAGTAGTGGGGGTTGCTTACCCAGACTTCAGTAAAGCCTTTGACACAGTGTCCCACAGCATTCTCCTGGAGAAGCTGGCGGCTCCTGGCTTAGACAGGTGGACCTTCCTTGCTGGGTAAAAAAATGCCTGTATGGTCAGTCCCAGTGAGTTGTGTTGAATGGCGTGAAATCCAGTTGGCGGCTGGTTCCAAGTGATGATCTTCATCAGTCTTAGTGTTTGCATCACTGTTTATCCACATATTCTCCTTCCACAGCTGCAATTGCTCAATGTATTCTTAAATATGTTATTACAGAGATGCTTGGCCAGTGGTGACTCCATCTTGGAGATGGTTGGCATTGGCTCTATTAGGCATGGGGGAAGCTTCTAGCAGATTCTCACAGAAACCATTCCTGTTCTCCCCTGTTACCAAGGCCTTGCTATGCAATCCCAATGCAACATCTGGTCACCTTCAGTTTTAACATTGCAATAACAAGACAAGCAGTGATATAAAGTCCAATTATAAGGCAAGTTATTCCATTCATTAGATTTGAATGAAGCAGCAGACTATTCTCCTATGAAAAGGCTACAGCAGAGTTCTTATAATGTTGGTGAGTAGCTCTTTAGTGTTGGCAGACACGTCTGGAGATTCAAAATCGCAACTTAAAGCTTTTGAAAACATCTGAAGGAACAAAATAAGCAGAAGTGTATTGCACAAAGTACATATGCAAATTCCACCTAAAGCACTTCTGTTTTCCAAGTATGCAAAATGCTTAACAGCAGAAACTGTTAATGAGACAAATGTTTACGCTCAGAAGCGGCTTCCCTCCTCTGTGACCTGGCAAGTCATACTTTTATGTGAAAGCACATAGGGTTTATTCTGAGAACTGTGTGCACTGAGTGTTCTTTTTAGTTCACCCCCTGCCATGTTCCTGCTTTCCCCTTACAGTGGAATATATTACTTTGTTCAAATTCAGGATTAAGAATATGATTTCACACCAGTATAGTAGCAAATAAGTCTATGGCATGAGTGGAAATACACTAGAGTGCAGCGGTAAAACAAAGTCTGTTCTCTTTTTCTTACCCTTTATCTTGCCTTGCAAGAACAATCACATTGTCAGTGGGTACATTATTGCAAAGCAGATGGGTAATAAAATTGTTCACAGTATCTCTCTGGCAATTTCATATTTGCTTGTGGAAAATTCTTATAACCTGCCACTTCAAGGTTGGGAGGAATGCTTTTTCTTAGTTTCAAGTCTATGGGATCGTGTTTACCACCTGGGGTTTTTCTCTTCCAAGTATTCCTGCAGAATTATGGGTTGGAAGAATGCTAGTAGTGTGGTTTCATCTACAAAAAATGGACCTTACAGTGCTGATGGATGAATTTTAAACTTTTAACTTTCAGTTCTGGTTTTATATTGCCTATGAGGGAATACTATGTTGGAGATAATACAAATCTTCCTGCCTTTAGTCTTTTAGGTTCCCATCATTCATACTCATATACTCATACTCTTCCTGCATGCTGAAACATTTCAGCCTTATGGAAGAAGTAAGGACAAAAAATGTTTTTTTAAAAATGTTAATAAAGTTCTTAATGTTTTCTAGACAACCCATCAAGTAACAAGAGATAGGACAAGAGGAAATGGCTTCAAGTTGTGCCAGAGGAGGTTTAGATTTCATATTCGGAAGAAATATCTTCTCTGAAAGAGCTGTCACACATTGGAACAGGGTTCCTGGGAAACTAGTAACAACACCATCCCTGGAGGTATTTTAAAAAGACATGCAGACAGAGTGCTTAGGGACACGTTCTATCAGTGGATTCAGTAGTGTTAACAGCTGAACTCAATGACCTTAAAGGTATTTTCCAGGCCAAATGTTTCTGTGTTTTGGTGATCAGATATTACCAATATCTGGTTTTTTTTGGGAGGCATTTTTTCCTCAGCATGTTCTGAGACCCCCTTCTTATTTTTCTTGCAAAGCAGCCCTCAGGCTTCGGGCATCACCTTGTGGGTAATGGTGAGACCAGGAGTTAAGTATTGAGGAGAGGGTGACCTTCAGGTACATGAAAGGGAACAGGTCTCTGATCCTAGCAAACCAAACACCTACAGTGAGAAAGGGCTCCCAGCTAAATCATCAGTGATTCACCTGACCTTTTCACCTTCAGTCTTGGGAGGAAGAACAAGAACTACATCTAGAAAGAAACTCGAGACAAGTGACCCTTGGCAGCTTCTCAGATAGCCCATGAGGATGATGACACTAGAATCAAAATGAGGCATTTTGTCATAGTATTTATAAAGTCTCATAACAAATATCAGTGGAGCACTGCCTTTGTTGTAATGCCTTTGGTTGCTTGGTCTCACAAGCAGTCTAAATATTTTGAGATTTGTTACAAGACATAATTATTAAACAAGTTGAGTAAAGATGTATGTGTTTTCTATCATTAGACTCACTAGGCATTTCTATGAAAACATTTCTGGGTTAGTGTATAGCTTCTGTTTAGCAGTTCTTACTGACACTAAAAATAGGTCTGCACAACATACTAGAAATTTCACCAGCTTGGAACATTCTTTCAGCACTTTCTTCAGTTATCTATTTTCAGAACATTTTCTACATGTTCTAAACAAAAAAGAAATATCTACTGAATCACAGCATAGTGGCTAGTGTTTAACACATTATGGACAAATCCTTAGCCATTACAACAGACTTATTCTCAGACACAAAAACCAGAGTAATGATCATTTACAACAGCTTAAGGTGAGACACTGTATTTTAAATCTGTGCTGAAATTGTAGCTGTGTAGATAATATAAGTAGTTTTATATTATGTTTTTAACATATCTGTATGAAGGACTGTCAAAATACACAGGAAGACTTAGAATAGGATGGATGCTAAACAAACAATTTTACTTGACATTCACTGATTGAGAATCTGGCTGACATCTGCCTGGCTACTATATAGAGCTTGAAGGGGAAGTGAGTTTGCTTGTGTATTGCTGAGACATCTTTGCAAATCACTCCACTAAAAAAGGACTAGCTTAATTTTGAAAGAAAAGTAATTTCCTTTTTTTTCATTACCCACACCTGTATTTATGTGCTAGGGACACTCATAAAGCACAAAGTCACCATCCTAATCTTTCCTAAATAAGGAAAATTAGAACAGATTGGTGTCACCCATTTGAACAGATGTTTACAGCAACTTGCTGTCATGTGAGACTTAAGACGCAAGCAGGCCAGATCTACTTGGAGATTTTGTAAGGGAGTCTAAGTTACTGTTGCTTTGAAATCTCCTTGGTTGTTTTGTGATCTCTCTAACTTGTTTCAGTAGTCATTCCTCATAAAATCAAGTAATTCCATGTTTTGAAAAAACTCCTGATTATCTTGGAGTAAAATCTTTCCATTTCAACTCTATTCTGAGGTATCTTACAGAGTTCATTACCTGGAAGCACGCAGCAGGCCAGCTGTCAGGCTAGCTGGGTAGGATTCTGAGTAATATGATCATTTTCATTGACTTGTACCAAAAATTTTTGGGCTCAAAGAGGCAATATAATTTCTTCTGCCAGTGTTGCATCTTCATACACTAACAGGGCATTTTATAGAACACAAACAGATGAACAGGTCAGACAGGTTTAGGCTAATGAAAAATAAATTGTTCTAGTAAGCAGCCTATCTTTGCCTGCAGGGTTTAACTCTGATAATAAATTCAGACTTTCAATGTTTCTCATGATTCTGTAAAAGGAAGAGGGTTTTTTTTGTCATTTGTGATAAATTTGGCAATTTTATTTAGTTTGATTACACTGTTCAAAAGTTAATCCCTTACTAACTACTGTCTGGAATAATTGAATGTTTCCTAGATGAATCTCTGCTTATCTGAACTCAGTATGAAAACTATTTGTTTCCATTTAACCGCTCCAAAGACAGAAAACACTATAAGCCCAGTTCATTGAAGACCAGCAAATATGAAATACTTACACAGTTGCCTTATCACAGTAATTCCTTAATAGTGACGGCATTTCTTATTGTTTTAGCGGATCATCTAATTGTTTAATGACATGGGACAGACCTCTTATTTATTATCCCTTGTTTATGTATTATGAACTTTGTGCAGCTCTAGATAATATTGTCACTGGAAACGGATGTAACTGTCTGGGACAGCAAAGATCCAATGATATAATTTCCTGTGTCCCTGTCCAGCCAAACACAGCTGATGAAGTGGCTGCAAGGAAACGAAACTAAGAGCAAGAAGCAATATCCTCAACAACAGCAGAAAGTGGAGCAGTCCAAAGGTGGTGAACTAAATGGAGCTAAAAAGGATGAGCTCAGGAGCACAAAACGAAAGCATCTGAATGGTAATAGGATTGCCTGAAGGTAGGTCTGGTGTAGGGGGAGATGGCTTATGAAAAAGTGACATAGGCCTGGGGCACAAATTAGAGGGGATGAGAGATTTTACACCCAAGAAAAGACATATTGCTATGGGGCTGATCATAGAGCAAGGCCTTCATTGGGCAAACACATGTAGGAAGGCTTCTGTGACAGAAGAGAGAGAGTCACTCTCAGGAGAAGTTACTAGGTCAAATGTAACCATGAAAACCTAGCATGACCTTCTGTTCCCAGTCTAATCTTTTCCCTCTAATTTAAAGACGGGCCAAGAGGTGCTGGAGTTGCTAAGAATTGATTGAAAGTGCTAATGTCTTTTTTTTTTCTCCAACTAATTATTTTCTTGATTTGTGTGTATTTCTTAGTATATTAATAACAAGCTCCTTTGGTGAGAGTTATTTAAAATGTAAGAGAAGAAGTAAAATGGAGTAACTTTTTTTCATATTGAGGAAAAGCCTGGAAAAATATTTCAGATAGTTTGACAGACGAAACAGGTACATGAATACAGAAGTCACACAATTCTTCATGGGAATTTTGTTGCTTTCCCTCAGCAATGCCAAGAGTAAGGTCTCAGCTTCTGAGAGATGCATTTTGAAATGGATTTTTACGAAGGGGGAGAGCATGAATTGTTCCCTGGAGGGTACTGAGCTTCAAATGTTGTAAGTATGGATGAGCCTCTGAGTCACTGCAAGCAATTTGCATCTCTTCAACTTTTCACAGCCTTAAATCCCTATTTCAGCCTCTTGCCTGGGGGCTATCCATGAACACAGCCTTGGACTAGGAAATCTTGGGGGGAATCGTAATCTGGTTGCACTATCTGTTCTTGTCTCTTCTGGTCACATGTGACAATAATTCAGAAGATGGTACATTATCATCAGGATTTCCCTCTTCTCAAGAGCAGCAAATCCTACTGCTGATACCCAGTAAAGCCTACATAGCACTAAAACAGAAACATTCACTATGTTTAGTATTTCCTGACTTCAAATGGAAAGGAAACACTTCTCCTAAAGACTTGTTGTTGTCACCTTCACATCATTTGTGGATTAGTCATTCATGTCAGGCTACACTGAATTATTAGCCTTTTTCCAAGAGTTTCTTTTTCATTTTTTTTTAAAAGTCTCACCTGAAATAATTAGAAAAGAGCATAGGAGAATTGTAAAAACAGTAGTTAAAATTAAGTTAAGTCTTGGTCTGGAATAGTACATATTACTGGAACATGCAATTATATTGGAGAAAAAAAATCTAAACTTCCCTCAGGTTGCAGATTGATTTCATAGTTGTTTTGTAAGCTATTACTCAGCATCCTGGGGTATGTCTCAGGCTCTGTTCAGCACGGAATCCATTCTATACTACACAGTCAGACAGGTGAAATGTATAATGGCAGCTTAATTTCCCTTCTATTTAATGAATAATGATTTATAATTATTCCTTTTTATGATGTTGAAACTAGCTGAACTTTTAACTACCAACTAATTTCCTTTTGTTCCTGGTGGTATTGCTCTTTAACAGCAGGTTTTTAAGGCATCTTTCAGATGGTAGATTTAAATGAAAGCTGTGAGCTGGTCACAGCTCTCATCTAGAGCTTTCTTTTAATGTGATTTACAGCATGCTATTTATTGCCTGTGCTATGGCAAGATCGTAAACACAAAGAGACAGTCACAAGTTGCTTTGCTTATAGCATGTGATCTCAACCCCTACAACTGAGGAAGTCAAATGAGAGCTAACACAGAGCAAATAAAAGTAAAGGAGTGTTAGAGTTGTTTAGAGGGGAACAAAACAGTTACAGCCCTAAAAATTATACTTCATCTTAATTGTTAACGTTAGTAAATTACTTTACTATTTAAGAGACAGATCCCCAGCAGGCATGAAGGAGCATCACATTTTACCACCAGAATATCACCAGGTTGGTTACAGATAACAGAAAAGAAAATGCAAATGAGCACAAACAGATACGCAGATACAGGAAGAACTTTGCTGGGGCATTAGCTAAGGTGAAAACTCTAGGCAAACCCTCTTTCTTCACCTGCTTTTCCTTATTTCACCTCTTTCCTACCTCTTGTGAATTACACTCAGATTTGTCTCTAAAATATTTTGCTCTATTGTCAGCAGAAATTTCTGCAACGGTCAAGAGCCTTGCACTCTTCTTTTCGTTCTGTTCTTGTTGCTCTTCAAAGTGTGTCTCCATGTGTTTGCTTTTCTGCTGGCTGTAAGCACTTTTTGGTCCCTGCGGTAGAAGTGTTTTGCCATGCTATACCTTTCTTGGCCTTATTAAGAAATAAACTGTTTTCTCTCTTTTCTCTAACAATGAGTAGAGCAAAATAGCTACAGAAGGGCAAGACAATATTTTTTTAACAGAATGCCAATATAACTACACAGATTGGGCACATGTGAAATACTACTGAAAATGCCAAATCTGTGTGGTTCTCTACTACTGCTAATACCTCCCAAAGCTAAATGATGGGTATAAAGGGCACAAATTTATCAAGGAAAAGGAATGTATAACTGTAAAATCAGGATTATTAGTTCTTGCTCTGGGATCTTGGCTCCAGATGGAGTTCAGTTGTTTCTTTCTTTTGAAGATATCTAAGAAGCCCACAGATCCCCTCATGAGAGGCAGAGCTCTAAAATTATGCTGAGGTTTTAGTGTATATTCGAACATACTCTGTGTTGTGGCAAGAATGGAAAAAATGTAGTGAAGAAAAGTTAGAAAGAATTTTCCTAAACAGAAAAAACTCCTTTCATTCAATGATTTAATATTATTCTACAAAGGAATAAAGTACCACTGCTCTGCATATTTAAAAAAATATAGGCATAGAGGTGAACAATGTCCTTTCTTCACATCACCCAGTCTTGCAAAGGAACCTTATAGTATGAAAAGGAAGCATGAGCTACTGCAGCAAAGAGTGTATTTAAATGCTGGAAGAAGCCTATGCCTCTGTAAGTCGAGGGTGATACAATAGAGTGTGAGAAGTTAAAACTCTGCTGACTTTGATTGTATGTGACTGCTCTTCTGTGCATTTCTGTTAAAACACTAGTTGTTTGTTTTGACTGTGCTTTCTTTTTTCAAAGGATATCAACAGCTTCAGATTCTAGTGCTTCGCCTGGGTCTGTAAACAAATAAATTGTACTACGTTTAGCACATTGAACATTCATAGAATTTGTAAGCTCAATGCATGTTTCCTGTTACTCACCACATATTTTTATACAAGTTCTCTCAGCCTGGTTACAGACATTGGCCGCACTCAGTCACTAGTATCACATAATAGAGTTGAACAGTATTAACTGCATAAATAAGAAATTTTAACAGTTGACTCTGAAGAATGGGTCAGCAGAGGTAGGGCAAAATTATCCACCGATCTTCAAGGTACATTTCTACACTCCAGCTTTGTCACGTACTCAACAAAACCAGAAGTGCTGTGTCAGTATGCCACAACTAACAAACAATGGTACCTTTAAAGTAGATCTGGTTAATTTTTTCCTTTTCTATAAAAACATCAATAGATTTTTAATTTTTTGGGGGCAAAATCAAATTTCAATTCTTGGCTTTTGCTCATTCTTTTGTGCTGATAGTATTGTGTGCATTGTTAATTGCTAGTGAGATATACTCTTGGCAGCCTACAATGACATGAAATAACAGCTCTAAAGTTATAACTGAATTATAGCTGTTATGAGATAAAAGTCCAGCTGTTTTTATTCATCCCACCAAGAACACTGATTTAGAAGTGAGGCCCTTTTAAAGCTCTTGAGGTGCCTTTAAGTGAGACCTTTTAAATCCATCTTTTTCACTACTGAGAAAATTTCTGATTTCAGAGCAGAATATGGCATATATCTCTGTTTTATTCATTGCCTAGTGGTTTCAAGAAAGAAATAATAATTGATAATATTACCTCAAATATTACGTGCACAGTCAGCCTGAGAATTTCTATCCAAATATTTTATGATATAAGGCACTATGGAGAGGGTGGAAAAGAATAATTGCTTCTAAAATCAGATACTGAGATTAACTCCATGATTCTGGCTGAAAGTCTCCACTGACCTTACCTCAAAGCCTGCTTTAGAAGAAAATACTTTTTTTTTTTTCCTTGTTGAAATATGTGGCACCAATAGAAATCTGATTAGATTTTTCAGTTCAGTCCTGACTGACTATAACTACTACTTTGAGCACAGAATGAAACTTCTTACTCTAAGGTAATCCACAATGGTGGGAAGCGACACTTTTGTGCTCCATATCCTATTCATCCACTAATATTTTAACATTAAAAGTATGCTGCTTAGGTATAAAGTATAACAGTTTCAGTGCTCTCTCTTTCTCTCTCTCTCTCTCTCTTTCTCTCTCTCATTCTTCATTGACAGTGCTTAGCCTTCCTGAAAACAAATCTAGAATGTCAGTGAACTACATAGCAGAGATCCTTTCCTTGATTTTGCTCTCTGGAGACTGAGCAACATGTTCCTTGCTTTTTTTCCTCAAATACATCTTCAACAGGGTGAGCATGGGCTGAGGAATCACTCAGCTGAGAAGGCTGACTCTCACATCCCAGGAGACAACGGCAGAAGAAATGAGAGAGACAGATGTTTTCCTTCTTCAGTGACTTACAGAGTGTCAGCTTAATGCTCTCTCTTTCACAGGCTGCAAAGTGCAACCCTTCCTTACCTCTTTGTGTTTTTGTAGGGATTTCAGCAGTCAGATCTAGCAGCCTGTTAGTTTTCATTATTGTACTTCAGCTCTTTGACCTGCCTTCATGCTGCAGCCACAGCTTTTTGCTGTGTTCCTGGCACATGCTAGATCCTTCATGAGGGACAAATGGGGTGAGCGAAAAATATGCTGGGCTTTGCTGGAGCCAAAAATCAATTGTGGCTGCGAGACAAAACATGGGTATGAAGTCTCAGTTAGTAATGCTTCTGAAACTGAGAAATTACAAGACTGTTTATTCTTGTATAAGAGATGGAATGAAAAAAAAGTAAGAAGTACACAAGTAGCTCCTTTTCCTTAGGATGTGTAGGTCATTAACAGCTGTTTCTGGATTTGTAATAATGCTGTTTAAGTTCACCCTCTGGCTAACACCATTCTGAAGCTATCTTCAGTCCTTCATAACCAGATGAAATCCAGTGCTTTAATAGAGGGGCAGATGGTTTCACCTCTAGGAAGGTAAGGTATCTTGGGTTAAGTGAAGGTTGATACAGTTCACACAAAATTGAGTTAAAGGAGACCCCTGAAAATGCATTTTTTCTTCAGAGCCGAGCACAATCTGCTAAAGCAAGGGATAGCCTTTTAACACATATTAGTGTGGTAATCTGATATGAAAAGGACATCCACAGTCTCTTCAGAAATGATGAGCTCTTGCTTGTATTAGAATACATATCTGCTCAACATATAAAACATATGTTTAACAATGTGGTATAAAAGGCTTTTGATTTTCTAAGTGTATAAACAGGACTCAACATGGCTTATGCTTTCACAGGTATAATTTTGTACTTGAATTAACAGCAGGTTAAAATAGCATTACTGAGCCACCGGTTTCTCTAATTCACTCTCACAGACAAATACATGGCTAGTTCTACTAAATCTTACAATGATTAGTATTAAATCAGAGTCCTGTGAAATATCTATTCCACATTTTATCAACAGTAATTTAGTAATTTGCAAAGCTATACAGATTTCAACCACTATGTTGTTCAGTAGATCAAGTAAGAGGAAGCCAAAGGGAAAAAGTAATACATGCCTGTGTCCCATGGGTCATCATAAAGAGAGGACACTGAGTAAAAAGAAGATAGTTGAATCGTGGTAGCTTTTGAAAGGAAAAGCAGAAGGAAGAACTTTGTAATTCCTTGCTGTACCTTCCTATGGCTTTAATCATTTGACCTAGCAGCAATACAATTTTTGTGATTGCTAAGCAAAAGAAAATTAAGACAGTTTTGCTAATTAACAGCATACATTTGGACTGGTCTTTGTACAATACTCCCACATCCATGAACAGTTTTTTACTCTTGAAACAATATCCTTAAATTAATTGAATAATTAAATTTGGAAGAGAACTCCAAGACGACCAAGTCCAACAGTTAACCCAACACCACCATGCCCACAAAACACTGTTTCCTAGTGCTACACACATTTTTTTGAGCACCTCCAGGATGATGACTCCACCACCTCTGTGGAGACCCAGTTCCAGTATCTGACCACTATTTCAGTGGCCTTCTTGGCCACTTGGGCACACTGTTGGCTCATGTTCAGCTGGCTGTCAGTCAGCACCCCAGGTCCTTTTTGATTAAGTAGTTCTACAGCCACTCTCCCCCAAGGTGGGGGTTTGTAGCATTGCATGGGGTTGTAGTGAACTAAGGGTAGCATCTAGTACTTGGTCTTGTTAAACGTCATACAATTGACCCTCAATCTAGGTCCCTTTGCAGGGTTTTCCTACCCTCAAGTACTTTCCTACCCTCAAGTACTTTCCTACCCTGAGGATAACAGTTCTGGTCTCCAAAGACAGAGGCAAGCCTCATCATTACTGTGATACTGTGATACTGTGATATTTGTAGGAACTGGTGCAGAATCCAGAAGATCAGTCGCCACAGCAAATATTGCAAACAGAACCTTCACAGTTTCATGAAATACCTGTATACAGTGAAATATGTTCAGGTCACAGCAGGTTTTTTGATAAAGCTGAACCACATTATGAAGCTTAACTGTGTTGTGTTATTGCGTTATGGGATTAGCTAATACCCACATTCAAGTTCTTCAGTTCTGGAAAAGACAGAAACCCAGGCCAAGACTTTAATGCATGCAACTCTGACTTATGTTTCACATTATGCAAATTCAGGAAAAAGCAGAGTATGCAGGGAACAGTACACAAAACTCATGCAGGCTAGCTGGTGCTGCAACAAGAAAATTAGACAACAATTAGACATGTGGCTGCATTTATCTGCAAAGGATGACAGAGATTTACAATGAAACAGAAATAGAAATTAATTCAGACAAGGTTTAACTATGGATAAAGCGTGATTATCTTAATAGGCACAATCTTAAGTTGTCTCCTAATGTTTTTGTGAAGCATATCTACAAGGTTACACAATGCATGAGAGTTTACAGATTTGGACCTTGATTTATACTTAGAAGCAGCCAAGATGTGAAAAAGTCTAAGTGGAGGAAATAAAGACACTTCTTTACTGGAAGATGAAAAATGTCCAACTGCATTAAGTTTTGAAAATGGCTTTAGCTTCATGAAGTCTCTATTCCCTACTAATAGCCTCTTGCCATAGCCCTGACCCCTCTAATTTTCTCACAACAAAAGAGAAAAACTAAATAAAAATATAACCCTAGATGCTTGAGCAGCTATTTCCAGGATTAGACTTGCACTTTTCAGATGTGCCAATACCACTTAGAGGGACAATTCTGACCTGGAATGGAGGTAATTTGCCCTCCAATTTGCCTGACAGACATTGGCTTCCTGAGCTTATCAAACTTGGAATCAAGTCGAATTCCTACACAGAATTTTAAAAGTCGCCTCTTAATTACTATAGTTATGCTAAGAATAAAGAAGAGAAGCAAAACATCTTTGCTAATGAAAAGTCATCGAACTAGCAAGACAGTTAGATGCTTTTTATTCAATGACTTGAGATGTCAGAAGATTCTCCGATCTAGGCTTCTAGGAATTAAAATATTCCCAATCACAATTAAAACGTTTGTCTTCTCTAACCTATAAAAGGTTTATCCACAATGCTAGTTATCATCTAATGAGAAAGAGTATCTACCAAAAAGAACACTAGTCTCTATTTCTCCTATATGTTTGCAAAGATGATCATCATGAGTGCTTGAAATAAATACAAATAATCAACCTCCTCTTATTGCAATTGTTTTGATAAAAGTGTTGCAGTTTAAGACTCATAACATATATCAACAGCATATTTATTCTGTTGGTTATCAGGTGTACAATTATCACATTTATTCCCTTAGCCTTAAGTAGATGCTTCTCCACCATGTTTACTTTGCTGTTCTTTCTCATCCTCTAAACAAAATAAGAGATGTATAAATCAGCAATATTAAAACAGCTTCCAACAGATGCCTGGCTGTTTTTCAGCGTTCCTGTTCTCAAGACTACCCAGTTAGCACACTGCTGGGTGATGGCTGAAGGGCCATTTGATTTGACTCCATTTTGTCATTGCTGTGTCACTGGTTTTAATTTTCAGGGATGGATGATTTTTGCCATAACCTGGCCAAGTCCTAGAGGCATTTTCTATAACAGAAGACTGTGATTATATGAAACCAGAGAACTTTATGGTAAACATACGGGTAAGTTTTGGTACAGCTGAGGTGGCAGGACAGGCGTAATGAGACACTACGTAGATACAACAGTTCTCATGCAGGTATAGGTACACACAGAGACCAAGCAGGACTTAAAAGGCCTTTAACTACTGAGTGGCATACAGTTCAATCACAGAAATGGTAAAGAGCAGCAAAAACATTTAAAAATATTTTTAAATATTTTTTGTAGCAGTGTTAGCGTACCATGAAAGATTTAAGATGGCAGAACTTTTCCTACAATTAAAGAAAGGAAGAACCTTTTATAAGGTGTCATTACTGTAATATTGGGCCAATGCTACATTCAGGACAACTGATCTTTCATTCACGCATCCTGGTTCTGAACACAGCCACAGCTATTAGTTTGTCAGAAGCAGGTTCTCAAACTGCTGGATAGCCACACCAGAAACCTAAACCTTCAGGCATTTGTAGAGATAAGATCCTCTCACTGTACTAAAGATGACACAGCTTCAAAATGGGGAAGAAGGTAAGGAAGGGAGCTCTGACTCNCTCATTGGCAAGTGTTTGCTCACAAGTCATTTTACCAGCTACTTAAATGTGAAAGACAGGAGTTTGGGCAAATAGGAAAGAATTCAAGCAGTTTCCTTAACACAACCTCCATGTAAGAACTTGAAACTAGACAACTATTAGAACAATTCTATTTTCCTCTTCACCTAAATTTTATATAAACTTTTATTTATTATGTTAGCTTGGGAATCCTATTTTCTAGTATTCCTGACCCATCTGTGAGCTTATTTTGCAAACTCCCTCTACCTAAGAATAAAGCAGAAGAATGCAGCATATTCAGCAGAGATGAGATGACCCTATTCAGGTGAAAAGAGTTCCTTTCAATGCCTTTAAAACCCTTTCAAATGACTGCCTCACAACCTAGTGAAACCTGAACTCATGAAGCTGATTTAAGTTTAGGAAACACAAAAAAAAGAAACGGAGAGAAAAATCAAATAGAAAAATAAAAGCCAAGAGTGCTTTCAAAACCTCCTTTCCCTTTTCTTATGGTCTAAGCCTCAAAATTAACAGCTTTGTGCTTTTCTTGAAGTTATTTTGCTGCTTTAAGGATACCAGTGCTGGAAGAACATATATGAAATTAAGTAATGACATAAGCCTCAGTTACATAGGTAAAGTCTTCGTGAACAGTCTTCATAGAAAGGCACTGTTGAAACTGAATTAGGTATCTAAATCTTGCAATCATTATGTATTGAGACACAGCACACAAAAAAACCCCACCACAATATCAAACACTTGGGAATCAAATGCAAAACTGTCTGGCTGTGACTTGAATCACACTTCATCATGCTGCCTTCCTGGGACCCAAGTCAGAGAGGATGCTAAGAAACTGTAGTGTAATGAAGCCCCCTGATTACTATCCATCTCTGTTCATAGAGGTTGGAAGCAATGAGGTTGAGCCAGCAATGTGCTCTTGTGGCCAGGAGGGCCAATGGCGTCCTGGGGTGGATCAGAAGGGGGGTGGTTAGCACATCAAGAGAGGTTCTTCTCCCCCTTTACTCTGCACTAGTGAGACCACATCTGGAGTATTGTTTCCATTTCTAGGCCTCTCAGTTCAAGAAGGACAGAGCTGCTGAAGAGTGTCCAGCGTAGAGCAACGAAGATGATGAAGGAAGTAGAACAGCTCCCTTACGAGGAAAGGCTGGGGGAGCTGGGTCTCTTTAGCTTGGAGAAGAGGAGGCTGAGGGGTGGCCTCATTAATGTCTATAAATATGTGAGGGGTGGGTGTCAGGAGGATGGAGCCAGGCTCTTCTCAATGCCATCTAGTGATAGGACAATGGGCAATGGGTGCAAGCTGGAACAGAGGAGGTTCCATAGAAATATCAGAAGGAACTTCTTCACAGTGAGGGTAACAGAGCATTGGAACAGGCTGCCCAGAGGAGGAGTCTGCTTCTGTGGAGATGTTCCAGACCCACCTGGACATGTTCCTATGTGACTTGGTCTACATGATCCTGCTGAGGCAGGAGAACTATATGATCTTTCTAGGTCCCTTCCCATCCCTAATGATTCTATGATTCTGAGTACAGAGCTGCAAAACCAATTGAGAAGGACTTCAAGGCACTGAGGCGATTGGCTGATGGATTTGGAGCACAGGTAGTGTTTTCTTCAATCCTTTCATTGGAAAAGAAGACTGGAAGGAACAGGAAAACGCAGCTAGCTAACATGTGGCTCAGTGGCTGGTGCCACAAGCAGAATTTTGGTTTCCTTGACAATGGGAACATTCTCATGGCATCAAACCTGCTTGGGGCAGACAGTACAGCTGTCCCAAAAGGAGAGAAGGATTGTTGTGTGGGAGTCTGAGAAGCTCACTGATAGGGCTTTAGACAAGGTTTGAAGAGGGATGTTTTATTAAGAATGCTTTGCCCTTCAGAAAGTCAGATGTGTTTGGTAATGTTTGTTTTACAAAGTGTTGATCCCGAGGGTACAAGCTTGACTTGTTCAAGGGACAAAGTAATGATGTTGAAAATGATTCTGTTGTGCCAGCTAAGTATTACCTTTTTAATCAATCCTCAAAGCATGTTAAGAATGTTAAAATCTGCTAATACTTATTCTTTAATTAGCGTTACTGAATTCATACTTCACGCTCAAACAAAATAAATTTGAACTTCTCAAGTGTTGTGGGATTTTTGCTGTTTGCAAAAAGTCATACTGGATGGTACACGTATCATCAGTGTATTACTAATATCTTTAAAAACATATGAGTGAGATGTGGTGCTGTACATGCCCATAAACATTTCCTCTGGTATCTTTGGGCATTCAGCGAGTCTCTTAGCTTGACTGTAAACATTCGTTGAGCAAAAATTAGCACAATCAACACACTCCAAAGAGGAAAGATGAATGCTTACCCGAACAAGGCAGAACTCTAACATGGCACAGGCTGGGCGTCCTTCCACTCCTAGCAGTGTCAGGCCCTGAGTCTCAGCAGAAAAACAAAGTATGAGACTAAGAGCAACATCTCTGGCAAAACACAACTTGGAAAAAGTAAGTTGTTCCAACCCCTGAGAAGTTTTAAATTTCCCAAACAAATGATCACCATATTTCATAACATCAAAAAGGAAGTCCTTTTCTACCCCAGAAATGAGTAGACCATTTCAACTAATCTGAAAAATAAACTAAATCTTAAAAAATCCTCAGATAAACATCTGGAATATAACAATTCAGTGCAAATGATTAATATTTGGCAAAAAAAAATAGCATGTGAATCATTGTCCAATCATCAGATGTGTTAGGCAGCCTTACCTCTGACCTGTCAAAATAACAGTAGAAAATAAGTGAAAAATGAGGTCGTATTTTAAGTTGTTCAGAGGATACATTACAGAGTCATTAGTCATCCTAGAAGCAGGTGCTAGCAATTCAAGTATTTAAAAAAACATTTAAAAAAGAAAAGATTACCTGTGGAAAGAATCGTAGTTCATTACGGGTAATCTTTTGTGGAACTTGGCTCTACTGAAGTTAGGTCAATATTGGAATGAAAGTGGAAGGCTTTTCTTTTTTTTTTTTTTTTTAAAGACCAGTCTGGAATTAACAATTCTCTTTCTGAACATGTGTGCATCTGTGATTAAGATTATTTTACTATGTAATTATGCAATTGTACCCATATATGACATATCTCATCATCTGAGAGATAATAACTGTACCCACAGGTATATGCAGCTGTAATTTTACAACCAAACTGTGACCTGCAATAAACTGATCACTGGTGAAAATACAGCAAGCAACTGCCTTGCCTGCTAAGCTAGTATTCCTCACCAAAAACATTTTGTCAGAAAGAAATGATTGCGATGTAAGTATTACTGAAGACTATGAGCAGCATCCTGAGGAGGCCATAGGACAAGATGCTGCATTTATATTAATTCCTACATAAATACATCATCTATTATAAACAGTTAGAAACCTGTCATTAGTCTTACCAAGTGTGTCCTTCCTGTGATGACTAATGGGCAATAGCTTCAAATTAGAGCAGCTTCTACAGCTCTAGAGAGGTTATTCCATGTTGCATTCATACTTTAAAAGAGTTGAGTTCCCCAGAAAGATGACTGAAACAGAAGTCTGCAATTTTATACATTTTATTCATTTAGCCCACCACATGCTAATTCAAGACCTTTGCAAAAAGTTCCTATTACCATGTTTCTCATTTTCTTCTCAAAAAGACAATTTCTGCCAGTCAAATGATAAAATATGAAGTGTACATTTGGATACTTGAATATAGAATCATAGAAACATAGAATCATTAGGGATCAGAAGGGACCTTGGAAGATAATCTAGTGCAATCCCCTTGCAACAGCAGGATCACCTAGATCAAGTTGCACAGGAACCCATCCAGGCAGGTCTTGAACATCTCCAGAGGAGACTCCACAATCCCCCTGGGCAGCCTGTTCCAATGCTCCATGACACTCATGTGAAGAAGTTTCTTCTAATATTTATATGGAACCTCCTCTGTTCCAGCTTGCACCCATTGCCCCTTTTCCTGTCACTAGATGACCTTGAGAAGAGCCTGGTACCTGGGGTTGTTTGTGCCCAGGTGCAAGACTCTATACTGTACCCTTGTTGTACCTCATTAAGTTTCTCTCTGCCCAGCTCTCTATCCTGTCCAGGTCTCGCTGAATGGCAGCACAGTCTGCTGGGGCGTTGGCGACACCACCCAGCTTTGTGTCATCAGCAAACTTGCTGACAGTGCACCCTAATCCATCATCTGAGTCATTAATGAATAGATTGAAGAGGGCTGGTCCCAGTACTGATCCTTGGGGGACCCCACTAGATAGAAGCCTCCAACTAGACTCTGTCCCATTAACCACTACTCTCTGGCTTCTCTCCTGCAGCCAGTTCACAATCCACCTTGTTAACCAATCATCCAGTCCACACTGCCTCAGTTTGGCCGTGAGGATGCTATGTGAAACTTTGTCAAATGCCTTACTGAAGTCAAGATAGACCACATCCTCTGCTCTGCCATCATCTGTCCACCTGGTTATGCTCTCATAAAAGGCTGTCAGGTTGGTCAAATGCCTTACTGCAAACAATAATACCCTAAGTGTACAGCTGACGTAGAGACAATGAGTGTCTGTCATGTTCACATTTGTACAACATTGTTTTGGACCGATTATCAATATGTATATCCAGAAGGGTGTTTATTTTAATTTCAAATTCTTCTGCTGGTCAAACTGTTGAATTTTTCAGGGAGAAAGTTTGTTACATTTGTGCTGCCATTCACAGTTTAAAGATTTGAATGCAACAGCACTTCTGATTCAAGACTGAGGCTGATGTTACCTTTTTGTCTCTGTGCTCTAAAATACACCTTTTATGAGAACAAAGTCAGTCCAGAGTGAAATGTGGTAAGCAATCATTGATTTGGAAAAGAGCCACTTGAAATGACTCTGCTGCTACCCACTGGTTGAGTCATTTGAGGTGGGCGATTCAATGTAATTTTGAAAACATGTATTATTTTGTGGGCTCACTATGAACATTTTTTATTTTCTGTTTTTTATGGTATTAGGACAGAGTTCAGGGACATTATGTCTCATCTAAGGTAGGAGAGAGAGATGAAAGTGAGAGAAATCCATCAATCTTGTAAGGAAGATTTGTAACAAGAAAAAATTGGTATTTGCAAAAGAAAGTAACCCTTAGAAAACAACATAGTAGTGGATATTATAAGCTGCTGGAGATGAAGCAATATTCCCTGAAACAAAAGGATGAGGCATAATTCTATAACCCTGCCCACAGTTAATAAGATGAAGCTACTGTAACTGACTGTGAAAGATAGGGGAAAACTAATAGCAACTGTTCATTTACCTAACTCTGATACAGGTTTTGAAAAGAGCATGAGAGATTGCAGATACATCTCTACCTGTCTTCTGCCTAACTGCTCATAGCTATGTGCTTATGCAATTTTATAAAGAAAAAGTATAAAATATAAAGTATATTTCATATTTTAAAAGAAAATATCCAATTAATAGAATCATTAGGGATCAGAAGGGACCTCACAAGATCATCTAGTCCAATCCCCCTGCCACAGCAGGATCAACTAGACCAAGGTGCACAGGAACACATACAGGCAGGTCTGGAACATCTCCAGAGAAGGAGACTCTACAACCCCCTGGGCAGCCTGTTCCAATGCTCCGTTACCCTCACTGCAAAGAAGTTCTTTCTGGTATTTATATGGAACCTCCAGTGTTCCAGCTTGCACCCAGTGCCCCTTGTTGTATCACCAGATGACCTTGAGCAGAGCCTGGCATCATCCTCCTTACACCCACTCATCACATATTTATAGACATTAATGAGGTCAAAGTTGAAGGCTGTCACCTGGGTGGGCTCAAACCACCAACCTTCCAGTTAACAGTTAACAGCCAAACACGCTAACTGATTGCACCGCAGAGACTGCTGTAAATTGATAATATTCCACCAACCTTGTTTTCAGTATGAAAGTCCTGGACAGTAAATATACCCAATTTCTGTAGGTAAGGAAAAGATAAAAAGTATTTTGGCTGGGTCTCTGATTTAGGTGACTACTCAAAACTAATTTTTACCTTTCTTGAAAAATTCTCCCTGGTTTTCTATTTGCAAGTAGAGAGTTTCTAGAGAGGTGGTCAATATCCCAAACCTGTCACTGTTTAAGAGGCATTTGGACAATGCCCTTAACAACATGATTTCAAGTTCTGGTCAGGCAATTGGACTGTATGATCATTGTTCCTCCCAACTAAATTAATCCTATCCCTCCCCTCCCCCCTCCTCCTCCTCTCTTCACCTCTCCTCTCATCCTCTCTCCACTGCTCTCATCCTCTCCTCACCAATCATCTTCTCTGACGCAACGACAGAAGTAACAGAAACAATGGGAAAGAAAAAACCCAGTATTAATAAGGCACAACATTTATTTTAGGAAGGAAATGATGAAGATTTTTACAAGCAAAGTAGAATCAAGACACTAATTTTGGATCACTCAGCTACAGTGAGTATCAGCAAACACAGAAAGCTAAGTTTTTATAGGTGGGCTGCACTCCTTCCTTTAAAAAATAGCTGTAGAAAAAGTATAGAAAGTGTTATTTTTCTATTATATTTAAGTCAAACTTGCACTTGATTCATAGTTGGAATATTAATTGAACTATCTCTATCAAAAAATGTCCTTTAAATTGGCTCTATTCAATCTGTCTTCCTCTAGCCTCTAGTTGTAAACAACACGTACCTAGTAGGTGATGGTATGCCCAAGCTACTAAAGTAAAAAAGAAAACTAATTTTTGTCAGCAAATTTCCTAGATAAACACGTAACAATGCTCTTGATTCCATAAAGAGTTCATTTTTGCCCTTGGCATTATGACACAGGCTGACTCATTTCAGCCATGTTTAGGAAAAATAAAATCTGTGAGATGCTGAGATAATTACTGATACAAAAGATATTTCACCCTTACGAGACTTAAGATGCACCCTGGTATTTCTGAATAGTAAATGCTAGAAATTCAGAAAACATGCTCCCAGAGAGACCATTATTCTTTACAAATAATAGGATGTATCATCCACTTCTGGAAAAAAAAAAAGGATAAACCGGAAAATAAAAACACTACTTAAGACACACACTGCATAGTATCCAAGGAAACTATATGAAGGTTTTTCTGTGAATAAGAGAAAAAAATCTTGTATTAAGGATCTCATTTCTTTCATCATTCAGATATATTACTCATAAAGCAGCAGATACACATATAAAAACACAAAACACATGACACAAATATGTTTCCCAAGCTATTAAAACGGGACTAAGAAGCAAGAATTAAACATAACGGTCTTTACTGGAGGTGATAAACGATGTAAAAAATATTGAGAGGTTGCTTATTTCTTATATCGTGCATTACAAACTAGATTTATCAAGGATTTCAGAAAATACAGAAATACTAGTAGTACACTCTTTACACCATGAAAGTTTAGGGCAAGACATCGTACAAAAAAAGTTGTTTATTTAATTTGAAGGGTGTAAGGTTTTAATGTGTAGTTTGATACAGGTAAAAATCAGAACACAGTAAAAAGTCCAAAGCCTGACAGTTTTACCCTAGCACTGTATTTTACCACGTTGACAATACACAAGTATCTTGCAATTGTCAGGCTGATATTGCTGAACCTGTCACATGACACCATTACCTTGGTTTTTGCATATGCTGGTGTCGATTCAGTAGTGAATCAATTGAGTTGATCTGGCTTTTATAAACCTCCTCAGTCCCAACAATTTACTATTACTCAACAGCCAGTCCTGTAGGAAGTAATATTCCAGTGACTGCACCCATTTATCTAAGAACCTTCCCTTGGCAGACCTCATAATTTATATCCATAAGGTGTCCTTCAAAACAGATAAAGATTGATGGTTGAACAAGAACTGTACCTTAGTAGCTACTGCCTTACAAGCTTTTTCTTCAGGCAAATCCAGTCTCTCATCTCAATTAGGCAAAGTGTGTCTAAAGGTCTCTTTTAGATGCATGTATGAACACATGTGCTTCTACACCGAGTTATGACTACCATGGGAAGAGTGGGGTTAGACTGATACCAGAGGCTGAAAACAGTCCATACGCCGCACATCCTGATGTACAGATGAATGATTTCCAAGTTGTGAATTTGTTACTTCAACAGAATTTTAAACTATGGCTTTCAATCTAAGAACTTAACTTTGGCAAATGGCAAAATTCCTTCTCTCGAGTGAGTGTCATTTTGGGAAATAAGCTTTGACTATACCAATGGGTGTTCAGAGAAGACAGCTTGGAGAATTTTTTTGCATCAATTAAATTGGAACCAAGACCATTTCTTTGGCACCTATGAAACAGTAAGTGTGAAAACAATTTTCCAATTCTTTCCTGGGTTCCAAAGCATTCTTTAATACATTTAAAAAATTGTATGTCCATCAATATGTATCCTCCAGCTAGACCTCCAAAATTATTAACAAGTAATCATACCTAAATCCCAAAAGATATGATGTAACTAACACAAGAAGTTGTTTCTGCCTAGTACCTAGTTAGTTACAGGGGTTGAATAAACTAGAAATACCTAAACTATCATTAATTTAGTCTGAAAATTCAATGTAAAGAGTGATTCAGAGTTAATTGTAAAAGTAGCTTATCTCCATTGAGTACATGGGAAGACCGTGGAGCTTCCTTTTTTATTTTGAATCTGTGCAAGTTCAGGATTGCAAGTAATTTTCTTTATTCCAGTTTGCCAATAGGAGAATGAACCAGTAAGATGAAACAATGTACTTAGTCACACAAGCAGTGCATGACACAATAATTAATTGATATGTGCATGAGGTTGTTCCTCCTCCAAAGCGCTCATCTTTATCTTTAGTGAGAATGTACAACATCATGCTCAGGAGCATCACTGAAATGGATTGTCAAAGATCTGCCTAGTGAACATCAGCTTGAAGTTCTTGGGCTCATTTCTAACTCATCACCTGCAGTATTGGGAATCTAACCTTTTATCTGTGAAGAATTAGGTTGTAGCATATAAAAGTGATCATAGTAGCGGGCTGCTTCTTATTCTTGAGAGCATTTCTTGTCTGTTTTGATTGTATGCAAACTCTTGTAAGAGTGTTGAGAAGAATACCTTTGTCCAAGTCACAGGTGGTTCACAATATTCACAACAGTTTGCTATGAATGCTGTAAAATCTTTTGGCACAGGAGATGCAAACCCACCCGCAGTTTCACCAAGAAATATGCAGAATTGTTTCCGCACTTACTTCACTGATGCCTATTACTTCTAGTAGTGTGTCTTCCAGGTGCTTCTAGGAGACTTTAAGTGTGCAAAATATTTAATGCAAATTGCATACTTGTAGAGGTACATGTGTTCCAGTCCTCATTTTCTTGTCATCATACTCCTTTCCATCTTAAAAGTCGTATGTGAGAACAGATGAGAGTAAAGCAGTCAGCCCAAGTATGACTGTCAGGCCTTGCAGTAGAAAGGGTGACTGCCACTTCTTGATTTCTCAGAACAAATGCTTTGCTGCTCCCACAGCTCTTGAGTTTTTACAGTTTCAGAGATACTCCACGGGGTTTCATTAAGTGAGTAAAAAGATAAAAGTACCATTGACTAGGATTCACTGAAGCTCCTCTCTATGTATACACTCTGGTATCACAGACTCAGAATCATCAAGGTTGGAAAATGCCTTTAAGATCATCAAGTCCAACTGTCTGCCCTACAATCCCTAACCACTAACCTATCTCCAGAATCGCTATGTGTACTTGTTTACTGAACACCTTCAGGGACGGTGCCTCCACCACCTCCCTAGGCAGCCTGTTCCATGTTCATCCACTCCACTGGATAAGCAATTTTTAATTCTAGAGACTAAAAATGTAATTTTATGTATGCACCCAAGTGGGTATTGACAAACACCTTCAATGCACAATATCTTTTCTTCCTATTTGCTGCATCAGCTGACATCCAAATGGATCTGGGAAAGCAATGGATTGATACCAGGTTTACTGGTTTTAGGAAGAACTGTCCCATGTGAAGCCCAGCTTCACAGAGATGCACTTATTTTCCTGGTCATCTGCAGGGAAGCAAATTAAATGTTAATGTAAATGATTATAGTGTGTGCTTCACTTAAAAATGGGGACAGGCCTCAGTTGGGAGAATTTAATTAAAGCAGTCTTCCAGCAAGGTAATTAAATGCGCTTTTTTCTATTGGATCTTTCTAGTCCTTAAAGTTCAGTTAATAATAGAACAATAATCAAAGATTTCTATGTTTTTGGCCAGTTAGCAACACGGTGAAACTACAGGATCAGAAGATAAGGCTTTTCTGACTACTGACATGTTTAAAAGTCATGTAGACACAGAACTTAAGAACATGGTTTAGTGATGGGCTTGGCAGAGTCGGGTTAATGGTTGGGAACAATGATCTCAATGTTTTTCCCCAACCTAATTGATTCTATGGTTCTACGATACCCTCAAAACCTGAAATGAAGTTGACTGGTAGATTGATTCCTCATCTTACTGAAAACGAATCCTACTCTTAACTAAACTAAAATCAATACAAGAGCTGACTCTTACGTTGCTTTCATCCACAGGCTTTTCTATTTTTAAATTTTTTTTTACAAAGGATTTAAATATCATTCCTGTGTTTTACCAATGGAAAAACAAGCACGTGGAAGTGGAGAAAGAAAGGAAACAGGCCTTTAATTGAGACACATATATTTGGGTTCTTCCATTCTTATGCAGTATTCTAGGCTGCATATTGCTTATGCATTAATTTTGGATGTGTAAAGAGAAAAGGACAGATGTAATGGTGGGACTTAAAGCTTCTGTGACTTATTTACATGTAAATACTGGAGTTGTTTACACTATCCATCTATAAAAATTTTGACATGCCAACATCCACATATACATACATATATATAATATATATACTATATATACATA
>VZRI01002133.1:112917-231345 GCA_013397515.1 Upupa epops
TGCTGTATAATATATATATATGATATATATAATATATATAATTTGTATTATATATTAGAATGACACCAGATTTTTTCAATTCAGAAAAAAAGAGTAATTATGTCTGTATGTACATTAATACACTAATAATTAGCACCGTTTTGTGAATCAGGTGCCTTATGGAATTGATTCTTAATTCATAAAGATGGTTTTGAGATAGGCATAAGTACTCCAGTTTCCACAGAGATATAATCTAATTTCACAGTTGTGAAATCAGAACTATGTCTTAAGAGAATAAATTTTATAACGCCCTTGAGCACAAGACAGTTATTGTCAGAATTATCTCCTACACCAGAGGAAGAACAGTAACGACAGAGTGGTTTAAGACTTCACTTTATCACTCATGAAGATATACAAATTAGGATGGGTTGGATCTCTAATAAATAAACCTTTGCTAGAGGCAACCAACTTTCAATCATCCATACGCTCATGAGCATTTCATTTAAACTAAAAATCAACATCTAATCTCCTAGAGGATTGCTTTTTCTGTACTTGGGCTGTGAGCTGTAATGATACCACAGACAAAAAACAGAGGTCCTTTTAAGTATAGTGATTAATTACAGTTTTAAGGAAAAAAACAGTGTGTCTATCCTGTCATCTCTCCAGATTTCTTGGATTGCCATTATTCTGGCACTCCTTTCAAGAGCATTCTCATCAACAACATCAATAATCTCAGAGTTCACTCTGTGTGAAACTGTACCCTTCAACTTTTTATGGGTATTAGCGATCACAAATGTCTTTTGGCAACATACAAGGGCCACCACAATTTTTGAGAGGAGAAATAAAAACCCAAGACAGGTTAGATTACTGCACTAACATTAAACAGTTTGCAACAGCATAGAAATAACAGCAGGGTATGGACTCAACTTTATGTCCCCTGCATTCAACAGCATGTCTTCTTTTTCTTTTCAATCATATGCCATGTCTGCATCAGGAGATGGTGTTGAAATGATGTTCAGATATTCCATTCATTGCAGTGTGTCACAACACAATATTTCCTTTGAAATACACAATTTCCTTATCAAAAGAATAAAAATCATCACTCCTTTTTGGAAGGTATATTATAAAATCTTATTTGACATGCATTGTTCTGTAAACTGGTGATGACTGCTAGTTAAATTACCTAAAAAATACCCAAAAGAAGCATGCAATACCTATTACCCTTACCTAAATAGTATTTCTGTTCTTAGTGACACACGAAAGCACTGAAGTAAAAAATTATTTATTTTCTAGACATTCTCGATTTTCTTCTCTTGCTGCCATAATGAATCACAGCACATAATTTCACTAATGGAGGGCACAGGGTGTTCTTTTCAAGGCTGTTAGATCTGGAAACTATTATCCCTCTTTTTCTCTGCTGAGATATAAAAATCTAGCTGTCATTGATCTAAAAATATGTAGCAGATATGTCAACAAAGTTTAACACGTTTCCAGGCTCCCCAGGAGAATCTACAGGTTTTACCACAAAAGACTGGAAACATATGATACTGTCTTTATCTAGGGGGGATTGTTATCTTTGGGGGATTGGACTAAATGATCTTTTGAGATCCCTTTCGATCCCTAATAAAACTCCCTGAGATTTGCAGGTAGATTTCTAATTTCTGTGCTCTGTTTCATTCACTCATTAGTTAAAAATATCTTCCCCATTAATTGTACCTCCAAATTGTCCGGAAAAATCAGAGATGAGCATGACCCTGCAATAGGAGATTTAAAATGGGGCATATGTATTCTAAGTGGAACCGATTAACAGTTTTGTAAGGGCAAAGAATCGTCATGTACACTTTGTCAGGGGACTGACATAACAGACATGCTATTAACATTAAACTAGACAAATTGTAGGAACATTGTAAAAAATTATGAGGAGTAAATCTAAGCAGCACTCACTGAACCATACACTTTACCTTGTAAGAAATTAAATCAATAATTAAAAAAGAAGAAAAATAACCTTATAAAACATGTAATAACAAGTTAAAATTATCTTGCAAAGTTCATTTTTTTACTAACAGTCAGTAAAATGCAGCTGTCCATCAGGTGAATACCTTCTTCTACCCTTTCAAGCTGTAAAGATTAATGTATTTCCTGAGAGTATTTTTTTCATACAGGTCAAAACAAGAGGAGTAAGAGTCTGAAATTCACTATTTTTGAACAGAGATTCCAGAGCTGAGTTTCATAAAAGGCAAAGAAGATATAAAAATAATGTAAAAGCATACTAGATTAGGACAGTGAGAATACTCAGAGTAGGACCATGAGGTTGCTGCAGTCTTGTAAAAACAATCCGTGATTGCAGATGAAATAGCAACACATGTGCTGTTCTAACCATTACTGATTTTTTACTGTTTGTCTTTCCTACCCATCTCATTACTTGACACATGTAGGACCCCAGTACTGTGTGAACACAAATACATTCACAACATCAGCTGTACTGCTGTGTTTGTGCATTGCCATTATCTAAGTCAGTCATTTCAACCTAGCCTATTTTCCCCCATGGTTTCAGACCTGAGTCCCTTCCAGTCTAACACACTGTACCCACAGCAATCTAAATTTTTGACCCTGACAACAACAGAGCATACTTCTACAACTTGTTTCACACCTTCCTTACTCCATGAAAGTTGTTTCATGTTGTAACAATCCTAGTAGGAACTCAATAATGCAGTTCTCCTGCAAATTCTGAAATCTTCCACAGAATCACAGAATGTATTGGGTTGGAAGGGACCTCTGAAGATCATCTAGTTCAAGTCCCCTACAATAAACAGAGACATTTCTCACCAGAGCAGATTACCCAGAGCTCCATCATGCCTGACCTTGAATGGCTCCAGGGGTGGAGCCTCCATCAGCTCTTTAGGTAGCCTGTTCCAGTGATCCACACAGATCAGATTAAAGAACTTCTTCCTTATGTCCAGCCCAAATCTACCCTGTTCCAGCTTAAAACTATGACCTTCATTCTATAATTCCATGCCTTTTTGAACGGTAACATTTAACACTGAAGTTTAAATGGGTTTAAACCTCTGGAATAAGATCTTGCTTCATTTTCAGGACTCATAAATTCCTTCAGCATACTCTTCCAGACATGATATCACCACGTTTTCACACATTCCCTCCAAAAGAGGAACAGAGGCTTCATCTCCCCATACTGACAGAAGCTATAATTTTGAATATTATTCCTTAAAGTCTTCTAAAAATGAATCCTTGCCCTCCAAACACTGTGAAAAAAAATCACAGAATAATTTAAGGTGGAAAGAGGTCCCTGGAGGACATCTAGCCCAGCTTCTCAATTAAAACAAGGCCAGATAGATCAGACAGCATAACAAGCACAGAAAACAAAGCAGCAAACAAACACTGCAGGACATAATAGATGAGCTGAACCTATATAGAAAAGTCACATACTTTCTGCACTATTATATATGTGAATAAATGAAAGTGTCCAAGTATTGCTCTTTAGCCCACAAAATGTGAAAGGAGATGCAATGAGACTACTTAGAATCCATAAATTTTGCTGTCCTTGCAAGATGTTTTCTTGACAGAAACTTTTAGCTCAGATTGTTATTCTATCTGCAGCCTCATGGCTTTTGCTCCGGGAGAGCCAAACAGATATTCAAAGTCCTGAATCTGTACTTTCTTTTTTCTAAACACTTTGTTAAAGAAAAAAACAGATGAAAAAATGCAAATAAAGCCGGATAACAAAAGGTAACAAGGGTAAAGAGCTATTCTGATCAACCTTGCTCTTGATCAAAGAGCAACCACCCCAACCTTCCGAAAAATCTCACTGAAATGCATAGCCCTTTTCTACTCCCATCTGAAATGCAAACCTGAACTGCAACAAATGGTCTCCCAGAAGGACTACCGTCCCTTCCCACTGAAATGCACTTGCTGTAGCCATCATCCCCCCTCTCTTAAAGTTCCACAGCCTTCTAAAAAAATCACTCCAATTATTTGTATATGTATCATAATACTAATAAACAAAATTGTTTTTCTGCAAAATTCTGAAGGCCTATTTTAAACACTGTTGAGGTGACTAACACACTGGCTTTGTTACCCACTGAAAAAAAATAGGCACAGGACACAGGACCTCTGCATGCATTCATTCAGTCCAGCTCTCCTCAGCACTTGCTGATTGGTCCCTTCCCCTTCACCTGCCCACAGGCCCACTCACTCCATCATTTTCCCAGGGATCAAATTGACACTGTCCACACTGTATTTTCTTGGATCTTTCCAAATGTTTCTGAAGATGGGTGCAGGAATTGCCATCCTCCAGTGAGATCTGACCTGATCTTTGCTCAGGGTCACTGAGCATCATTATCTGCTTAGTTCAGCACTCTTCACATTGGCCTTTTAAATGCTCTTAATAAGTAGGTAATGTTATTTTTTTTCTTAAGGCCTACCCAATATTGCTAAGAAAAGGCAGAACAGACAATGGGATCCTTCAAATGGAAACATTTTCTATTACTTACAATTATCTACATTCACAAAAGGTTTTGTCCTCACCCTATATTTTTTATTCCATCCTGAAACATTAAAACTCCTTTAAATTTTCTTAGTATTTTTATTAAGGTACTTCTCAGAGAAATACAGATTTTATTCTATTAGAGTCATAAAAGTAATATAAACATATATATATTACCTATTCTGGAGAATCACCTGGAATAAAATTGTCCTTATTAGGTGCATTATGAGGTAAATTATTTCCTTTTCCTTATTTTCTTATTTTGCCTTTTATGAATCACTAATCTATCTACAGGTTCAGGAAGTTTAAGAATGATACAATCCTTGTAATCTCCTGATCTAATTATCACTAATGTAATGTATTTTAATTTAAGAGTATGTATAAAATCTAAACAGAGGGACAATCTGCTCAAACCCAGATTAGCATTACTGAAATCCATTACTCAGATTTCTTATATTCCATGAATGAGAAGAAACTCGCTATAAAAGCGAAATGAGTTAAGCCGTCAGTCAAGACAGAGCATTGTTCTCTGTACATGATTGACTTCAGGGGTTTGTGCTAAAGTTACAATTTCTTTTGAAGGTCATATTTACTTGTATGGAAGAAAAAAAAAAACCACCTTTGCTCTATTTCTTAAAATCTACTCATCAAAAAACAGAGCTCGTCTTTTGGGAAAACACAGCCATGATCACTAGACCTGAGCAGTCTCTGAATGTCTGCCAGTCTACTGGGAAATAGATCTGTCTCTAATGTAAAGATTTACATCTTACATCTTTGTAACTACATTTAATATCTAAATTATAAACAGTGAAAACACAGTAAAATCTATGAACATAGGCTATTACTTTAAAGATACAACCGTATAAATCTACATATTCTTCTCAGTCTGAGTAAAAAAAACTAGTCATGGTCCAACTGAGCACAATTTTAATTAAAATTAAGAGCAGGGGAAAAACTAATAAATCTGGAAATGCCACATATAGTAATTTCCAAATAAATCAATGCAAATACAGAATGAATGCTATGAAGTGCTTCTGACTTTATTTAGGTCAAAGACCTAATTTTTCACAGACCTCCTCTTGCAATCATTCTGCACCTCAGATCCCTATTGGTACTGAAGCCACAAGGGAGTTTTGTTGGAGCTGTAGCCACTGCAGGGTGCTTAACACTTGTTTCCCTGTTGCTAATGTCTTTGATTTTCTTAAAGCCAACAAAGCTCTGCAAATGTCTTCATATTGCACTAGAACACCAGTATTCTAAAAATCAGCATCTCTCGATCCTTACACTAGACAGGTCACCTCCGTGATGCAGCTCAGAGAAAGACCAGGCAGACCCATACCAGCTACCCGGCAGAGAAATGTGCTGTGGTTGAAAAAAGGTCCTTCCTTCCCTGAACGTGTGTCTATGCACTGTAAAATTAAAGCAGATAAGATAAACCTGTTTATGTGTTCCAATGAATAACATCCCTGAAGTCCAGACGACTAAGGAGCACTACTTTATTTTACTTGAGAATTAACCTCTCTGGTGCTGCAACGTCTTTAACCCTTTCCAGTGGACTGGAGGATTAGGAGAGTTAGTCTCCAATGCTATTAAGTCCAACTTACCATGGTATTTAGCTTCCAAGAAACCCAAAAGGTTCATTAGAGAGTTTTTAATTAAGTTGGAAAACTATTAGAAATTCCAAGTAAATGCTTATTAGACATTGTGTTCTTTTGTCTTTATTATTCACTACGACCAATAACCTGTCTTAAGCCCCTGGAGGAACTTTCCCACAACTCTTGCTTGTATCAGCACATGACACATACTGGAGAGGTACTATCGAGGATAAAATTAAATACTAGGGTTATAAAAATATTTTAGCTCTTCCTAATGAGCACATTTGTGGTTTTTTGCAATGACAGCAGATTAAGAGTAGTGTGTTTAAATAACATTAAAACATTCATAATTTTATAGACCTTGAATATTAAAGACATCAGCAGGCACAAAAAAAGGGACCATTCTGGAGAGAGACTTTCAGGCTATTCTTTTACAAGTCATATGTCACTGGCTTATTTTAAGGTTCTGCCATCGATCACAACTTGCAAGACTTGTTTGGATTAGTTACTGGACTTCTGGGAGGTTCATGCTGTCCCATTAAAGGTAAACAAGAGCCTTTTGTTGACTTTGAAGAGCTGAGATTGAATGCTAATGCCCCTGTTAAGAGTTACCTGGAGCTTCCTTAATCCTTCATGAGCATTTGCACCTATTCAGAATGCGAGTTTATTTGATCAGCACATAAATATTTATCTACCTACTTGTCACTTTCATTTTTCACTCAGTCTCACCAAATTCAAGAAAATTGCTTCCTGAAGGAATGCAAGTTCAGGAAATACAAATAAACATTTTTGTTTTAAATCTCTGTAAGCAGATACATTTGTGCTGAATACTTTATGATGTTTTTCAGCAATCATTCTCTCTTAACATTACTTATATTTGTAGAAACAAAATTCAACTACTTGGAAAAAACAACCTTGTGATTTCAGAATAATGAAGAAGTGAGACTCTTTCTGTGTTAAACTCTGAATCAAATGAAACATTTTTTCCATTCACTAATAGCCTTGGAAACACTCCCAGTATATCCAAAGATAATTATTAAACTAAGGAGGGGATAAATGGTGGGATTGGATGTACCTGAGATGCTGCTACTAATGAGGTAAAAGAGCTTTTACTGAATTCTTAAATATGAGACTGCATGATGTAAAACAGTAAAAACCTGCAAGCTGGTATTTTGATTTTTCCAGAGTCCACATTGAGGGAGGAAGAAAATTATTATCTCTTACAGGAATACTGTGAAAAGATTAGTATCTCTGCTCTAAGAGTCCTCAAGGAGGATTTCTTCCTTGACACAGGACATCTTCATAAATGAACAAACCACAGAAAGATCTGGATAAAGACAGCATGATACTCTTTCCCCCTCTGCTTTCATCAGTCAGCACAACTAATGAAGTTAGAAACTACCTAGCCAAGTGCCTTTTCCACTCCTTTGGCCTTTCTCAGATGGGTATCTCCATTGATGGATATACAAGGGCTGCCCTTAGCTCAGAAAGTCTTGATGGTTTGGGCTAAAGGCAAAGTGTATGAGATAATAACAGTAGTAGCATTTCAGAGTGGGAATGTGGGAAAGCATTTGGGGCCTTCTGATAAAAGGAAGGAGAATTAGGCTTCAGCCTTTGATCATCGATCTATCAGGGTAAATCCAACTTTCACCTTTGTCTGAAAACATGTAAAGAAAATTCTCCCTGATGGTATTTCTATCCCAGCAGCCTTGATACATAAGCTTCCCCATGGAACATAAATTATTAGATCCAGGTACTTAGAAAGAAACAATTTCTTCTAGCAGGACTTAAAATAGAAATAAAAGTTGAGCAGCATCATATTTCTTTAAATGGTCTTGCTCTTGCTGGAAGCCAGCAAAATCCAATTTCTTGGAATAGCTGAACATTGGAGAGTATCTGGTGGCTAGAAACTCTGGAAATTACATGTCCAAATAGGACAGTCACTCGCAAAGACATGGCAGCATCATTTTAGTGTGCATTACTTTGGGCCATGGCATTTCTTTTAGTATCAGAAGATATTTAGTAAGTGAAAAATTCTGCTTCCTAATGCCATGTAAATAATGGGAACACTATGAGAATATAAAATATATACACAAATAATTTCCAAATAATAGTTTCCAAATACACAAATAATTTTCCATTTTCCATACATAAAATGTAGGCTGCTAGGATTAGATTCTTTAATCAGCTCCCCCCACCCCAACTCCTACGAGCAGTGAGATGTAGATCTTATTGAGTTTATACACTTCTCTCCCCTCCAGAAGACTGCTTCTGTTTTATTATGTAAATAATGCATTGGTAAAATATTTTCAAACCTTGTTCCCCACTGAGGATATTAACAGCCGCTTGGTGAAATCACAAAGAAAGAGTGAATCTCCTTCCCTACATTTTGGGGTCAACTGAATAAATGATCACACACTGGAGCACAACTACTTACCTGTAAACGCTTCCCACAGAGGCAGTTACAGTGTTCCTAGATAGCAAGTAGCTAAATGGTAAACTAATCCTTGTTCTTTTGGATAAAAATAAAGCTCAAAACATATATAACTTTTATAGACCTTTTTCTTCTCCTTCAAGGGTCTTCAAAATCACAAATCAGTCCTGCAAACTACAAAAGTTACCATGATGTTGTTATGAGCTAGAACAGTAAGCTAGAGAAATGAAACTGACATTCTGAAAGCAAATTTCTAAAGGTACTTGCACTTCCATGAACTTGGGAGAGGTAGATCTTCTCACGAGGATTCAAACAAGCACAGCAAATCTGAAGAAGTAACTTCAAAGTTATTTTCTCACAAGTGCTGTTTCAGATGCTATCCCACTTGACAGGAATTGATTACCCAAATTCTTGGTCACAAGAAGAAATTAAATAAGACAAGGTGGCATCTGAGCACCTTTGATAATAAAATCGGATATACTGCATAGACAAAGTTTCTCCTAATAAATGTAAAATGCATGGCCTTCCTTGTCCTCATTATGAAACACAATTTGTTCTATGAGAACTGAGTGCTAACACACACTTTCTTTTCTTGGCTGCAAAGCAGCAGAAGGTTCAGGGTAGTCCAGCTGTGGCTAAGAGTACCTGTAGATGTGTACATCAACACTGTGGATTACAGTGATGACAAAGGCCAGGTTGTAGGAGGGACACAGTTCTAGGTTGCAAAGCCTGCTTTTTTTTAGCTTTGCAGCTCCAGTCCCCATCACTCATTCATTTGATGAAACCTCTCTCTGCCAACACAGCATTCATGGTCATGAGTCTGGGTAGTGGGACACTAAACCACTTGGGGCTTTCCGTTTGCAGAATTATCTGCTAAACACATCAGTGGTTAACTATTCAGCAAAAAATGCCCAAAGGTAATGTTATCTTTGGAATAACAATAACATAACAATTTCTAGTATCATGCCAGTGACTACCCATATCGGTTTGCCATGGTCAAAAATACCTTCATGGTTATCTTTGTAATCCCAAGAACTAAACATCCTAATACACACACACACATATATCTCTGTATCTATATCTACCTAGATCTAGATGTCTGTCTGATACCTCGAGCATGAATAGAAAACTTTGAATTTCTAATGGGATACATTTCAAGCATCTTTATAAGTAAGATTACCATACCATTACTGACCATTTATGATGGCTATACAGAGACTAGAAAGCAGATGTACAGATTGTAAAGTTCTCATCCAAACAACCCAACATAAAAACCATGTGTGGTTATGCACAGCTCCTACAAGAAATATGCCATGTTTGGCAAACATGCTACTGTACTCATAAGCAAAAACTAACTTTAGCTCACCTTCTCGCCACTGTTAATTGTTCACAGCTCTTTCTTTTATTTTGTAAGGCTAAATGTAGCAGTCTGCATGACCGATCTAGAACATCTAGGGAGGATGGTTAAAGCTCTTGAAACAAGCTTTCCATCCAAGCTATCAGGGGTGACAGGCTACATCCATTCTTCCTTTGTGTTTATAGCTGTATGTGAATAGAGTAATAAATTGGGCAGTTGGACTAGATGATCTTTCAAGGTCCCTTCCAAACCCTAACTCTCTGTGATTCTGTGAAGATTCTCCAGTCACCACTCTATTTGGAAAACTGCCAATTATATTCAATGCACTATCCTAAGATTCTTATTGTAACTGTAGATACAGTACCTCACAGAGAGAGTTACATTAGATGTGTGTTAATAATTAATAAAATGGATACTAATGAAATTATTTGAGTATGGAAAGAGATTCTTGAGTAGTTCATAAATCAGAACAGCCATTGTGGAAAACCTGGGAGGCCCAGCATGCAAATCACGATTCAGCAGTTGCCCTAAACCAAGGGCTTCCAACTGGAAAAGATCACCATTGACTTGATGGATAGGAAGAGTGAAATTCCACCTTGTTTCAGAACCACTATTTGAAGACATTTCTGCCTACTGACTTGTATCTTGCAGTGTGGTTCTGTGGCTTTGCTTTTTTGTCTGGCACTTCCTTCAGTCTAATGTTCACTGACTGCCTCTGTACTAGATGGTGACACTGCTATCTGCACTTGCTAATTTTGAGAAGTGTGTTGCTTTACAAATTACTGGAGTTAGAATGAAATTTTCAATAAAATGACAAAATCTATACGGAGCCGAGTGACTGGCTATTATAATTAACCAGAGTATTCCTGGAAAGGTATTTCCTGTCATACATGTAATGGAAGCTGCTGGCAGATGCCAGTCAAAAATTTACATCATTGATCTTGGATTTTATTTGATCGATACAGTTTGTTATGTGCTGCAAGCAACTCTCCATGTCAAGCTATGTTTTTGGAGCATTTAAAATTGGCAGAGAATATGCCTTGGGAAACAGAAAGAAAGGGACAAGTGGTAAAGACAGACAAGCACGTTTACATTTACACACATAAGACTGATTCACACTGCCTACATTTGTCAAGATCAAAAATCTTGAAAACATGTGTGATTGAAAACAGAGCATCGATCAACATTTTCTAAACTATACAATATGCTACACTGAAGTTGATACCAGTTTAAAACCAAAGAACAACATAACATTACCTACTGCATTTAACATTTGTAATTCATGGATTTGGTATAGAAACACTGCTCCATATAAGTAAAAAGAAATGTGTTCTGTAACCCAGAGAAAGGTATTAAATAGCTACGTGACTCAAGAGGTCCCTGTGCCCATTTTCTGAAACACAGATCAATCCTGAATCCTTAATTTTCAAAGTCTGAAAAAAATGTATTTACTTATCTATAAAGCAGTATTTTTCATGCATGCACTTTCAACTTCACCACCTTCCCAATAAACATCCGGGGAAGTCCTAATGCAGTCAGGATTAGTATTCGTTCCTGCAAAATTGCTAACCTTGCAGAAGATATTGTGCAACTTACTTACATAACTTCCAATTCTGATAAAGCTAAGGTCCAAATGATTCAAAATTTTTTACAAATGATTTGCAACTAGATTTGCATCTTTGACTAGGATATGACAGACACAATTTGTATAAATGACAGAAGGTGACTCAATTTTAGACCACCAGGATTTATGACACAGCAATCAGTACCAAAAATTTCATTCTTTTGTATTCTCCTCCAGCATTGGAGATCTGTGATCTCTCTTTGCAAAGAGTGGCAGCTTGAACCTGACTCAAATGTGTGCAGGAGGAGCAGTAAGGAAAAGCTAACTTGTCTGTACCCTGTTGCTGTATAAAGATGTAACGTGCATGAGAATCATGGGGCTGCTCATGCCCACTACTCATAGACTCCTTAATGTCACACTTTCTCATAGATGCGGTACTTTCTTGCACCCACCTATGCTTTAAGCCTACTTTTCTGAGGAACAGCTAAACTGTGAAACATAGAATCTTAATAGAGTTATTTTTCCTCAGAGTTGCCTTCTGTGTTGCAGATTCAAACCTTGCAAATTTAAGTAGATTTCTGAATGTCACATATTAACAACACACCTTAGAAGGCAATTAAAAATATTTATATCTTAAGAACACCTTCTTAATATGTGAAATATGCTGTCACTTCATGTGAAGATATGCAAAGATGTTTTCCTAACACTAACCATGACTCACTCTCCTTTGCTAAGTATTTGTGATAGGCAGATGCTATATACACACTCCCTACAGAGATTTCAGCCTCCTTCAATATGTTAAAAAGGACAGCTCATCCTTTCTCTTCCCCATTGCCCCCAAGTTAAATTTATACTTCCCTCACAAAATAAGAGAAAATTTTCAATTTGGGGCAAAGACCAAGCTGCAATATAATGTTAGAGTCGAGCTCAAATTTAATTTTTCATTTATGAATAGCTTGCTGTGGCAGAAGACACTCAGAATCTTACATTATAATTATTATTATACAATATATTATATAATAGTGTCTATAATTACTATATAATAATAGTATTATTAGCATTGCTATTACACAATCCCTTTGAAAACCAAGCAGAGCAGCAATAAATTCTTGGTCACCAGTCCATCATTGTTTACAATCAGCAAAATAATTTATTTTAAAAATGAAATTAAATGAAAAAATCATCTTGAGACAACTTTGTGTAGCTTGATTTTGGATTTTGACCTGGTTATGCTTTTCAGCAATTTGTATCTTGCTAGAGCAGGAGGGTTGGACATTATGGCATTTGAAGCCCCCTTCCAACCTTAATACACTGTGTGAACAGTATAAATATTTTCCACCTAATTCCATTTTTAAAAATTATATACCTTCATATTGCTTAGAATCATAGAATCATCCCGGCTGGGAAGGACCTCCAGGATCATTAAGTTCAGCCTGTCATTTCTTAGGTTCTCCCTTCCGCCCTTCTTGTAGATGGATGTCACACTGGCAAGCTTCCGGTCATACAGTGCCTCCCCCATTTAACCAGGCCTGCTGATAAATGATGGAGAGGCTTGGCAAGTTCCACTGCACTTCCTCAGCACTCTCAGGTGGATCTCATCCAGACCAATAGACTTATGTCTCCAGTTGGCTTTGTAGGTCATACTCTATTTCTTGGATTATGAGGAGACTATACAGATCTTCAACCCAATCTTCCAGCTCAGGTGACTGAATACCATGGGGATGACTGGTCTGACTACTAAAGACTGAGACAAAGAAGGCATTAACTGCCTCAGCCTTTTCCTCATGTTGAAAATGATGCATCCAATAAAGGATGGAGACTCTCCCAGGTTCTTTTTTTTGTTGTTAATATATTTGTAAAAAACACTTCTAATTCCTTCTTGCAGCGGTGGCTAGGCTGAGTTCTACCTGAGGTTTTGGCCCCACTGATATTCTTGCTATATGACCTAAATAAATCCCTATACTCTTCTTGACTAGCCTGCCCCTTCTTCCAAAGCCAGCAGACTCTCCTTTTCCTCCTAACTCACAGCAGAAGCTCCCCATTCAGCAAGGCCGGTCTTTGTTCCTATTAGTTTGTCTTATGATGCATGGGGGCACCCTGCTCCTGCCTTAGCAGATTTATCTCTGTATGAACATGTTAAACCCACTCTGTCTCCTAAGGAATTCTGTCCCAACTTATCTTTGATAGTTTTACTTTGTCGTTCATGTATGTGAGGGCAGAATCACACCTCTGAAGAGCAAGATTTGAATTTTTATGTCTATTCAATGATCAGCCAGGCACATGTGTCTGACAAAACAAATCATTTGCTAACAGAAAAAAGGCAAAAGTCTGTATTTTTTTCCTACTTCCTGTCAACTGCATCTCGGAAAAAAGTGATGACGGTCCCTTTCTCTAATGTAACAGATAGACAGTTTGACAGATCGTTCTTTAGTCCTTATATTACCAGAGACTATTACAGAATAATCAGAGTTGGAAGGGACTTCAAGTGTTCATCAAACCCAGTCCCCCTGGCAAAATCAGACTTGCCTAAAGCACAGTGCACAGGACTGCATCCAGACAGTGTTTGAATATCTGCAGAGGAGATTCCACAGCCTGGCAGCCTGTTTTAGGGCTTTGGGACTCACACTGTTAAATGTTTCTCCTTATTTCTAAATGAAACTTCTTGTGTTTCAGCCTGTGCCCATTGCTCCTTGTCCTGTCACTGGGCACTGTCTGGGTCCCTACTCTTCAGACATTTATAGGTGTGGATCAGATCTCCTCTCAGTCTTCTCAAGGCTACACAGTCCCAGCTCTCTCAACTTTTCCTCCTAAGAGAGATGCTCCAGGCCCCCTATGGACTCTCTCCAGCAGTTCCCTGTCTCTCTTAAACTTGAGAGCCCAGAACTGGACACAGTACTCCAGATGTGGTCTCACCAGGAGAGTAGAGGGGGAGGATGACCTCCCTAGACCCTGCTTTTTCTTTCTCCTTATCTACCCAGCCAGATATGACATCATAAAAAGCTATCAGATTAGTCAAACATTATTTCCCATTGATGAATCCATGCTCACTACTCACAATAATTAGGCAAGCACCTAATTTCTTGTTCTAGAAAATCACTTCTGATTTCTGGAGGCCCATTATGTTTACTAAATCCCCCTTTAAAAAGAGTTTTAGTGAAGCTGTTGAATCACAGAATCACTGAGGCTGGAAAAGACCTCTAAGATCAAGCCCAGCCTATGACCCAACATCACCACAACCTAAACCACGGCACTAAGTGCCCCTTGCATTCTTTTCTTAAACATCTCCAGGGATGGAGACTCCAGCACCTCTCTCAACAGTCCATTGCAGTGAATCTGCTTAACAGCTTTGGGGATTTATTACCCTTTTTCATTTCAATCATTGATTATTTGAATGGCTGCTGCCATGCAATGGTCATCCAGGACATTGAGATTATGACACAAGCCTAGCTTCTAGGTTACTGCTACAAAATCAAATGAAAATGATAATCACCAAAAGGTACTACTTCCTTATTTAATTAAGTCAGAAATCTCAATCCTCTTACCCATTCTTAAAGTTAAAAATCATAATTTTCTACTCTGCTGACAGCTTGTACTTAAAAAGACAGGGTTCTCTAAGCTGGGAGGCAGCAATCTTTCACATTAGCAGAGGGTCTGGCCATACCACTGGCTGTATGGTGCTTGTCTGGACAGCAGAGAAATATCTCTGTTCCTCAGGGAAGCCAGCTACCAGTCAATTTTGAATAGCATCTTCAGAAGACTGTGATGAGAAGCTCCAAGTGCAAGATGTGAACATGACTTAGAAGAATTTTTGATTACAGCAGTTGGTACATCTATTGGAACAGTTTTGGCATTCCTAGGTTTTGGAGAATTGTGCTGCTTAGCACAGCTACACAGCTACACTAGAAAAAAGAAGAAGAGTTTCACAAAACACTATTTCTATTAAACCAGGCACACAGATAAAACAATGTCTGAAAACAAGGGCGGAGCTTGATAGAGCTTCTTGCAAATGCTCCTCCTGTCCTGAATGTTACAAGATCAATCTAGTGTAACACTATCTGTTGGTTTATTTGTCCATCAGCTATAGCATCTTACCTCCCTTCTTTTTTTCTTGTATTCCTTTCCCTGCACCAGAAGTGATGCCACAACCAATTATCAACCCTATTAAGCAACCTTATTAGCCAGGGGTTGCAAGTTCTGAAAATGAAGATGGCTTAGACAGGTAAGCAAGACCAATATACAAAAATGAAGTGTCTTCCTGGACCTGGTCATGAAATGGGAAACTATAGGAATAGGAATTCATCTGAGGAAAGGTAAGGCTGAAATGGAAAAATGATGAGATGACAACTAGGCACCAAACACTGATATTGCCTCTAAAAAATAATGATTTAAACCACATTTTTAAAAGATATGTTAGGATCAAGACAGCTCTGAATGACATAATAAATTAATAAATGATAAAATATTTCTTGTTTGTGGGAGTGTTTGGAAATAATAACAAAAAGATAACTACTTTAGTCTGAGTTTTGTTTATGTCATTAAAATTTAAACCTGATTAAACTGAGACAGTCTGGTTTTATAACCTGTCAGTATGACAGAGAGACTTTGACACATTTGTCTTCCAACACATTATGGGGATTTACATTTTGCACCTTACAATTATATGTCTATTAAAATGACTAAGCACACTGAAGATCAAAAGAGTGATTCATAATAATGGCACTAAAAGTAATAAAGAGTTAAGGACACAGGGAAGTAAATGAGGCAGAAAACTGTAAAAGGTTTTGTATAAAGCAGAGTAGAAGGAAAAAGAAGTATCTCTGCACTCTTGTCACATTTTTATTAATATTCTAAATAAGAAAGATGTAAATAGAAGGACTTTCTGCTACAGAATCAACACTGAAATTGAAAAAAGCCACGTAGAAATAGTTTCCATTCCCCTAATCTCATTTTGCACTAAACACAGTGCATGTTGGGGTAGACATACATTCAAGTTTCAGTTCTAAATAAGTCTTTTCCAAACCAGATGATTCTATAATTCTATGTTCATATTTTCTCCTGTGAATCTCTCTTTCTTACGGCATTTTGATAGTGAAGTCAAGAGAGAAAATAGAAGTTACACAAATTATTTTGCTCTCCTGTAAATGTTTTTTGTCTTAAGACATATTCCACTCCAAACAAGATAAAAAAAAAAAACTAAACCAAATTTCAGTCTTAGGATAATATACTGAAATGATCTTAAACAGAAATTATAGATGCTACTGAAACTAGTGGCAGTGAAAAATTATGGACCTTAATCAGACCTTGGAGAATTAATGGCTGAGTTTAAAAACATCTCAAAATTGGACATTTTTTGTTTGTTCATGTAACAACAATTTTCCCATAAATATGTTTGGAGGGGTGTGAGGTTTTTTTGTTTATTTTGTTAATGTTAACAAAATATTTTATTTTCAATAAAGAATATTGGTTGGGTTTTTTTTAAAACAACAAACATATAGAAAAAACTGCAACAGGAGCTGAGCCTGTCCCTACACAATACCGTTACGCAGTTCAAAGCATAGCTCTAGTGTCCTTTTTGGGGACATCAATCAAAAGCAATAGAACTGCAGCATCTTACACTTCTTGTGAATCTGTCCACCAAATCATCAACCATAGGAAACAACTCATACTACCAAATTTTGCTTACTAAAATAAGTAGTGCTGTTATATCTATAAACTTTGGCTTTGTCATTTTCCTGTAAGACACAACAGAATGTTTCCATATTTTGTGTTCACCTCAAGCTTCCTCTGAAAACAACTGTACACTAATTAAAAAGCAAAGCCAAAATCAACATAGCTAGAAGTTAGATAATATAACATTCATATGAAATTTAAAATCTAAAGTCAAGGTTTTATGATTTGCCTTTTTATAAATTCAAAACTTGAAAGTAACTAGCAGGATATAAGCTGGGGATAAGACCACTGTTGCCAAATGTGCAGAGCCAGGGCACTCTCAAATAAAATACACATTTCATAAAACATAACAAAGTAAAGGGAGCTATAAATAAGAAAATAAAGCCATAGTCTGCAGTTAAAACTCTTGCTGCTTGCAGTACATCATACTGTTCCTAAGTGTCTGTTGCTGGGCTAGAGTTTCTAAAATTAACATTGCAATAGCCTACATAGGCGAGACAACTCACACAAGAAAACACTGCTGAACTGGTTATTCTCAGTGCTATGTTTCTTAATTTGCCAACATGTCTCTGTCCCTTGAAAATATTTACCCAGATAAAATTTTGAACTGACTCCTTGAACAGTCAGTGTGCAAGTGCCAAGTCAGAAGTGTGTAGTTTTCAGTGAAAACTGCAATACTGATGAGTTTTAGCAGTTTCCCAGTATTTATAGACTTAATTTTTATGCTTTATAGGGTCAGCATTACTTTATGAATGAAAACACATTAATGCACATGTCCTCAACAATAATAAGTAAAGCAAGTTTAATCACTTTATAATTGTACAACTTTAGAAAGGAAAAAATCCCTTTTTTACCTGATAGAAAAATAAAAATACATAGCTGATATGTGCTACAGATATACCTAAAGCCCCAGTGTTTAGTGTCTTCACTCAGTACCTTCTGGCACACAGGAGCAGCTTTCTACCACATTCCTGTTTTGCAACTCTGCTCCCATGTACATGTGTAAGAAGGGCAAGGCTTGCTGCCTAGCTGATTAGGAAAAGATAAGTATGTTCCATTAAAAATAAACTGTGGAATAGAAGATATTATGACCAAGAAACAGATCAGCTGCCACTCACAGCACAGCAAGTGGTAGCAAGATTCATGGTCCTCTGTGGTACCTGTTGTTAGAAGCCTTTCATGGATCTTCCTCCAGTAACACCTTGTTGCTCCATGCCCTACTTCTGAGGAACACCAGGAATTTTAATGATCATAGTTAAAAGTTCTTGGGAATGAGAAAAGCAGAACCCAACCTGATGTCTGATGTCTGGTTCTGATCTGTACAGCAGGTTTTGGAAAACACACTGTGCTCAGCCATCACAATAGAAAAGATCAAACTGTCAGGGCACAAAAGTGAAGCTGAACTTTGTTTTTTATGGTAGTCCATGGGTGACTGGACTGTTGTGCTTTCCTGTGAAGTCCACATGCACTCCTCTCAAATAAACAACTAAACCAATCAATATGGAAATACTTAGCTGAGGTGTTCCTGTGGTTTCCTTTGCATATCCTTTTTTTACTGGCTTTTAAGCAAAAATACAGGACTTCAGAATGTACACAGTTGTGTTTCACAAATAGCAAAAGGGCCGATTAAGCTGGATTTCACTTGTTCTATTCTGCATATGTACACAGAAATAAAAGACTACTTTTTACCTGATTACTTGAGCAGATTCCTATTGCTGTCTTAGTGAAGAATACAAAATAAATTAGAACAGCCAACACACACACGGTTTACATATTAAAAAAAAAGCTTACAGATGAATTTGCAGTGAAACACACTTTCAGTGAAGGGAGTTTATGTCCCTGAAAAGACCTGATATGTGAAAAACTCAACCTGTATTAGTGTCTCTTAGAAGAACACAAAGTGAAAACCCACTTAGGATAAAATAATTACCAACATTTCTTATTTCTAGTAGAAATGGTAAAAATAGATTTGTAACAAAAGTACATAGTTAAGACTTTTTCACATACATTTATAATACTATTTATTTATAATAACTAAGACTTACTTTTTTTTCATGGAAATGTCTAGGCTGAGTATTGCTCTAATGGTACAAGGAAGATGTAACCTAGACTGCATAATACAACTTATCTCAGCTACATCTGATAAAATACATCCATAACATGGGATAGACTCTACTGCAATGATTAGACCATACATACAGTTTCACACCCTTTCTAACTCCTGCATGCCAGAAGATTTAGAAGGGTAAGAGCAGAAGAGCAGCTTAGGAGAACAGGTCAACGTGATACAGATTCTATATATTTCACCTTACATATGAAGTAAGAGTGGCTGGTAAGTGACAGCTTGGCACAAAGATATCTGCTTGTAGTTTGCTTGGCGTTATTGGACAGTTCTCATTTTCTGAATACTGAGATACATCAGAACATCTTACTTTACCCAATAACTGAGACACTGCTCTTTTGGAGGTAACATTTTCATTATCGTGACTTTTCCAAAGCACAACAGAACCATTCAGGATGAAAAAGACACTTGAAATCATCAAGTTCAAACATTAACCCTACTTTACCACTTTAGTTCACCGCTTAACTATAAATCTAAGCACTATAACTAAATGACTTTTGAACACAACCAGGGATGGTGACTCCACCACTTCCCTGGGCAGCCTGTTCCAATCCCTAACTACTCTTTGAGGAAAAAAAAAATTCTAATGTCCAGCTTAAACCTCCACTGGTGTAGCTTGAGGCTGCTTTGTCTTGTTCTATTACTAAGGACCTGTGAGAAGAGACCAGTACCCACTTGTTTACAAAGTTCTTCCAGGTAGTTTTCTCACCTCAGCCTCCTCTTCCTCAGGCTGAACAGCCCCAGCTCCTTCAGCCACTCAACACAACACCTGTTTGTTTAGACTGTTCACCAGCTTCATAGCTCTTCTCAGCACTAAAATGACTTTCTCGAACCAAGGCGCCCAAAATTGAAACAAATATTTGAGATGTGGCCTTACCAATGCCAAGTACAGAGGGACAATCAGTTCTCTCCCCCTCCTGGCCACACTATTTCTGATACCAGCCAGAGTGGTTTCTTGGCCACCTGGGCACACTGCTGACTCATATTCAGCAACTTGCTGATGAGCATCCTAACCACCAGCTGGATTTCATTCCATTCAACTAAACTCTCTGGGCTTGATTATGCAGCCAGCAAAGAAAAGTCCACTGTCTAAGCCAGGAACAACCAGCTTCTCCAGGAGAATGCTATGGGATACTGTTTCAAAGGCTTTCCTGAAGTCTCGGTAAACAACATCTACTGCATCCACTAGACGGGTTTAGATTGGTCAAGGAAGACACGCGCTTCAGAAACTCCTACGGGCTGGCTCTGATTCCCTGGCTGTCCTGCACATGATGCGTGAGTGAGCTCAGGATACATGGTACTGAGGTCAAGCTGATAGGCCTGTAATGCCCAGATCACCTATCCACCCCTTCCTGTGGATGGGTGTCACATTAGCATATTAGCCTCCAGTCATTTGGGACCTCCTCTATTAGCTAAGAGCATTGACAAATTATGGACACTGGTTTATCAAGCTTCTCTGCTGTTCCCTCAACACTCTTGGCTGGATCCCGTCTGTCCCCACAGAACTGTCAGAGTCCAGGCGACTTAGAAAGTCATTAACTACTTTCTCTTGGACCGTGGAAATTGGCTCCTGCTCTCCATCCCTGCCTTCTAGCCCAGGAGGCTGAATATCCTGGGTTGGTCATTAAAGACTGAAGCAAATAAGGCATTAAATACTTCAGCCTTGGTGATGATGTCCCCCTCCATAACCAGTAAGGAGTGGAGATTCTCCCTGACTCTCTTTTTGCTGTTGCTGTCTTTAAATAAACATTTCTTGTTGTCCCTTACCATATGTAACATGACTTACTACTGTTTCTAAGAACACCCCACATCCTCAGTCACTGCTAAAAGAAATCAGATACCGATACCTCAGAATTTGCTAGTTCCTTCACGGGCCTATTTACAAGGAAGATTTGTCTTAAAAGCCACAAAGGAATGAGCACAACTGAATTTACGTGGCTCATCCCATTTCTCCAGAAACCCTATGTATCTAGCTGAAAAAATGTAAGCTGTTACCCAGCTAATAGAAAATGGTGTAGTTGCCAGGAGATGAATTTTCTGGAAGCCAGGAAAGGCATTATTATTATTAGGAAAATGGGCACTTATCCTCCCCACAGGAGTTCTAACTGTGGCTATGGTCCGGTTTATAAGCACCATGCTGTGCATGATAAAAACGTGTAAATGAAAGGATGGAAAACAGCTCTCAGGTTTTATTACTGCAAAAGCAAGGATCATAAAGGGACCTCTCAATCCGGAAACTTCAAATTGGAAAGCTCTTTTTCCTCTGTGGAGCTCTCTCTAAACAGAATTATTGAAAACATCCTTTTTCACATGACTTTTTTGTGTAACATACTTGGTATGGAGAAGTACAAGAGTGCAGATCGCTTTTGACCTTGTGGAATGCACAATAGGTGAATACTACTATAGTAACTTAGCATTTTCTTGGTATATTGATATTCACAAATCTAAGAAGACTGAGCTTTTAGGTTTCTCATATTTATTCTCACACATAATAATAGAAACACCCAGAGGCCCTCAATGAAACATAGAAACTGTACATATACATAATAAAGCTCTGACCTCGACAAGCTCACAGTTTAATACACACTGTTTATGCAAACACTGTAAGGAAACAGATAATACCCTGTTGCAGATGGGAGAAACAGAATCACGGAGTAATTAAGATTGGAAAAGAATTTCAAGTTCATCAATCCCAACCATCAACCCAACACTGCCAAGCCCACTAAACCATGTTTCCAAATGCCAAATCTACATGGTTTTTAAACACCTCCAGGGTCAGTGACTCCATCACCACTCTGAGCAGCCTGTTCCAATATCTGTTAGTGAAGAAACTTCTCCTAATGTCCAGCCTAAACCTTCCCTGGTGCAGCTTGAGGTCATTTCCCCCTGTTTTGTCACTGCCTGTGAGACCAGCACCCATCTCTCTGCAACCTTCTTTCGGGTAGTTGTAAAGAGCAATAAAGTCTCCCTTTACTACCCTTTTCTGCCCTCCAGGCTCTTCACCAGCTTCATAGCTCTTCTTTGGACATGACAGAACTTACAAACACCTAGCAGCTGAAGAAGTGGTTACTCACAGCTGCTTACTCACCACACCACTTTTTAAGCTGGTGATTACACTCCCTATTGAGAACACAGTGCCTGGAAGCCAAACTTCCCCTCTTCTTCAAAAAGGGATCCAAGCACAGGTTTATCTCCACAAACAACTAATCTAACACACATATCATAAACTGCAGCTGGGAAAAGGAGGGGACTGATTTCCACCAGTCTGCTCAAGTGACTTCATTGTGCACAAAACATTTTAAGTAGTGCAAAGGTAAGTATAAGTCTGTGATGAGGGTTTAGAATAATAGAATCATCACAGCTGGAAAGGACCTCCAGGATCATCAAGTCCAGCCCTTATCCCAACATCTTCCTAACCCTTAGACCATGGCCTCAAGTGCTATATCTACTTGTTTTTTGCACACCTCCAGGGATGGTGATACCACCACTTTCCTAAGTTTAGTGTCATGTTTGGGAGGATCTAATTTTTTATTCAGTGTAGTTTGATGACTGTTTCATCAAACCAGGTCACTGTAACATTGCTATGGAAGTCATCATCTCAAACCCCTCAGGACACAACTGACTCATATGTGAAATATTTGCCAAGAACTGAGCTCAAGCAGATACATACAGCATGAAATGTATTACATTCCTAGTTCTGAGAGGCTGTATCTGTATCAAGTACGTACAAAACCCCTGACACTTCTCTTGCCAGGATGTGGCTGAGTGGGAGTTTCCAGTGTTGCAATTCAATGCCGCCTTCTCCCAAAGTGACATGCCTGAGGTCTCCAAACACATCATCTTCCGCCTAAATCCTTTCTTTGCACCATGTCTGGAGCTACAGAATAAATGGGAATGAAAATCTAGTGATAAAAAGTCATGTTACATTTTATGTAAATTGAATTATGAGTTACTGTGTGCCACCATTTGCTGACGGCTTCTCAAGAACTCAGTGCCCAAAGGAAAACAGTAACAGGACCAGTCCTACTTGTGAAGACCACGGCAACCAGTCTCAACCAACCACATGCTACTACTCATCGTGAGTGAATGAATATTTTAGCTCAAATCTTATTCCTTAAAAATCTGAAGAGCATCTTACTTATTTAGAACAAATACTAGGCATGAAAAATGATGGATTCATTTGCAAACAGACACAGTAACTGCACGGGTTCTGTGGGCTCAAACCCATTACTGGTTGAATTTGCATAAGAAGCTGTCAGTGTGACCGGAGCAGGCTTCAACCAAGGGTCGCACACTGTTAATTTCTGTAAGTGCCTATTATTGCCTTTGCTAGAGAAAAAAATAAGTGACAAATGAGGGGGCAGCACTAAAGGATGGAAGCTGACTTGCACACTGGCAGCAACTTTTATTGGTTCTAGGGCTTGCTGTTGCACTGCCTCAAGAATGTCTTTGACCACTACCGATGTGGAGACATTTAGGGAACTCACTGCGGAAGACACATGGCTGTGGCAGCCAGACTGTGACACAGTGTGTCAGGCACAGTACAGGCTGGGGTTGTACTAGATGGTAACAAGAGATCCCTTCCAACCTCCATCATACTGTGATACTGTGTGAATCTTATGCTGCTCATGGCAGGGACCTCCATGGGTTTGGGGGCAGAGGTGAACTGAGCCTTGAGTCTGCTGTCTTGAGAATGCAATGAAAAAAAATTAATCTCCCATTTCTGTTACCTAGAGAATATGCTTTAAAAAGTCAATTTCTATCAAAGTACTGTTCTTCAAAACAGTGCATTATATTTGTCCAAACAGGGATCATGAATTTCACAGCCCGTGATGTTTCTAAATGGCATATGCTGTTACAAGAAAAGGCAAATGAGCAAGCACAAAATGCCTGACTGCAGAGGCAAGGGATGAATTATGTATATTTTCTCACATACGCTACTGTTGTGACACTATGCCACGTTGTGCCAGACAGCAACCAGGTCACAGCAGGGAAGGATCAGAACTTTAGGGAAGCCTGTTCTCAGAGACCCTTGTGAAGCCCAACCTTCCAAGCAGTACAGAACTCTCCCTTTGGGCTAAAGGGAGCTGGAAAATGGAATATTTTTTTTCCCTATTTTTTTCACCGCATGTATGTTATGATGCTGCAGCTGAGGGTAAATGGCTTGTGAAAGTTTGACTTCAGAGAGTGGCTAGTTACTTCCCACAGTAAGGAAACCAAGTTCTCCAGGAATTACTCTCGCATGTGAAACACATAAGAGTACAAAATTAAGCTTTGTATATTTTCCCTTTTTTGACAGTGAGAAGATTATTTCCTTATCTTTATAAATTGCTATTATATGATAATTATTGCACTAGCAGACAGCAAATGAAGCCTAGTTTTATCCTTTTAAAAAAGTCCTTACTATAAATGCAGATCCAATTTTTGTGTGTGTGTGTAAGATTTTAGTGATTATGATAACACATGCAAGGTCAAAATTCCAATGGCATATGTTGAAAAATTGTGTGGATTAATATGTTATACTTTTAAAACTGATGGAACTCATTTAACTTTTTAAAATTACATTATCTCAGCTATGGCACCTAATTACCCTGCAAGCATGTTGATTTATCTTAATTCACCACTACCACAGATCAGCACCAATGAAGCCTTGCTAAGGGACTGCTGCTGTGTACATGCCAATTTTCATCTATGACAGCCTGTCTGTTAGCAGTTTCATATCAACTCCTCACACAGAGGGTAGCACCTACAGTGATCAAGTGATTATTTAGTAGATGAGGAGATATTTTCTGCCCATGGCATTAGTAGAACAAATGAAATTGCTAGAATAATTTGAACTCTAGTAGCTAAGTGTGTCAAACATTTAAGAAACAGAGTTAAGGCAAATGATTACTAGAAGCAACTGTAGAAACAAGTCCTTCAAAATTGCAGAAGAAGTATGTGGCAATATATAGTAATTGCTTTACAGCTTGCTTATATGATTCGCCATTTGCAAATTAGCTCTTAATTTTACATTACATAGAAGGGAGGGTAGTTCTGGGATTTTTTTTAACAGAGCAATAAGCATTTGATTAGCTTTTCAGAGTGAGAATAGACAGTTATAATCCTTCCCTGAAGTTTTTGGAGAAATGCTGATTGTTAGGAACCTTGTGATAGAAAACACTACCATCTATTTGACTAATTCCAACCATAAGCATGAGGTATTTGAAAGAGTTATTTATTTCTGAGCTAGTCTCCTAAACAATGCAGTCAAATAAAATTAAGAGGGAAATGCAAACTAAGAGAAATTAAAATGTCTAAACTTTTGGTTAGTCTTTCTAAAAGGACAGATAATCTTAGAAGTGAAAGAACAACAACAACAAATAAATCCTTAAGGCCAGACGTACTTATAAGCAGCAAAAGCTGCATTTCTATTGTACCATTTATGTGATGCATCTGTTTGTCAGGTTGCCTACTCACCTGAAAGATATCAAGGTGTGCTCACATTGTCTCATTTCTTCACCATAAATTATTATCTTCTATTGCCTGTCCCTTTCTAGAGCTTTCCATGTATTTATATGGAGAACTTAAAGAAGAGACGTTTATTTTGCTTTCTTTCACCATTCTCTGTAAGACAAGAATAAAAGCAGGATATTGAAGGGGATTTTAAATGGTGGATAAGTCATTGCTTGCATCTGAAAGTGTTAGGAGAGAAGATGGAGTTGACAGGAAACACCACATGAAATGTACATGTGCCCACTCCAATATTAAAAAAGAAAAAGAAAGGAAAAAAAATAAAAGATTACAACAGTTTATTTATGTCATAACAAACTGTTAGAAAATGCAGACAATTCTTCCTTTTAAAGCATCTCCAAGTCCAACCAACCATCTTCCTCACCACCCCTACTGCTAAACCATGTCATCTCACACACCAAATGTGGTACCCTGCTGGTCTCTTGGCTTCTCACAGTTACACCTTCCTCTCCTTCTGTTTTGCTGACATATGAAATGTCTCGCTGTCAGAATAACTTTCCTCACTTGTTGTTGATTTCAGTCCCTTTTCCAAACCCTTTCATCTCATACACTATGTTAAAGGTTTTAATTTAAGCGATTGCATCATTATACTGAACAGGCTATGCACATCTGAGATAGTATCTCTACCACTAACGCTGCCTTTGTGACCACCAGAACCAGCTACTCATGATAAACAAGATCTGTACAGACTGCAGAGGCAGAAACACAGACTACAGGAAGAGAGATTTCAAAGGAGGCAACATAAAGACATTTGTATGAAAAAAGCTACAGAAAGACACACACCTGCAGAAGAGTTTTATGAAATAAAGAGCTGGTAGATATGCCAGAACAGGGACTCTTCTTGTGGCAGTATGAAATCCATGAAGCAAATACTTAATAGCACATAGCTTGAAATCAAATACTTTTATTTGGCAGGAAAAGAGCAGGTTGTGCTTGGTTACAATAGATTTCTAAAGAACTGTCTTTATACAGATTTATAAAGATGCTGTCTCCCTTTTATCAATTCAGCTTGCTTGGAAACATGTATATTTTTATTGGACAAAGATAAAAATAACTACTTTGAATACATGACAGTATCTTTCATCTTCTGTAATGGATGTCCTACATCCTTTGGCAAATTTCAGTGACATATTGGTAAAAGAAGGCCCAACAGCTTTAATCCTATTTTCCAAAGGCTAAAGGGTGGATTTTTCTGAAATTTTTGTTCACTGAAAAAAACCACTAAGCACATGAGTTTGCCAGGTGCAGAGATAAACTGACACTATACTTTTCATGCAGGATATAAGAAAATGCATGCTATAGGAAAATGTGATCCTGCCTGGGAATTTCTTCCAGTTTATGAACACAGATTTTCTGAAGCTCTGTTGAGTCACAATGGCTGCGATTCCTTGAAATGGTGAATTAGTAAACATGTCTCATGATGGACTGAAAACACTTGGAAAAACACCAATACAATTTTAAAAAGTGTGAACTGGCTATAGGAGTCCAAATTTGTTTCAGCACATTTATTTTGGCAGAGTTCTGCAAGGTTTGCGCTAGTTCATGTGTCCCTAAGTGTGCAGATGTAAATATGAAGAATCAAGATGGCATAAAAAAACCACATTGTTTGTCATGCCTAAATTGGAAAATTTTATATTGTAAGAGGATCTAAGAGTTCAGAGTTATTACATTAAAGACATAAACCCATATGTTAATTGACACATAATTCAGAAAATAAACACACGCATGCCCACTGAATAGTTAGACAACACTAATTTCAGCCTTTATATCAGAATCACGTCACATTTATTGTACCTTTAACAGTCACAGGTCCCCAAGTGACCTTTAATTAATAAAATAGTTTGACATCTATGCTGTAAAATGGAAAGCAATGCTACAATTTTCAGTGAATTTACTTTGGGAAAAGTAACTTCTCCAAGAGTGCTATAAGCCAATTGTTACTTCCCACTATGATTGATTATCTTTTAAACATATTTTTTAATTATTCCAAAATAATGAAGTAATTATGTGTGCATTTTTTATTCATTACAATGAGGCGCATGGGAATCAGGAAGTTATGGGAAGGGGAAAACAAGCAACAAAAACAACTGAGTTTTGCTGGCATCACATGGAGTGGAAAACACTTTGCACACACGATGGCTGTTACTCTGGTTTAGCATAGAAGTCCAAGTACTTTGCCCAAAGACATAACATTATTTTCACACTTGAATGAACCTACATAAGGAACAGTACAACCTTAAGATCCTTCAATCTATCTTTGAACTACTACTACTGATATAGAGTTGAATGAAAATAAACATCTGAAAGGAACAAAGAATACTAGGAGTGAAAATGTACAATTTGATACAGAGAAAGGCCTGGTTCACCTTCATTCTCTGCCATTCACCATACCTCTCTGCCAGCTCACTAGTGAGCAGTACATTGGAAAGGCACATGTGATTCCAAACTGGACAGAGAGGCTATGCTCCTTACGTGCAGCATTCTTACAGCACAGGGTGATGCTTTCATTTCTGGGGGAGTGTAGGTGTTGAATTTTTCATTTCTCTAATGCAAAGAAAAGGAGGAAGAACAAGTCAGAACAACCAATAATGTGCTGTGCGAGCCTGCAGTTTCAGACTTGGAACTTACTCTGCTCTCCATCGCTACCACCATCTGCTCTTCCAGCCTCCCCATCTGCCTCTCCTGCCACTGCTAAATACTCTCTTGACATTCTGCATTCACTTAGCGTCCCTCCTGTATGCTTCTCCTGCCTCTCTACTACACAAATTTTGCCAAGAGTTTTTCCAATGGATCTTGGCTTTTGAAGCTGTTAAAATGGACTTCTCCAAAGCACCAGCATCCTTCCAAGCTTCTTTCATCATTCCTAGGAACAATGAAGGTCCAGCTGTCCTACCTCAACCGCTCAGCTATTCCTTAACCTAACATCCCATATTCCTAACATCTCATATTCTGTAGATTCTATGCATACCTGTTATCACTCTTCCTGGGTAATTTTCTAGACATCTTTTGGTTTTTTTTTCCTTCTTACCCACTGACTTCCTTGTCCTTTTGGCTGTTTGTAAGTCTTCCTTTTAATTTTCAGCCTTGAGATTCTCATTTCTTCTCCACAGCTTTCTACCCCTTAACACTTGCTAGTGAGAACAAGGATGCTTACGTGAGTGAGTCATGGACAACACTCTAAGGTTTTGATTTTCCTTTAATTCTTCAGTTAGTGTAAAGCCAAACCTTTGCTTTCCACAGGCATAGTTTTTCTTCCGTTTTGGACTTTTTTGAATATTAATTTTTAAAGAAGCAAGGATACCACCAGTACCTTATGCATACTATCACTTAGAAAATATGCTGGATAATTTTATAACATAAGTATTTTATGCTAGTTGCAAAAACAGATATCCTGCAGCATCACAAGTTTGAATGGGGCTCTATAATGTCACAAGGCTAGACACTTAATTAAAATGTATGTAATATTTTTACTCCCTTGATATCAGTAGATTGTTCCCAAGCTTTTCATTTTCAATATGCACTTATACAGAAAGCTGTCTCTGTCAACGATTTATCTTTAAGCCTTTAAGTTTTCTCCCCCAAATGCCTCAATTTCCCAAGAATAAGCTGCTGATTTACATTTCTGTGAATAGCTGGTTTCAAAATCTACTTAAGTGCTGGTTTGTGTTACTGGTATATAAGTAGCTTTGATTTTGATCTTCCATCTATTATAGACAGAATATCTCAGTGGTGGGGATCTAAGAAGAAAGGGCACTTAGAGAACACAGCAAATGAGAGGTAGCAAAGGTTGTCTTGTCTTGTCTTAGCAAGCATTAGCATGAAGACAACAGGACACCTCCTGCAAAACAGCTCCCAGATACAAGTACAATTGAGCAAGAAGGCCCATGGTGCCTTCTAGTTTTACATTAATGACAAAACCAAAATCTACACAGCTCAGACACAGTGAGAAGCCATGACTTTTGTTGCAAACTTTCATTTTGTTTTTAAATCATCCTGGAAATGCAGGGCAGAGAAACTGTAAACAATGATGGCAACTAAAGAGTCAAAGAGGTGAGGAGGTGTTCACTATCAGGGACATGAATTTACCATGAGCTAAAACATATTTGGAATTGATTGAGGATTTTATAATATTAATTTATAAAATTACAGACTGCAGACTATTTAAAGTTACATCATATTATTTCTGAATTTCTTGTCACTACCACTAACTTTACTCTTAAAACTGATCTACTGCAGCTATTTCTCTCCTAACAGATAAAATTTGTCTTCATGAGGTGGGACAGAAACAGTGTTGGACACCTCTTTCATTGATATATTTCTACCACAGTGAACAGGGTATTGCACTGGATGCAGATTCAATCCCACCTTAAACTAATCTGTTTGAAAACAGCAAAACTGAGCCACAGCAGGAAACAGAGCTTGAAACAAGCAGGTTGCATGCACTCCTTGGCCCACTTTTGCATTTTGCAGCTTGTACTACTGCAGCAGCAGCAGCATTCTGATTGACCAGTGCAGTTAGACTGAACGTGGACATACATCAATGAGCTAATGTGTGAATGTGTGATAGCTCTTTGAGGCATTATTCCAATGGATGGACTCATCTTCTATTGTCCCTCCACACCATGATAAATTCCACTCAAGTGTGCTTCAGCTGAATCTAGCAAAAAATAATTAAGAAACAATAAAACTAATGAGGAACTTACTTCTTATTGATAAAATTTGTGGGGTTTTTTGTTTGTTTCTTTTTTTTTTTTTTTTTTTTTTTTTTTTTTGATATGGCTAGAATATGTAAAGCTTCCTGGAAAACAGAGGAAGTGTTTTAAGCAGTCTATGTATCAACAAATTGTTTACAACCATGCAATTCAGACTGCTAGAGAAAATATTTAACATACATCATTCCCACAGTTTTCCTTTGCATCAAAGAGATGATTATTTATGCAAAAAGATGTAACTGGGGAAACAGTTTTTCTGAGATAATCACACCCCTGGGACATTGAAAGACTCGGAGTTCATTACTGTTGAGAGGAAAAGGGTATTTTGTTCTGGAGTTTTAAATTCTAAACTTCAGCTTCAGCCAAGAAGCATGTTTCATGTGGATTAATACATCCCTTTAGGTAGCTCACCTTAATTGTTGTTCAGAATATTTCACCTAGCCCAAACAAAATTCTTAACCCTTTATTTACCACACTGCAAAAAGGAAGTACTTTTTGAAATGGTCTGTAATTTTAATTACAGCAGAATGAGCAGAATATACCCAAAGAGTACACTAGTACTATTACAGAAGGGAATAACCTACAGGAAGTGTCAAATCAATACTGAATTAACAGTAACATAAATTTCAATATATAACTCAATTGTTTAATAAAATGAACATTGATAAATAGAATTACTTACTACTTGCTACCTTAATTATAGCAAGAAATGAGAGTAATTTCTTAGATCAAAGTCTCTTCTCAAGGTCATCTGGTGATAGGATGAGGGGCAATGGGTGCAAGCTGGAATATAGGAGGTTCCATATGAGTATCAGAAGGAACTTCTTCATGGTGAGGGTAATGGAGCACTGGAACAGGCTGCCCAGGGGGTTTGTGGAGACATTCAAGACCCGCCTGGATGTGTTCCTGTGAGACTTGGTCTAGGTAATCCTGCTGTGACTAGATGATCTTTCGAGGTTGCTTCTGATACCTAATGATTCTATGATTCCACTCATATAATTTGATGGTAACACAGGAACATCTAGGCTGAAATTGCTATCTACAACACAAGTCTCATACAAGCTGCAAGGAAAACATACCATTTAATTCCCAATGGAATTGTAATGGAGTTCGCAAGGGAATTTTTATGTCTTACTGTGTGGTCTTAGCAGTACACTCACCTCACTTAGGTCTCTTTATTTCTATCAAGGCACAGATTGATCATTTTTTATAAGCAGAGTTCCAAACAAGAAACATTTGCAGCTTCTTGCAATTGGAAACATACAACATCAACCAAAAGAAAATACACTTTAGGCAGAAAAGAATCAGTGTTTCTCACCTATTTGTTGAAATGGAAAATGAAATACAGATTAGCGGTTGTCTATGCTGACACTCATTCCACACAGAGGTAACAGATTAGTGATCTCTACGGTAGTGACATATAATGACTATGCACACACTTATCTTTCTCCCTGTAGGATAATTGTTTCTGCTCCAGACCCTCTACACTTTCTCCTTTTTTATATTTTACAGACACAGCTTCCATCTGCTCCAAAAGCTAAATCTCATTTGGAGCATACAAGTGATTAGAAATATTACTTCTCCTCCCTCCAAAATAAACAGTTTGAACTGTCATCTCTCTGGCCTGTCTGCTTATGCATCATGTTTTCCCTTTGGTCTAAGGCAGCACTTGGCTTTCATAGATTTTCTCATGCTTTTGATTTACATAGCTTTAGTTTTATTTTTTAAGTTTAGCTGCTCATTTATTAACTTTGTGCTTTCATTTCCTCCATCTTCTCTGATCTGCTTCCAGCTGTACTAATTTAGCTGTCCTAGAGGGCTTCTCTCTTTTAAACTTTTTTTTTTACCTGTGCCACAAGCAATTATAATTTTTCAAATACAAGACTTGAAGGCTTCCTCTACCACTTCCTTTCCTCCCCCTACAAATTTTATTAAAAAGTAAGTTATGTAAGAAGATATATAATTTATGAATGCTACATCTTCTGGTAAGTCTAGTAAGCCTCCATAATCTTTTGCTAGCATAATTAACATACTACTTCAAAGATACACAAAGGACAAATGATCCATGGAGGACAGCGCTGGTGGTGAGAATTCCAGTAAGAGATTTCCAGTCTTAGGAGTCTAAGTGTATTAAATCTAGTACTAAAGAAACTGTCGGGTCTTAAGATAATTGTTAACAATAGAACAACAGAATGAATATCCTTCAACGCCAACATGCTGTGTTCTCTAAGTCTCCAGAAGCATATTCATTTATTGCTTCAATTAATGTACTTGTTGCCTTTGAAATACTTTTAAATCTATGGGACAATCTACGAAGCTTTTCACTTAGAGCATTTTCAAACTACCTCCCCAGATTATTAAAATACTTAAGGCATTTCAATCACCAGCTCTTTAAAGAATTTTTTCCTTCAGCTTATCAAATCACTAGGATCAGGATTCTCAGCTGGTAAAAATAAGGACAAATGTTGACCTTCTGGAACATAAAAATGTCACTTTGCCCAAATCCTCATTATAAATAGTCAAAAAATTGATTGATTTATAGTCTTGCCTGCAGTAAAAGCAAGAATCTTCAGCATCTAAATACCAAAACCTTCAGTGACAGACAGGTGGTTGGACTTCACAGTCAATTCAAACAAAACAGATACTGCAAATTGTCTTATGCAGCTACAGTTTTCCACAACAGAAGGAAATACACACAGTACACAGGAAGTTTTCTAAATAAATTATTTATCAACCTATTTCCAAAGGAGCAGTATGCATCAAAATAGCTGTCCCTTCTCTCTGAAAAAAAAACCCCACAAAACAACACATAGACAATACACCAAATGGCAAGAGTTATTGCTATTTGCCTTCGATTTTTCAGCTCTTCCTCAACAGGAAGAATCTATTTGATTTTCTGGTTTGCAAAGAAGAGTACAAAGAGGTCCACTTTAGCCATCTTACCTCTTTCTTTCTTTCCAATACGTAGTACTCATGTGTCCATTATGCCTCTTTTTAGTGGGTATTAAAACTGCAATGTTTATAATTAACAAACTAATGGCAGTTTATGAGAAAACATGGAAATACCCTATCTCCCATTAGGAAAATTCTTCAGGATAGAAATAAAATCAGGAGAGTAAACATTGAGTGTATCTCTCTAGCCTTCTGAATGAGTAATATAAAAATACGTCTGGTTTAGGAGTCTAGAGCGGTTGCCATCGTCTGTTTTCAAAAATATTCTCCCTGTTGCACTACTGATTAATCAAGGAATTAATTTTCTTCATCAGCGAGTTGCTTTTTTTCTTTTCCCCAGATGATATAACACAAGAACTCCTCTAAGCAGGACTACTTTTTCAGTAGAACTCACACATAATACTTTATGGAATGGCAACCAAAATGTTTCTATTTATATGTAGATAATTTCAAACAAAAAGAAAGCTGACATAGGCCAGGTACTCATTTTTTCCTTTCATCTTAAAATGAAGCAATAGGTATTAACTTAATTACTTCAAGACTTCTAATATTTAGTTTGCTCTGATGGTATTATTTGCAGCAGTAACCGGTACTACAATTACTGAGAGCTCTGATTCCAAAACTAGGTATTAAAAACAATTCTGCTGATAGATACAATTTTTAAAGGAAAGTGCTTAAAACTATGGAAGCCACAGAAATGAAGAACGGTGTATTCCACAGCTTCTGTCAATGTGAGTCGTCTGAGATGGTGACTGCTTACTGGATGGGTAGATTCTATTATTAAAGAAGGAAGAAAGATCCATGAACTTTCTCCTTTCAAGTATCAGAGAGGGAGTTTCTTCAAAGACTTTTGAGACTAGCCAAACAATTTCACAGAGCTCCTGGTATTTGCATGAGGGTAAACATACTCTTAAATAAAACCGTCATGTTGAGAACTAGGAGAAATTGCTTCACTACTTTCCTATTCCTTGTCCAGAGTTTTGTGGACAAATGACATAAGACAAATGGATCTCTAACACCACCTCTACCAATAAAAGTCTTTGATCAATTCTACTGTCTTAAGACTTCATCTTTTCTAGGATATTCAAAGCCAGCCACACTCTTCCTGATGAACACATTCCTATTGTTATTGCTATTGCTTTCATAGCTTCTGACAGTGAAGAGCATACCAGACCCAGTGACTGACTGCTGCTCTGACTTCCTGTCCTGTTATCTCCATCTCCTTTCAGATGTACAAGTTCCCTGGCCAGTGTTAGTGTCTTATTGGCTTACAGATTCTAAAATTGTGTTCACCATGGTAGCTGGGCCTTAAATCTGTAGGCTTACAACTGTATAAATTATCTATAAATAAAAACACATACACACAAAAATATATTGACATTCATACCTTCTAGAAAGAAAAATCCTATTGTTATAACTCCAAACACTAATAGCAAGACTTCTTGTAGTGAAAATGAACATATCTACACAAAAACTCTTCTTCTGGGTCAACTAACCTATTGCTAGTATTATGAAATTCTTAACCCAACTTTGCACTATTGTTTGTTATTTATTTTTATAAGTCATGGAGTTTATATACCATTAATAAAAATAAACAAAATAAATAGAGCAAATTTAAAAAATATAAAGAATAACTTGCTATTAAATTATTTCCTTTTTAAGGAGTTGTTCCAGTTTGAAAATTATCAAATTTTCAAGTACTAATTTTGATGCTTTTATGCCAAAAAAGCATTTTATTTTGAAACTGGGGATAGCTTTCCCAGCAGACCCCCCGCACCAGTGTCCTGACCCTACAGCTGATTGGTGGACAGAGTCCATAAAAGGGAATGTACTTCTTGCCTTCTGTCCTTCTTTACTGCTATGTCTTGTAAGCCCGAGAGCTTCTCTGGAAGTGAGCTTCTCCTTGTTCTACCCCCAGGGTGCCAGGGGGCAAGAAATGGCTCTTTACCTACCTGCCACCAAAGGGTGGAGCACTGAAGAAGTCTAAGCCTGGATGCAGCTCTGCCATGGGGGTCAACTACGGCCCTCTTTTGCCTGAGACTGAAAATGCAGAGAGAGACAGCAGACCTCTTGGACTGTGGCCAGCGCCAGTTTGTCCCAGCTCCTGGCAGCGGGCGGAAAGGATGAGCTGCTGCTCCCACCTGTAACCCCCTTTGGTGGGAGTGAAACTGCAGCCCTCCCTTCCTTCTCTGAGGGCTCAAATGCTGAAAGCCAGCTCCAGCTCATTCCAGCTCCTGGCAGTGGGCTGAAGAGAGGGCAGCTCCTCCACACTGCTTCTCCAGCCTGACCACCTTTGAAGATACCAGACAGCGAGCAGTGAGCTCTTAACCCTCTCCCTCCCTCAGAACCTTAACCACAGGGGAGAAGAGAGGGAAGGCCCTACAGAAAGCCTTGTAGCAGGCCCTGAAGAAGGCTTGACTACCATAACAGGTGTTGCCCTACATGACCAGCTTTCCCTTCTGGAAGTGGGGTGCAATTGTGTGTGTGTGGTGGCTTTATGGTTATGAGTGTTGGTGTACAATCTCTTGCCCCACAGCTAACACATCTAAAGCCAAAAACTGATGTGTTAGCTGTCTCACATTTCTCTCAGAATGTGTCTAAAGGCACTGTGATACAGTTTCTGTTTTATCTTTTTTGATTCTTTTACTTATTTGGGGATTTTTTCATTTTCTTATTGGTAATGGGTTCAAAAAATTCTTTCATTTTTAGACAAGTTGCTTCATTGCCTGTTGAATTCTCGGTGAGACCTGCTTGCTGTGCTTGAATTGCAGGCATCAACCCAAACCAATTTAGACCCTCGCTCTAAATCATTCCAGGAATTAATTAGAAACATTGATATTAGATAGAGACATAATAGAAGTAGATGACTTGTGACATATAAAAGAATAAATGAAATTCTGGATTTTTTTAAGCTGCAGGCTAATACAGCCACAACTATGCCCCGCCTCAGAAATTGTTTAGGTTTTATCTTCCTATCTTTATGTAGGCAAATACCAACTGAAATCAATGTGAAAGTACTTCTATGAATTTACTAGAAAATACCACTGATGACTCTTTACATTATTTCCTTGTTTCATATGAAGGGAAGAAAAAAAGATTTTAAAGTATATCTCTCCTCCCATTCTTTGCTAATAAGTTGAAGCCAGTGGGTTTTTGGATAAACAGACACTATAGCAGTTGAGCAGCATATTTAACTAATTATCGCCAATGAATCAGGTCAATAATACTTTAAAAAAGAAGATCTAAGTAGTAAAAATTTGCCATATTAAACTGGGCTATTTTCAGTGAATGCATATTTAATAGAAAAGCACATTTTGATCAGTTATGCTTCTCAAGTTATCATGAACAGATAACATGAACAGTTTGTTTAATTGTTAAATGAAGAGTAAAGCCTGCAATGTGCGAGCTAATTGCCTGATCATTTGGGAGCTGTTGCTGTGTGTCATTTGGCTGGAGCCTAGCAGAAATGACACTTGTGCACTGTACCTGCTTGTTCTACACTATTGCAAGCAAAGCCAACATCCAAGGAAAGAGACATGGAAGGAAGAACTCCTTTAATATTGAAAACATCTCCAGGATTCTTAAGCAAATAAAATAAAGTAATACTTTAATGGTGTGGTTTATCTGAAAACAAACTGTAATCATACAAGAATAATCCATACAAAAGGTATGCAAGGTTTTTTTCTTAGTAGAAAGAAGCAAGCCAAAGATCTGCAGCTGATTTAATACAGTAAATTTTGTGTGTTTTGGACATTATAAACAAATCTGTCTATGAAGCTATCAGCCACACAAAGGGCAGAATATCAGCCCTGAATATGCCATTGATGGATGCAGAAAATAAAGACAACTTTTAAGATTTACATTAAAGGAGTCACAGAAATCGATATAAATATTTTCTGGTACTCACTGAAGAGCACACAAGTGTATAAAAGAAAACAAAAACAGTTAAAGCTCTGCAACAACTTACTGTTTCACTAACAGAGGGAACTCTGACACTGAACAAGTCTCAAACTTCAGGGTTGATCCAAGCACCTCTTCAGTGGGCTTTACATTCATTTTTTTTGTCTCCATATGCTGCCAATACAAATAACTGCACAGTGTTAGGTTTTTTTCTGTGCTTTTGAACAATGTTTTTCATTTTATTTTATAGACTATGATATATTCCAGATTATTCTAGTCTATTCTAGATTAAACAGAAAGGGACCTGGAGGTCCTGCTGGGTAGCAGAATGACCATGAGCCAGCAATGTGCCCTTGTGGCCAAGAAGGCCAATGGCATTCTGGTTCTGGTGTGGATTAGAAGGGGAGGTGGTTAGCAGATAGAGAGAGGTTCTCCTCCCCCTCTACTCTGCCCTGGGGACACCACATCTGAAATATTGTGTCAATTTCTGGATCCCTCAGTTCCAGAAGGACACAGAATTGCTTGAGAGACTCCAGCACAGAGCTACAAAGATTATGGAGTTGAGCATCTTCCTGATGAGGAAAGGCTGAAGAAGTTGGGTCTCTTTAGCTTGGAAAAAAGGAGACTGAGAGGTGACCTCAGTAATGTTTACAAATAAGTAAAGGGCAGATGTCAGGAGGAAGGAGCCAGCTCTTCTTAGTGTCATCCAATGACAAGACAAAGGGCAACAGGTGTAAGCTGAAACATAGGAAGTTTCACATAAATATGAGAAGAAACTTCTTCACAGTGACAGTGACAGAGCACCAGACAGGCTGCCCTGGGAGATTGTGGNGGAGTTGAGCATCTTCCTGATGAGGAAAGGCTGAAGAAGTTGGGTCTCTTTAGCTTGGAAAAAAGGAGACTGAGAGGTGACCTCAGTAATGTTTACAAATAAGTAAAGGGCAGATGTCAGGAGGAAGGAGCCAGCTCTTCTTAGTGTCATCCAATGACAAGACAAAGGGCAACAGGTGTAAGCTGAAACATAGGAAGTTTCACATAAATATGAGAAGAAACTTCTTCACAGTGACAGTGACAGAGCACCAGACAGGCTGCCCTGGGAGATTGTGGAGTCTCCTTCTCTGGAGACGTTTAAAACCTGCCTGGACTTGATGTAGGTGATCCTGCTCTGGCAGGGAGATCAGACTAGATGATCTTTCAAGATCCTTTCCAATCCCTGACATTCTGTGATTCTGTGTAAATGCAGCTATCAAATTACTGTTAAAAATGTCAGGGGAAGAACAGAAAGTGCCACTGATATGCTTAGGTGTGGATTAACCAGGGAAAAAGCATTATGAGCATTCTGTGGGTAGATTTTGCAACCTTCTATTTGGTTTTATTCTTATGAAGCAAGGTACAGAAACATTTGTTTCTGCAAAGGCACAAAGAGCAGAATCCAGTTATTTTCTCTTTGATAAATACTTAGCTTTTTCAAATAACAAAAAGGAAGTAGGGTATATAAAAATAAAATCAGTCTGTAGATTGTGGAACTGATTGATGACAAATGTGCTGAGAGCAGAAACACATTTATGCAGTGAGGTACCACACTTAGAAATTCCCCTTGCTGTAGAATAATAGCACATGGATGCTACAAAAAAGCCCCTCCCTGCTGGGAAATTTTGAAGCCAGGTGTAAAAAGTTCTGTGTCTCTCTACAGAGAAAATTTATAACTCAAATGACAGCTATGACTACACCTGTGAGGTGGTTTTCAGGGAAGGAAATAAAGTGCACCTGGGTGTCAATGCATGAAATAGTGTGAGAAATGGACAGTGTTACTAATACAAGGCCCTAAATACTTTTAATGGGAGGAAAAAATTGCTGTCCATGATTGCATGTTTCACTTTATTAGCAGCTTTATTGCTTCAAGGACAGAGGGAAATCCCATTACAATATGGATCAAAGGCCCTTCTCATTGTTTGACAAAATGTACCCAAATAGAAAGGAAGCTGCCTGCTGCTTAGTTACATGGTAGCCAGTTTTATCATATTCTGAATTGACGAACACATCCATGGTAGGAACTACAGGAAAAGCTCCTTGCATGCAGCATGGCCTTTTGATTATGTTTCACTCTAAAAAGACATTTCCTACAAGAGATTTTAACAGACATGACAATTACTTTGGTTGAACTTTATGTGAACATATTAATTCAATGAGGAACTCTTATTTTAGCCTGCTCAGGACTTCCACAAGGAGAAAGAGAACCCTGTGCTGGAAGTGAGAGACTTTTATGAAAGTTAAAATCCACAGCTAGCTTAAAGGAAAAGATGTAGCTGAAGTAAGAAGGAGATGCAAAGCTGGATCATATGGAGGACTTCAGAAGGTACACTCTGAGGAAGTGTTCTGCCACGTAAGTCTGAGAATGCAAAAAATTCATCAAATGGCTATAAAAATCTTCAGTGAATTATAAAAAGCTACCAGATGGAAAAAGGCTAAATGAGAAAGGTCTGAGTTATTCAAGAACATAATGACTTCAAAGGAAGGAACAGCAGGAACTAAGGTGAAATTTTAAAATAAAAATAAATTTCTGAAGTTGAGAAGATGAACTTTTGTTCAAAACCAGAAAAAAAAATAATAAAAATATTACCACGCTCAGCACTTCAGAGGCAAAGCAAAAATAGACTACAGTTTATGCAGGCATGAAGGAAAGAAATTACTCTCCATGCCAGATGGCCAATAAAAGGTCTATATCTCTTTACATCCTATATATGAGCTATAAAAAATGGGTAGGAATTGTAGCATCTATCATACGTGAAGTCAGACAGCACAGGACCTGCTGCCTTGCAATGACTCAGTGCTGTGCTGCAGCTCTGCACTGAAGAAGTGCCCCAAAAGCTCCTAGCAAACAGCAAAGGGGCAGGAATCACCAGCACTGCTCCAAGCTCTGGACTTGCCAGCTTCATGCTAAGTCTTGCTCTTCAAGAATGGTATTTTGCATGGGATGGTCACATGCAGGTATATCACTAACATCATTTCACTACCATTTTTTATTTGGCAGAAGCTTCTCTAGAGTCAGTGTTGTCAGTCCTGCTGGAGCTGTACCAGTGATCTGTGAGACAATTGATTCAGCCTGTCAGTTCACTGAACAAATTCAGCACAGCCTGCATCTCACCACTTTATTTTTGACCCAGATGATTCATTTTGTCTTGCAATGACATCCACTGGAAAGCAGTGTGGTATGGATAAAGCTCTTGAGGAAACACAAATTTCCCTTATGTATCTCTGAGGATCATAAGCTTCCCTTCTTTACAGCAGCATGAGAGATGGCTTTTTCCCAAATGTGCCTCAGATAAAAGTAAAAAGGTCACTCTTTGATTTGACTTCACAACAGCAATAGAAAAGCAGATAACACTGAAGGGACAAGCCTTCTAGTTATTTCCAATTACAGTCCCATACTTAGCAAAACAGCCCATTTTCCTTAAAACATATTAACAGCCTTTATCAGTCTCTTAGTTGTCCACTTTGTTTAGAAAACAAAAGAACCTCCAAGAGCCATGCAGATTTCATGCTATTCAGCATCCAGCCACTACAAAGTAACATGAAGGTATGTAGCCAGGGCTTGAAAATTTTAATCTGTAAAGTTAATCTTATACACTGCTTTATATAAGAAATATATCATATCAAAGTGACAGGCCATTCTGAACTTAGTACATTAGGATTTTCAAATATTGCAGACAGTACTGAAGAGGTTATTTATCTAGATTTGTCACACATGTTATTCTGTATTGTAAACATTATGAGCTACCCTGTGCTTTATGTAAGTCATTTTCACACATAATGGCAGCCATGTGAAATGTCTGCATACTTTAACAATCTCTTTCACCATTTCATTATCAATCCTCTTATCTCCTATGGCTGTTTAACGCAGTTGTTGTTACAGCCTGAAACACACAATTATGAAATCCGTCCAAGAGGGACAATCAAATCTCCGTCTTACTCTGTGGTTTAGTTGTCTGCCTACAGCCCTGAGCCCCCTGTAGGATTATTCTTCTGCTCCAGTTACTGGGGAAAGCTGTGAAGAAAAGGTGAGTCTTGTACACCAACCTGGTCGTGACAGGGCTTTTACTTTGATTTTTAAAACCTTCCTTGGTGGGGGTGCATCTTGAACTTAATTGTATCACAGGATGTCTCTAGAGAATAGATTTGCTGTAGCATGGTTTCCATCATGTCTTGCAGCTCCATTAAGAACATTAAGAACAGTAATTTTGTCTTTCACTACGAGCCAGGTCTTTCACAAGTTACACAGTCAAAATATTCTGACATCAGACACATCTCTAAAAGGTGAATGACATAATTCAGCTTTTTCTGTGTGATAAAATATATTTGTAGCTAAATAAAGCTAAATGTTACCATCAGGAGCCTCAACATCACAATTTAAATTACATGTATGTGAAAACTACTATGTTCCATTGCAGTGTGTTAATGAAAACAGAATGTCTGGGCAGAAATATATTTCAGCTTTATGTATCTAGCCAAAAATGAAACACCAAACCTCAGTTATTTTCTTACAGATTTTCTACAGAGTTCCTTCTTTGAAAGTTCAAGAGCAGAATCTTGGAGAAATGAGATGTACTTTAGGTCAAGCTAAATAAATTATTCAAATTAATGTGATAAGAATAAAGACAAGCTCCAAGGGAAAAAAAAAAAACTTCAGAAACAGTTTCTACAAGCTTATAAATGGATTTGGGCTATTAAAAACCAGTGAGGAATTTTATAGGACAAAAATGAAAACAACATGTGTTCTCTCATTATCTTTAAAACAAAATTTTGTCTTGTGCATTACATTCCTGAGCCAAAGAAACCTACAGCAGAGTTTCCAAGAAATTTAGGACTTCCAGTTTGGATAATACACAGAAAGTCAATTACAATAATGAAAAGAGTAGGCATTCTGAAACTACTGGGACAAGTCATTTAAGCTGTTCTGCTGAATATTTGCATCGTTCTTCTTACACACAATGGGATTTTAGTGATGGCTTTTTAAAATGTCAAATACCACTACTTACAGACTTACTGATTTCTTCTATTTTCAGTTTAAGCCTGTCTAGATCTTGAGGCTCTTATCCAGTGTTCTGCAAGATTTTGATGTCTTTCAAATGTAAATCTGATTCAAATGAATCACAAGCGAGCATCACCTACTTTGTCAGTTGATGGCCACTACTCAAAGTATCGCTTAGGGAAGAAAAAGAGACATCTGCAGGGATCAGAATGAAGACACTTTATCAACCCCTCCCTTCCTGCCAAGTTAGAAATGTTTCTTACAGATCTTTTCCATTATGTTTTTTTCTTTTTTTCATTTATATATTTAAGGAGTTACATTGTACCTGAAAAGTAGAGAACTACCATCAGTCACTTTTTGTTGCATGCTAGAAAAAGCTATAAGAAATCATGCCTCGGTGTTCCTATATTTTTTCACATGTAATCATTACATATGAGAACACTGTGTTAGTAGTCTTAGGTGATATCAGACAGCTAAGGGTACAAATGAAACATAATGCTGCAATATTTTGAACGTACATTCATTTCATTAAGAATGGTTTAGTACAGTTAAATGCAAACAAATAGTAACAACACGGTCTGAAATCTGAGGAAAATCTGTTTGTCACAGTTGCACACGTGTACAAGCAAGAAAAATTCTCAGACCCAAAAAGAGCTCCATGGCTTATTGCTTAAAAAGAGGATGATCTCCATAGGCTCACTGGAAAATACAAGCTGTGTCTGCTTGCTCTAGCTCTTCCCCAACCATTTCCCAAGGAAATCCCCCCTCTTTCCTTCAATTCCTTTAGGAGGAGGAGATCAGGCTTGGACTCAGAAAATGCAACTGCTTCATATGTTTTCACAGACATCGTCAAAGGCTCCCAAATGTACAACAGGCTTTACTTACACTTACTTCACTTATTTGTTTGCCCTCTGCATTACACTGTCTTTGCAGCTCAGTACAAGTAGCAGCAAGTAACATCTTTGTCTACTGTCTGAGCAGACAGACCTGTACAACAAACGGGTACAAAGAAACCAAAACAATGTCCCACTCTAATGAAAATTCAAGAAACTGAACATGGATGGAAATATTTCAGCTCACTTGGAAGAGCAGATTCTCTGAGCCTCCCAAGAGCTGCACGGTGCACTGTGCGGGGCGCAAGTGTTGGTGGAAAGTGACTGAGCAGAGTCATGTGAAACAGAGCCAGACCAGAATGAAGCATGAAGGATTATGCCAGACCAGGCATTTTCTTCACTGCAAAATATAAGAGGAGAAGTTCTATAAGCAGGGTTCCTGTAACTCATATTAATTGTTAGGGCTGAAACAACTATTAACACTGTTCCCGAACAGAAGCCTTAGATGAAGTGGTCCAGCAGATAGAAAAGCATGCACCCTGTGTTGCAGCTGGCTGCAGAGGAAAGTCAAAGGGTGTCCTTCCAATTACATACTTGCAACAGCATAGCTGCTGAGTTGTGTATATGAAAATATAATCAATCCAGGTTACTAATTGGAGTTGGCCTGCAAAAAGAAAACTGTTTTATTCAGCTACGTTAGTACTCACAGTGTAATAAGTAAAATTGATTTCTGATTCACTTGACATCCTTTCCTGTCTAGGTTTGCATACCCTAAGTAGTGTCTCCATCACTATGATTTCAGAATATTCAAACAAGATTTGAACTTTTTGTGTTGTGAAGTTGTGAACCTTAAGCCAAATTGCTAAAAGCCCTAAATAACAGACAATCACTACAATCATACAATAGTTTAGGTTGGAAAACACCTTTAAAATCATTGAGTCCAACCACTATCCTAACTCTGCCAAGCCTACCACTAAACCATGTCCTTAAACCCAGATCTATATGACTTTTAAACACATCCAGGGATGGTGATTCAACCACCTCCTGAACAGCCTGTTCCAAGGCCTGGTGACCCTTTCAATTGACAGTTTTCCTTATCTCTGTCCTGAGCTCCCCCAACACAATGTTAAGCCATTTCCTCTTGTCCTAGAAAGGCTTTAGAAAGCCCCAGATATGATAAAATCACCATGACCTGTCTTTGGAAAGGTGGGCTTGCTTGTGAAGGAAAACTGAAAAGTGGACTGACATAAGAAACTGAATAGGTTAATCATGTGGGAAAAAATTATAGTTGTTGAAAGATGACTGTAGTCCCCATAAAATTGAGCACAGTAGTTGCAGGTGGGTGCTGCTTATAGTCACGCCATTTATCTGTTCATCTTTAAGAGAGCTCCATGATCAAGCCTGATAGCACAGGAAAGAACAACACAAAGTCAAGTACCTTATTAAAACTAATGCGTTGGAGACTGACTCTGTCCTGAAGATCCCTACATATCAATAAGCCACAGTTTTTGAGTGAAATGAAAAGCCAAACTGCTCTGTTACTCATTGGTCCTAGTACATTGCCAGAGATTCAACCAGCAGTGGGCTCAAAACAGCCTAACTTTAAGTACAGCAGTCACTGTAAAGTTTTAAATTCAACAAAATACAGTTAAGACATTTACAGTAAATACACTATTTCTAAAGAAGTGCTTCTGAAATGGTCTCTTACTGGCCTTGTATTCATGTTCTCTCTAATTGTAACTAAGTTTGTTACATCCCAAATCCTGACGTTCAGATCCTTGAATTGCCTTCAGATGAAGACTCCTAATCTCAAATCTTATGTCCCATGAATGCAGTTTCTCCATCCATAGGAATTTTGCAGAAAAACCATCACCCAATGAAACCAGGTGGAGAAGAAAACTAAACTTTGAAGAATGCTTTTCAAAATCAAACTTTGCACTACAGATAAAGTCTAACTGAGTTTATTCACTTTTCTTCTTTCTTCATTTTAAAGCCATTCTTTCAGAAACGATCTCTTGTTTACACTGGTCACAGATCAAGGGAATGTCAATAAGATTGCAGTGTGCTTTCTGGCTTATGCATCTGATGACAAAGTTTCCTCTAGTGAAAATCTTCCACATTAATTCATCCATAAAAAGTCACACACACTGAATTTCAATACAAGTAATAGAAGAACAGTCTGTAATAATGAGGTAGTTGTTAAGATACTAGACTAGTCCACACTGTGTGAAAACTTGCATTAAGAACCTTTTACATAGATGGAAACCCTCACTTTTATACTGTATTGTTCAGTGAGAATAATGAGTGTTTATGTGTCCTCTCTCATTCGCAGTGCTGTCGTGTTCACCATGAAACAACTGATGGGTTCCTCTCCTGTGTCAACACAGTTACCTTGTTGGAAGGACATGACTTGGCAAAGGAACTCAAACATCCTCAACTCCTGTTAACAACGTAGTTGCTTCATCTGTTTGCAACAATTGAATACAATAAGCAAATTCCCCACAAGGAAACCTCCTCAGATGAAAAAAGCTGAGCATTTTCATTTTCAGTTCCTCATGACTGCACTGACAAGCCACAGCAGTACAAAGCAAGGTTATCTCTAGATGACCTGGATGATCTCCAGAGGTCCCTTCCAACCCCTAACACTCTCTGATTCTATGATTCTATCATGAGCAGAACCCTATAAATGGGATCTACCAGCTCCTGAAAAAAGACCTGAACAGATGTAGAGAAACCAACACTGTGACATGGGTTTTTGAATAACATAGATTTATTTCTAGCTGTCTGCCTTAGAGCATCCAGAGAAGAATCCATGATCTTTGTTCATTACGGCTCTGCATCAGTCATTTACAGGAGTGTTGAACTAACACAAAACAGTTTAACAACATTTTTAGAAATATATTAAGCAGTATTATGCTTTTAATTGCCATTGCCCTTTTTAATCAGTAAAACACTAAAGCAGAAGGATAAAAACACTTTTATCAATACATAGAGATACTTATGCAAACACCTTTAAAAAAAAAAGGCATTAAGCAAAAACTGGACAATGTAGTAACTGAAAGACATCTGGCTGCATCTCATTATCTTGAAGGTGGGGAAGCACAGTGAGAAGTGAAGGTGATATTTTAGATTAAAACTGGACTTTTTTCCAGTGAAGCCCTTATTTTAAGCTTGTATTGTACATGACATTACAGGAAACTTGAAGTTCAATAAGGGAAAATGTAGACACATGGGAGCATTTTCTTAATTGGACTCTTGAGCTAAGAACTCGGATGTATTTCTGGTAGATGAAATGCTTCATATTAAATGTCAAGAAGTAGTAAAGAAATGACACTTAAAATTAAATGAAGAAAGAAGCAAAACGGAAGAAATTTAAGGCAGTGTTTATTAGCTGAGGATATTTTATGCGTAGAGGAATTCATATTTTTAAACTAATTTCTACCTATCTGGCATAATGATTGAGGGTTAGGAGTCAGGAATATAATACATAACCAGAATGTGAGAGGAAAAGAAAACTACAGAAATAACACAGCTTGAGAAGAAGAATACTATCTTCATCAGGTCTAATTAACCACAATTGTACTCAATTTCTGCTCTATAAAGATATCCTAAGGAATATTTTTCTAGAAATATATCCCTAGAGTTTTATTCAAGTTTGTAGTCAATGTCTGGTCGAAGCATGGAACCTCCAAAGCCCCAGACTTTGTTCCCTCTCTTGCCACTTGCACCCATCTGGCTGCTTCCAAACACTACAATGCCTTTTGGGTCTTGGCAGCTTGAAGCCAGCTCAGTAGACATCATTTCCTCTTGGCTTCCCTCTGTAGGGTGCCTTCCTTCCTTACCATTTGACAGCTTCTGCTCCTCACACCTTTTGCAGACCTCTACACTTCCAGTCTTATTAGAAGCCTTCATTTTCTATAGTGGACCTGGAAGGTCAGTGATTCTGTTCTCACTTTTACATCATCTGAAAAATTTCCATCCATTCATCGTATCATTGCTCTCTTGCTATGGGCATCTCAAAATCCCTTTCACTGTTTGAATTATTTCCTTTTACTCATCACTTATTTTAATTCAGCTACCCCAGCTTCCTCTTTTCACCCTGTCAAACACTTTGCACATCCAGATTTCACCATACTCCCTTCCTTTTTAATATGATACAGTTTCTCCTCTCACATCTGACAGTTCATCCTTTCTGTTATTGACATCACGCTACCATCACATCCTGAGATCTGATAGCCCTGCTGCTCCTCCTCTCATGCTGCTGAAACATGCGTGAGAAAGCACTCTGATTTTGCTGGTTTTCTGCACTGTGCATTGATTCTCACTTTTCTCATCTTTGTCCTTTTGCTTTCAGAACATCCCAGATTGATGCGTCTGCTGTCAGCCCTCATTACCACTATGGCTCCCTCTCACCTGCCACCATGCACATGATCCTCTGCTCAAATTCTTATTAACATTGAATCTGAAAAACTAACAAATCTTCGCTACACATCTTTCTGGATCAGTGAACTCACTTGTGAGTTTATAGAAATGATTCTTACCAGCTCTGATTTGAAAATAAGGCTAAAACTTATGATTTACACACTTAGTCTGGGTTTCTCCATCTTTATCTTTTATGCTACTTTTGTATCTGCTCACCAGAACTGATGCAGCTGAATAGGTCCAGCTCCTTTTTGCCAGTCCCTAGTCTTTACATCTGAGGGGTGCAATTTGTCTTTTTTCTTCTCAGCTGAGTAGTGTTCTGGAAAGTCAAGGAAAGTCAAAACTAGAACTACCTCTGTTATTAAAAACAAGACTTAGATATTACTACAGATTTACACTCCTATTGTTGGAAAGGACAAAGATCAGAAAAAAAGAAATAAGGAGAAAGTAAGCAGGGAAAGAGAAGGAGACACAAGCCAAATTGAAGGCTGCAGAAAGATTAAGCATAGCTTTGGAGCTAGGGAACTCCTAATCCCTCCACCTGCACTGACAGTCTTGCAGTCTTTTTCTAAAATTTCTAACATGCCCTCTTGTTTTATCCATCACCTCCATCTTCCTCTTCTATTGTCAGTGTATCACATTTTAAAAAGGATGCTACAAACAGGCAGGCTCAATAGGAGAAAGATTACACAAACTATCAGAGAGCGCAGAAAAGATTAATTTTAACAGATGTCCATCCCATCCAGCTGGAAGTAAAACAACCATCATGAGGATGATAGCAACATGCAGACAAATGCTGCAGGAAGCTATCTGTCACTATTTATAGCTAGGACAGGCATTTCAATTATATGTTTACTAGAAGGTAGCAAAGCAGATGACAGCAAGTTGGGGAGGAGTGTAGATCTGCTGGAGGGGAGGAAGATGATGAAGAAAGATCTAGACATTTTGTGTCAGTGGGCAGAGGCCAACGGGATGAGGTTTACAAGGCCAAGTGCAGGGTCCTACATTTTGGCCACAACAGCCCCCAGAACAACTACAGACTGGAGGATGAATGGCTGGAGAGTGGCCTGGAAGAGAGGGACCTGGCAAGACTGGTTGACAACTGGCTGAACATAAGCCAGCAGTGTGCCCAGGTGGCATGAAAGGCCAATGGCATCCTGGCTTGTGTCAGGAATAGTGTGGCCAGCAGGACTAGGGAGCTAACTCTCCCCCTGTACTTGGCACTGGCAAGGCCTCATGTCAAGTACCGGGGGCAGTTCTGAGCCCCTCACTTCAAGAAAAATATTGAGGGGCTGGAGCAGGTCCAGAGAAGAACAATGAGTCTGAGGAAGGTTCTGGAAGGAAAGTCTGATGAGGAGAGGCTGGGGGAGCTGGGATTGTTTAGCCTGGAAGAGACTCAGGAGGGATCTTATCACTCTCTACAGCTACCTGAAGGGAAGTTGTAGTCAGGTGTGGGTCAGAGTCTTCTCCCAGGCAACTAGCGACAGGATGAGAGGATATGACCTGAAGATGTGCCAGAGGAGGGTTTGGTTGGATGTTAGGAAGCCTTTCCTCATGGAAAGGTTGATCAGGCATTGTAATGGACTGCCTAGGGCAGTGGTGGATTCCCCATCTCCGGAGGTGTTTAAGGAAAGACAGGACTAGTGCCATGATCTCGCTGATGTTGTAGTGTAAGGTCATAGGCCGGGCTGGATGGTCTCAGGGATATTTTTCAGTCTCAATAATTGTAAGAAAAACAGACAGACTTGCAGAAAGGAATTTTTACAATGGTCTTACAACAATTTAAAAAATGTTAAAAATGAAAGAAGCCCACAATTCTCTGTTCTCTTGTTCATTTTCACTCTCCAGCTACATGCTGGAAAAGCAACTGGAAATCTGGATTCTTATTGGAAGCATTTGCAAAACACATCAAATACTAGCCTTTGACCGAACAGAATAAGACGTATGTAAAAATAAAATTTTCAAGCTCATTAATTTATCCTAGATAAAATAGAAATTCTTTTACTAGATCTAAAGATGACTAATACACAGAAAGACAATATTTCTAATAAACGGGAGCAGTGACGTATCAGATACATAACTGCATGAGGAATAATTCATCTGCTTGGAATTAACCTCAATAAGTTACTTTCACGTCAGTTTTACAGCAGAATAGGAATTTCAAAAAGAATCTGCAACATTGAGCCCTCAGAGAAAATGCATACCTGAGAAAAACTCCCATGGTTACAAACCAAAAAACATGTAAGAAATTTGGAAAATTCTATGGCAAAATAGTCTTTCTTTAAAAGCAACTGAGTGGCAGTATCACGAAAGCAGATGGATTCACAACTGAACCTGGAAAATCCACAAGGGAGACCTGAGATCACGCAGTGCTCTGAAGAAAGCTCAGACAGCAACTTAACTTTGCAGAACAAGTAATTTTTATATTTTTTTTTAGTAGTATAAATATCCTGTTTTAAGACTTTTATGTAAAAATGTTGCATTTTATACCTTTACAGGCAGAATTCTTTTCTCATCATCAATAAAGTTTAGTCATTGACTTTGATTGTAAACTTAATCACAGGTCACTTTAAATCAGAAAGAATCACAGAATAGCTTAGGTTGGAAAGGATCTTGGAGATCATCTAGTTACAAACCCTCTGCCATGGGCAGGGACACCTCCCACAAGAAAAGCTTACTCAGAGCCTCATCCAACCTGGCCCTCAACAGTTCCATGGAGGGGGCATCCCAAGGACTGGATGTGATGGGAGCACTGAATATGGGGTCTGTACCAAAACTCCTGTTCCTGGATCAGGTGCACCACCAGCACCTGCAGCTCTTGAGCCCACAGAGAGTTCTTCTGCTCCAGAGAAGGACAAACATAGAAAACAAGAAAAAATCCACATCACAAATAGCTGAGGGAATTGGCAGTTTGTAGCCTGCATAAAATCCGGCTGAGGGGAGAGCTTGTTGCTCTTGGCAGCTACCAGAAAGGACACAGGACGAGACAAAATGGCCTGAAGTCATGCCAGGAGAGATCTAGTTTGCACAGTGGGAAAAACTACTTCCACAAAAGGCTCATCAAGCCCTGGCACAGACCACTCATAGCACTAGAAAGGATTTCAGAGATGTGAAGATTCACATGGTGCTGAGGGACATGGGCTCACCGACCACTTGTCAGGGCTGCCTTCATGTTTGCACTTGATGATCTTAAGTTCTTCACTAACCTAAACAGCTTCAGGATTCTGTGGCTCTCTGCCCACATGCCTCCCAACATCCTATTGCTGGGAAGCACCTCAAAGATGGGATGTGCCACAGAGACCCCCTAGATCCCTTGCTGGGAGATGCCACAAACTCCACAGCACACAACCCACTCAAAGGGACCATGGTGCAGCCATCACACTGGCTCTAAGCTTCTTGTGTTTGGGTCCCCACGAGAGCCCAATTCCTACAGACTTTTGTGGTCCCTGCAAGTGTCAATACCCAAGGTATGGACTGAGCACAACCCCGGCAGCTCAGGGATGCTTTTGTGGGCAACTGTGGAGGTGACCTCTGGACACCATTCCTGTCTCCATTTCAGGTGCAGTCGATTGGTGCCCACTGCCTGGGCATCAGCAGCCCTTCCCTGCAGCCTGGCTTCTCCCAGTGGGGAAGGCACCTCAGGCCTCCCAGGTCTGGTACCTTGTCTGCTCTGAACCTTGGGCAACACGAGCATCCACAACCACCAGCAACCTCACTAGCCTTGGCTGCTCCACCTGCCCACAGGGCTTTAGCAAAACATCCATGACACTAGGAAGAAGATACATGCCCTGCCAAGCTCGTTTCCAGAGAGTTCCCAAACACTTGGAGCCATCTCTCCACTTTCCAGCTCCTGCAACTGTGTCTCCACCACATTTTGCTAGCCAGTGCCATCAGCAAAGCAGCTAACCCCACAGGGAGCACTCTGGCTACCAGCTCACCACTGGCCTGGTGCAGAGATGCACAATCTCAGCATTTGGGTCTGGCTTGGCAAGTAAGTGGTCCCCACAACCCAGCATGATTCCTTCTCACCCACACAGGTCTCCGGAGAGCCCCTGATGGATGCAGCTTCAGCCCATGTAGGCCTTCTACACTCAGTGGCCCATAACCAACATACCTACACCAGCCACCGGCACCTTTGCCTACATGAATGCTTCTGGGCCAGTCATTACCCTGGGGGTCCCTTTGGGCTATGGGACCACCCTGGCCTAGGCAGAACCAAGGGCAGAGCCCTGACCATGGCCACTCCAGCACTGCCCAGCTCCTGCTGCCGCTGCCACCACCCCTCCTGGCCCAGGACAGGACAGTCTATACAGGACACCATTTCCAATGGGGCTGACACCTCAAGGAGCAACCTTGGGTACTAATACCATCCCCCCAACCAGCCTTGTGGTCCCCAGCACTGTTACCTCCCAAAGCACCCATCTCCTTGGGAACCAGATGGCATCTGGGAGGTGATCAAAGAGATGCTCTTTCAAAGGCCCATGGGGCTCTTTGGTTGCTCTCTGGACCAAGCAGATGGCAGCCAGGACACTTCCAGCACTGGCTCCACCCTGGCTCTCAACCCCTGCATGGCCCCACAGACAGAAGGCCCAAGGCATGGCAGCAGACCTTGCCCTCACCTCCCTGGTACTGCCAGATGAAGCGCACATTCCTGACTTCACCGAGCTCATCAGTGCCCTCCTGTACCTTGAAGAACTCCACGTCTTCAGGGCAGAGCCGCAGGAGCTGTCGAGGAATAGTGATGGACCTGCCCCTGTTGGGGCAATAGGAGTGGACAGAGCCCCTCACCACAGTCATCCAGCAAGTGCAGGGCTTTGCCAACAGGCTTGCAGCTGGGAGAGAGGCATTAGAGACTGATCACAAGTGGGTTAGGACACCATGTTGGTAATTTCTTCCATGTTCCGCTTGCTTTTTTCCATTAAATATTGTTGAACCAGAACCATCTTTTGTCTGTGTGTGTGTAAGGGGGAGGTCAGGGGACACCAGGAAATGACAGCCCCAGTATGTAGTACGGTATCCCAGTTCATCCACCATTGGAACCAGGGAGCCCTGGAGGTCACCCAGCTGCCTCCAGGGACAAGTCAGCACCAGTAGGACAGGCAGTACTAAGTGGGGGACTGCCCCATCCCCCAAGGAAGATGCCCTATAGCACAAGAGCCACAGCAGACAGGCCCCTGCAGGATTCACAGACATTGGCCCACACAGAAAGCATCAAGGAATCCCTGGGACAGGGCCACACCTTGGGGGTCACTATAAGGGATGCACACACTCAAAATACTGATCTTGAAGTATTTGTTCTTTGGCATGTGAGCCTCACTTGGTTTGGAGCCAATTATAGTCTTTGCTTGGTTCCAAAGAGTGGCCTGGTCTTACAGTTTTTACTGGTAATAACAGTTCTTTTTTAAGGGGATTATTGCATACATCTGACTCATTCAGGTATGCAAAGTTGTTTTACAGCTTAATCTTAGAAATCGCAAGTTTTTTCAATTTGAGGTTTGACTGGCATATTTAACTTTTTTTATTTATATCCATGCAACACACCATGCTTCGCCCTCAATATAACATATTCTTTGAAGAGATATTTATGTGAGGCAGCACTTTTATCCAGCTTTGTCATCTATTTGTTGTTCATCAGCAACCATGTTTATGTCATTCATATCTGTAGGTAGTGCAAGAACTATTCATTTTAATTGCATTTTTTCACAGACACAAAATAATATTTGCATTTTTGCTTACATGATTATATAGTTCCATTTTGAATGAGCACAAAGGGAGAGTCTGATTCTCCCTGGCAGTGGCAGAGTAGAGATAAGAATGGATTTGTCTTCTATGAGTGTTTCTGCAGAATGGTGGCATTTTGCAGATGCAAGCTGAAACACTCATCAACCAGCCATCGTACTAGCAAAACCTGCAAGCTCATTGAATCCTTGCTGATGACTGAGTGTGATTTGGAGCTGTTAGATAAATGCTGCCTTAAGCCAACAAAACATTGCCAATTACAGGGGCTGAATGCTCCTCCTATGCCATTTGCTTCGTATAGATTTCTCACCTTTCATGCAGAGACCTTTCCTAGTTGTTTCTTCAATAGTAAAATGCTCATGGACCTTTCCCTCCTTTTTGGTACAACAGACTTGTATGAAGTTCATTCTTTTGAGATAGAAAAACCTGATTAGCTCCCACTGTGACACTTTATATTTGAGATCTTTTCTGGGCTGATCTTTGAGACTGCCCAAGAGTACTCCATTCCTGTTTATCTGTAACACTTGGTAATGTTCTACATGACATCACTAGCATCTACTTACTCTGAGATTAGTCAGTGTTTCCATTAGGAAATTATAAAACTCATCCTTACAGCTTGATTCCAGACAGAACTGTAGCTTTCAATGTCAGAGCCCAGAGTGATTTAAATAATGGAATTGGGCTATAAAATCTGTTAGTTTCAAGTTTGTATTTTGTATTTTGAAATGCAAAAATACTGAAGGAGTTAAAACTGTGTTACTGTAAGGCACATTTAGGACGCAGTTTTACTCATATGGAAGATTGCTGCTTTTGTGTACCTATCTTTTTGAAAAAACTATTATTTCTATGCTGAACTTTCCACAAATACCTTTCTTAAAACTGAAATTCACAAGGATACTTACAATGCATATTTGCACATCCATTTATCACTGTATACTGATAAGCAATACCATTACATGAGTAGTTGATAAAGGGGTATTTTGAACACATAATGGTTATGAAATTCTGAGGAACATGTAAAGGCCTCTGATATTTTTCAGTCAGCAGTCCTACACCATCACATTGTATCAAAGACAGCATTTTGCATTCAAGAAACAGCTCTCTGCAGAAGAAAGATGAGTGTGCCAGGAAGCTCATTTTTAAAATGAACAGAGATCTTTGACCGAGGTTTTCAAAACTGTATGCTTAAATGCAAGTTTTAAGTGCCAAGATATACATCATTCTTTATTAACCAGTCATTCTGTGCATGGCTGGTAAGACATGGGAGTTCCAGGGAGAATTTCTGATGTTTCTGCTGCTCTTGTGCATTAACGTTGGTGTCCATAGTCAAACACTCTGATTTATAATTACCTCTAAATCCATGACCTACTTAAACCAATATATATAATAAATGCCTTACTTGTTGGTTTTATAAAATTATTGCTTTATTCATTACTGATCTCAATTTCATTTTACATTTGTTATTTTGTTTATATCTATATATATCTCACAGCATCAAAAGAGTCTGGAAGGACCTCCAGAGGATGTTTAGTCCAACTTTGTGCTCAGAGTAGAGAACTTAAATCAAAGTTGCTCAGCATATGTCCAGGCAAGTACTGAAACCCTTGAAGGATGTAAATACCACCAATTTTGGCAACCATCTTCTAGTTATGGTTACCCACATAGTGAAAACAGTTTTTCTTAGATGTGATCAGAAATGTGCATGTACATTGTCATTTTTCCTATCACTGAGCATTTCTGGGAAAAGTCTGGCACCACATTCTCTACACTGTCCTGTTAGGTAGTATAAAACAGCAACATGTTCTCCTAAACTTACATTCTTGAAACTAAACAACATTCTCCTCGAGCACCTCATTATTCAGGTCCTTGACTACCTTGGTTACCCTCACCTGGACTTAGTTAAATCACAGTCCTCATTGTACCAAGAAGTCCAAAACAGAATCCCACATTCCCAATTTAGCACATCCTATGTGCTAAAAAATGGTTACAGTGAATTTACTTTAATTTTTATAGAACGATTGTATTTATATAGTATTATTTTAATTGCTATTTTAAATTTATATCTGTATTTACAATATTTATAGTAAAGTCATGGTATGATACAATTTTTAAAAATAAAGCTTGCATTACAGATTAAATGCAGCATTTGATTAATGTAGTTCATTCTTTGCAATACACGCCCAAGAACACTATCAAGCAAAATGATAATTGAGCTGATTTCCAAGGGTAAGTATGTGTGGCACTCATTAAATAATCTTAATGTAGAATCATTAGAAATGATAATGTTTTGAATCTGGAAAACAGTACGAAAGAACAAATGTCCGCTAAACTAGCTAGAAGAATAAAAATAAAATTAAAAAAGGAAATATAAAAAGGTTATTAAGGTTACAATCCAGAAAATCATATTTAATTTGTTTACACTTCTAAAACCCATTACACATTTGCCTTACAGAGTTAATCCTGTTATAAAAATCATTTAAGAAGCTTTACACAGAAGGTCTAGTTACAAGGAAGTCATACACAAATACCAAAACTGCAAACAGCAATTTTTATCAGAGTACCACAATTATCTCAGTCCAAATTCAAAGATGAAAATCATATTATTCTTTAACATAGGATGAAAGTCCCCAAGACTATTAAAACAAAGCAAAGGATGAGACACAATCAAAAGATAGGTTATTTTCACCTGACAAATGTGGGAGACAGGATGCTGAGCGCAGAAATAAATGGCCTAAAGCAACACATGATGGTGAACGTGCTGAAGCAAATTTTCTGAAGCAGAGACTTACATATTACGGTAATTCAAGAGCTCTGATTTCAGTTGCTGTGCATAACCAATCTTAAGAACAGAAATGATTCTTCTGACACTTAACTGCATGACAAAATTCAGACTTAATATGCTGGTTCTGTACTTAGGAATATGCTGGTCTCTCCTCTAAGCACAGAGCGTGATAAACCACAGAGGTGAGGCAGCCTAGGAGAGGTTAGAAGGCCTGCATCAAATGAAGAAACGTGTCATGGTTTAAACCCAAATGACAGTATTAACCAAATAATTTGGCTAAAATGCTAAAGGGTAGGAATATAAACAATACAAGGAGGGTTTTCAAAATCTCACTTATGAATTTCACACCCCCCAAAAAAACCCAAAAAAACAAAAAAACAAAAATCCCACCTGAAAAGACATACAGGCAAAGACGTAAGGAGATTCATCACAATGTTCTCACATAACTGAGCCAAAACCTCCGTGTCCAAGCCCTATAACATGGAAGAGAGCCTTCCAACAGTCTCTGCTTCTGTGGAACTGTGGTGTCTATGAAAGTTCAAACTCATGTCCCTCACTATCAGCAGGCACTTTAAAGCTCTGTGTTCCATGTGCTCCCCTGTCAGTTGATCTTCAAAAGGCTGATTCCTAAACCCATGAACAAGGGGAGAGCTCTCTCCAATTAGCAAACCACAGAAAAACAGCTGAAGCTTTCTTTCCACTGATCTCCAGAGTTCCACATTCTCTCTTTCTAGTCACCACCTTCCAGAGCAAACTGGCTGCTGCCCGATGGATGAGCTCAGTGCCACATGTGCCAGCAACAGATAAGCAAGTGAAGTCCAAAAGAAAGAAGGAGGGGAGAGGGCGGGGTGGAAACCTGAAACCAAAACTCCAAACCCCCTCCCACAGACCAAACCCCCTCTGTTCACAGAAAACGTAGAGACTAAACTTTCAGTTTTGGCTTTCAGTTTTGATAACAACCTCAAACGTTTTGAACAATAACAAAAGAGCACAGAAGGGTGCTCCTAGGCCTGGGCACACAGACAGGCTCCTGGGGCTGTATCAACAGGGAGACTAAGAGCCACCCATGCTCCAAACAACAAAGCGATTATCCCTCTCACCTCAACTCTGTTGCCTACTGTCCAGTCACCACCACTCTCTTATCCTGAGCCACCCATACAACAGCTTTATCAGCACAATACCAAATTATTAGTTTAGTCACTCTCCTAATCTTCTACCCAGTGACAGCCATCAAACCAACTCAACCTTCTCTAGAAAAATACAGAGAGTATGACTTTGTCCCTTTTGAGTAGCTGTGTAAATCTCTCTAGATCTGCAATACATGCACATGTATACAAACATACAAACCCTATAGCATATACAAGAAGCAGTATATTTGGTACAGGGGAAATGAAACACTGTACAAAATTTAATCGTAGCTTGTGCTATTGGTAAAAAAAAACCTCAGCTTTTCTATCATGCTATAACATTTCCAAAGAGGAAACACATATATTTTCCTTTCAGTTTATTCAAGGGCTAGCAATGATCCTTAGTGCAACTTCCAACATCCTGAATATTCTATGACTAGCAAATTACTTAATTTTAAGATTTTATAGCTAGAAAGATGCAGCATTCAAAAAAGGACACTGACCTCATAGAATGTACCAAAAAGAAAAGTATGAAAACAAGCAGTTTCTCTTTAAACTTCAATGTCACATTAGAGGAGTCAGGTAGTTGAATGTGAGTCTGGTTCAAGGTGAGGTTCTCCCCAGAGTGTTAGAAAATGAATAGCTGTGTGGCATAGAACACGTTCCCTGTCAATCCAGAAACAAGTGAAACCACCACCATCAGCACAGGCAGAATGACCACATGTGGGATTGCTCAGTATTTAGAAAAACATCTAAGAAGGCCTCGCAGAGGAGCTTTCAAACAAATAAATCAGAAAGATAAAAAAATAACATTGTACTGGAAAAAAAAGTGTCATTATGATATGTATCAGTACATCTACTGTTCTAGTGCAGAAAGTGCAGCCAAATTTAGAAACAAACACCCAGGCAAGTGTTAAATGCGATTTCAATGGTTGACATTGCAACAGAGGTAGGAGGGGGAAAACAGAACAGGGATGAGACTTCAAGAAGTGGAATGGGGAGAGCTGCATGGGATCTATTTGGGGGAGAGGGAGAATGGCTAGAGCTTGTTCCTTGTTGGATTTCCCACTTGTTTTTTTCCATTAAATCTCGTTGAAGAGGAGTATCTTTGTGTCTGAGTGTGTGGAGGAGGGTGGTTGAGAGCACCATGAAATGATAGCCCGAGTACGTAAAAGCCCCAATGCATCCCACATTGGAACTGGGGACCCCAAAGTGGGCTCCCAGTTGCTCACAGGGCCGAGTTAGCATCAGCACGGCAGGCAGTGCTGAGCTGGGGACTCCGCCATTCCCAACTCCAGGGCAAGATGCCCTATAGCACAGGAGGTACAACAGAAAGGCTCCTGCAGAACTCACAGACACGGTCCCATGCAGAAAACGGCACAGAGCCAGCCTCTGGGACAAGGCCAGACAGTAGGGGCAAGGGCAGGGCATGCACACACTCCACAGCAAGGGCTGCAGGCATGGGCCTGCACATGACTGGCAGCGCTTCCAGTGGGGACAGTGCTGCAGGGCAAACCACTGCAGAGCCTTCAGGCAGTCTTCCCCAGCACACTCAGCAGCAGCTTCCTTTGGCCTCACTGCAACAGCAGCAGATGCCCATTTCCCCCCAGCAGGGATAAGGGAGGAAGCTGCAGCTGGGTGGGACCCTCCTCCCCTTTTCTGGGTAGCCTTGGGCAGCCATAACATCAGTATGGCAGAAAAGTATAATCAGAGAAAAGTGGAGTGATTTTTAAATACTAGCAGGAGTGTTTTTTAAATACTGAAAGACATCATGTAATTGATTTTAAGCTGATTAGTCATAAGCATACAGCACAATTTAATTCATTTTTACCTACTGTGTCTGTTTCAACTTTTCTAAGGATTTGAAAATAAGTGGAGAAAATATTTTTTCTAGCCTTGCTAATAGAACATTTCTGTTCTGTCTGTGGAAAAACTTGGTACAATGTTTGCATTGCATATAATGTTATTTTCTCTCATAAATGGATTTAATTTTACCAAGTGCCTAGCTAAATTTTAAGCCTGGAGTAAACTGCTGGCAGTTAAAACCTGTATTACAAGGCAACATTTTTTGTTGCAGTTCATTTAGTAACATGAAACACTACCACATTTCAAAAACCTGATGCTTCCACTGGAACACATGTTCAATCATGGGCATTGCTGAGCAGGAAGCTTGGGAGAAAGTTTTGCAAATACAGACATTCTGGTGTTTCCTCTGTCCCTCCCAGTCCTGTGTCCACCCCTGTGCCCATCTCTGCATGTACTGCCCATGAGAAAAGAGGGTCCCAAGTAGGTACATGGGACATAGAATCCATCACAGAACCACAGGATGGCCTAAGTTTACATCCAAAAATCTTTCGATTGCTGGACTTGTGACAGTTTTGGGGTGCTACAGGGTACTCTCTCATATAGTTATTTATCATAAATACCCCTGGAAGCAGAGTTCAACGATAGGAGAAGTAAACATATAAGTAAGACGCATCTGTATGAATTACTTTTTTTTTTCTCTTATTAACAAGTTGTATATAAACGGATAGCATCAGTCTTATTTGAGGAATACAAGTTGTTTCACCTTTGTCAGTGTTAAATGGCCACCTAAGTGCTGTGCTAATAATAAAGGATTATCTAAAACAACCAAAAGAAAACACCAGGCAAGAGTTACAAGACATCAACAGTATAAGTTAACTTATAAAAATGTTTAAAAATTGTGATTATCTTGTCAAAGATAGTTACTTAACTGTGTCTGGCAGATGCTTCAAGTAAATATACCACAGAAAATCATTAAAAGATACTGTAATTACTAAGTAAAAATTGCTTTATCAATATGCATATATGTTATATGTATATAGCAAGGTATACCGAATGCTGCAAAGAAAACAGATTCTACAAGGAGATCCTGAGAAAGTGAAGAGCCGGCACATCAAAATTTTCTTCTGTTCCACTTACAAATGAAAATGGACCACTCAACTTTCCAACTAAATAACAGACAATGAAAATAATGACCTAGAATGAGTCTGCTAGGGACCAGAGCCCTCCACAATTCACCAGCAGGGTGAGCAAACCCCCAAACACAAACTTGCTGGCTACAACTACCATGTTACACTGAGGTAGTTCTATGCAATCAAAGGCATCACTTATGATATCTGTGGAGAGAACTATGGGGAGAACAATTTCAAAATGTTTGAAATTCAAGTGCCTCAGTTATTCTGAGATCCAAAAATACCCCCAATTCTTCCACCATGAAACAACTACCAAAAAAAACCTGGTAAAGGTTTCTGCATTGAAAAGCTTTCCTTCTCCTTTTGCTCTAACCTAACTGCAGATGTAGCATCTGCATACCATACCAACACTCCAGAGATCTGCAGCTGAATCCTGAAGTTCTCTTGGTGACACCTTCTTGTGTGGGTCCTCCTCAGTTTTTACCTCAGTTGCTTCCAAGTAATTCCTACAGGTAGTATTAGTCACATACCAAGAATTACACACACGTACTAGATGGATGGTTCCTGAACATGCACACAAGTATTGGGTAAGATTAGTAACATTAAAAATAGTTACAAATCTTGTGGTAGGCTGCAGATCACCAAATAATGTTGAAACACAAGACTACTTAGCTTGTTGCCACAGAATAATAACAGGATTTGCTCAAACAAATATGTTACCTTCACTTAGGGAAACTTCTTAGTGAACTGAAGACAAGTATTGGGATTTTTGGTCAAGAAGGGTTGATGAAACCCTTGTCATGTACAGCACAGACAAGTTCATTTACAACATGATACATCTAAAATAAAATTCTACAGCTCTAGTATTTGTAAGCAGCTTTCTGTGTATGGCTCAATTGGTTTACAAAGAAGATAAGAGTGACAGAAGTGATTAGTTTTGTTTGCATCCAAGCTGATAAACAAAGGTAACATCTGTATTTGAATAAATCATACATCATGAATTATGAAAGTATACAACATTGGAATGATGAAAACCATTGATTTCTGTGTCTGCCTAAGGGCAAACAGAAAGAACAAAAGAATGAGATTTATACAGTATTCACTAGGAATACTTCAAAAATGATGTACATTTTTCCTCTGAGAGCAGATCATACCATAATTTTATATTTAAGGCAAGACATGGGTACAGCTAGGACAGTCTATCTAGTCTCACACAGACAATGATACCCTCATAACGCTATACCAGCAAGACACGGATTTTTAAAATATAACACTTTGTTGTGATTTGGCAGCAGAGGTCACATTTGTGCTCTGCATCTTTCACTTAGCAGAAGCATCCTAGGGCTAAGTGACATCTGCCTTCTGCCTTCTACAAAAGACAATGCTACTTTACTTCAAACAACTAATGACATGTTGTGAAAGACTTTCTGAGAAATACACATTTCAAATTTTGCAAGTGATGTGTAATAAGATGGTAATTTACTTATAAAACTGAGCAAGTTCTTCTCTAGGAGGAAAATATACATCAAAGTCAATGCACTGGGGTTTGTTTTGTTTGGGTTTTTTTTTCCCACTGGCTTTGTTTGCTGATTTCAAGGTAAACTGGCCCATGGGAGAGCAGTTGGTAGGTCTTTCTGTCTGTGCTCAGTCCTGGGGAATGCACACTCCTCTGGAATTACACTGATACAGGACACCGCACTCAGATGGGGCACGTGCATCCTTCTTGGGATATGCAGTCCTAGCTGCTCGTCAGTCTGGCAGGCTCCAATGGGAAAAGGCACTAAGGTTAATACACAGCCTGAACTTGCGCTGCATGGGCTAAATTTCAGGAGGGGCATGAGAAGAATGTACCAGTTTTACAGGTGGACAGAAGGATATGTCTGTTGCTACTGATAATGCTCTTGTAGCCACCACAGCCTCAGGCCAGGACTGAGTCAAAGCTTGCAGAGGCAGGAATATCTTTTCTTACATCAACTAATGCAATGGAAGACTAGACAAACTGTCAGATACACAAGAATTTTTCAGCTTCTGTTGGACACCAAAATCACAGACTCAGGAGAAATACTATTCTTATGGAAATTATAATCTTCCCTATCTTGGTCCTTTCCCCATAATCCCTTCAATGTTCCTTAAGAGATAATTTACCTATTTCTCTCTCCTGAACAAATAATTGCTTTCCTTGTAACCTCACCCTTCTTCCATGTACTTAATTATTCAGTTAGCAGCACCCTATTTCTCTCTGGCTGAATAATGTATTCACTTAAACCCACATGCAATTCATTGTCAACTTCTATTTAGCTTTGAAACTTTCATTTTAGCTGCTCCTGTTTCAAAAGAGTGTAGCATGCCTGAGAGCTCATCCTTTCCAGGCATCACAGATGCTAGCAGAGGAAACAGCTGCATGGAGTCTGGAAGTACTTTTGCTGTCCACTCTTCACTGTTTTCCAAAGACACTGTTATCATGAGGCATAAATTCAGTAATACTGCAGACGGTAAATTACATTTTTTGTTGTCAGGAAGTTTCTGGTTAAGGACCAGTCATTGTTAATCATTAATGGTTTAGAAATAGTATGAGTGTATAAATATATATATGCATAGAATATGCAATTAAATATATACACAGAGATTACGCCTACATCATCCCAGAAGCTGAGGCTAGTGGAGACACAGACTTAAATCACTTATACTTAGGAAAAAAAGGCAGCATTTTTAAATAAGTACTGTGATTCAATGCCATCTTTAGTACTTACAGGCCCATATGCAATGAAAAAATATTAATAATTATTTACCATTAATGGACATCAAGATATGATGCTGTTTTTTGAGATTTAGTAACAGTTTACTATCCTTGGAGTAGAACAGAAAACATGTATTTTATATCCATAAAATCACTGATATCCATAGGATAAATACTAGATATTTTTTTAATGGAAATGCATGTGAAAATAGACTTTTCTGTTTGGGAAGCTTTGAGGACAGCAGTTTCAATCTTAAATATATCACACTGTTTTTGGTGCTATAAAATTAACATTCTTTACATAAGATTTTATGCAATTGAACAAGAGATACTGTGCAATTTCAAGTTAATGATCCTGGCAGATATTTAAGACATTTTGAACTTAGCTTAAAACAAACATTCAAGTAATCACAGAACTTGTTCAGAATGATTTTACGTGCACCTAATAAAAGCAGAAGTACCCTGATATAATTTCATATAGCTACACAATTGTATTTTCTATGTAGTTATATTCTTACATTATACACAACCAGTTATGCACAATATTGTAGTACAGGAACAGATGGAGAGCTAAGGACCAAGGTATTCAAAGGAAAAGAAATAATAACCTAAGGGCAAAGAACCAGAAATGTCCATCTCTGCAGAGCCCTGCTTTCTCACTTTCCAGGCATCAGGACAAGATGAACCTTAAGAACAGGTGTTTTGCAACCCACTGCCCATGTGAGAAGATCCTTTAAATACACATGAAGGGGGAATGTTAATGTCAAAGAGGAGTTACTGTATTTGCTTTCTGGAATGGAATAATCCATCAGTTCACATTGAGCACAGGTGGCCACACAGTTTGAGCTTCACAAAGAGTTCTGATGAACATTCTCATGCTCCAGCATAAGGGTATTATGTTAGGAGGATTCTGATGGTGACACTAACCAATGTACACTTTTTAGAATAGAGTGCAAATAGCCATGGGGGTAAGGGAATGACTCCATCCATTTCCCACAGCGTCTTTAGCACTTTGTGATCAGAAGTCTGAGGTAATCAATTGCAGAAATGTGGAGTAAAAACCAAACTGAATCTTTCATACAACTAGAGACATGACTGAAGTCAGCAGTACTTTTCTGAAAAGAAACTAAGGTCTGCCTATTCCAGTCAAAGCACCTTCTAAATGCTGATATGAATGCAATCATTATCTATTATGGTATCTCAAAGGTAACAATAGCAATAAGAAATAATTTACAACAAGTGCCCCATTTATAGACAGTATGACTTAAATGCTGCACAGACCTTGGACTGGACCCCAGTGAAGAGCGAAAAGTTTTATTCTTTATGAACCTTGTATGATGGCTATTTTATCTGAAGAACAAAAGCTGTTTAAAGTATGAGAGCAGCAAGTTTTCCCTTGGCATCTCTCTTGCCATATGACTAATGTGTCCTTTTGATTTCTATTGTATAAAATCCACTGGGAGGTTTAGGGTAGTTTTATTGCAGAAACCTATCAGATCTTATTGGCCTTCTAGGCTGATTAGTGGTAGGTTGTTTCTCACTGCTCTCCTTTGTTCTCTATGATCGTACCTCTCCTTGAGGTGCCCCGGTGAGGTTTAAAATGCAAAATCTCGTTTTGCAGGAACGCGTAGGATGGTTTCTACAACCTGATTTCTGTGACACAAGGAATTGCATAAGCTGTCCTTAAGAGGAACAGAACTAGCTGCAGTGGATCGCTCTTTTCAGTTCATAAACTTTATTGATTTTTCTCAGATATGCCATTAAATTCAGCCAAAAGCAGCTGAATATTACAAGCCTCCCATGGAAACAAAAGTTCCGGATTTTTTTATGTCTTCCAGACACTTTCTCATGCTAGACTGGTAGAAAGCAGTCTTAAAACTGGTAATGCCTGTGAGGATCAACACAAGATTTCTCTCTTGAATGATTAGAATAAATTTTCTAAAAGAGTTGAAAGAAATACTTGTGAAAGTTACTGGTTTAAGTAGTGTGTGCTCATCCCAAGGCACATTGGCAAGAAATACGATCCAGAGAAACACTCATCCTTCCACTTGATAATCAGACAGGAGTGTAATATTTCTCATTGCAATGATAAAGTTTGTGGAACTCAAATTTTTCAAAATTTCTTGACCTAAAAGAAACAGGGCAGAGGTACGTAGCTATGTGTAATACCTAACAGTAACCCACTACAAGCTGAATTTCAGTAAGCTTTGGAGAAGCCTGTAACTACAACAAAATGTTGATGTTAAACCACATATTCTGTCATAAAACCAGTTATTTCTCATTCATCTGAATTCAATGGTAGGATAGTTGGGGATAGAATTTCACAACATCCAAGGTCTGATACTCTTTCCTCTATAGTGAGATGCATAAACAAATACCTAACTCCCACAGTTAGAAGCTTTGATGCAAATCAGAACAGAATCAAGAGAATCATTCAGGTTGGAAAAGTTCTGGTCATTTGTATTATTAACTCAATGGAAATCTTTAAGATGAATCATTCCCTCATTGAAAAAATAAAGGATGCCTAGCACACTGTGAAAGTGGATTATTTTTTGCAGTTTGTACTAGGGGGGAAAAAAAGAAGAATTTAGCATGACAGTAGCAAGACACTAGAACAGGTAGCCCAGAGAAATTCTGCAAGCTCCATCCTTGGAAGTGTTCAAGGCCAGGCTGCCTGGGGCTCTGAGCAAGCTGATCTAGTGGCAGGTGTCTCTGCCCATGCAGGGAGATTGGAACTCAGTGATCTTTAAGGTCCCTTCCAATTCTAACCTCTATATGATTATATGATTCCATGATAAGAGAACTAAAAATAGTTAACTTTTTAAAGTGGAGGATTTCTGCTTTCTGTGAGATGACATTTAGCCACACTTATTTTATAAAAAAAAGCTAAGCAAAGAATATTTCATTCAAAATCAAGCCTGTGTTATTCATTCACCATCCATTCATTTCCCACAGCATTTCTTTCTTACAACCCTTGTTCAATTCATAATGAGAATATAAACAATTAGCCCAAGCAGTAATGTTCAGTAACATCTGAAATGTCCTCCAATACCACATGACAATTTGAAACTAATAGCAAGAAGAATATCAGTGTAATCTAAAAAAACAAGTTATTGCTAGTTTCTGTGTGCAAAAGTGTATGATTCATCAGCTGATATGGAGAAAATATTTTTTTCAAACTCAGTGAACGTCATAAAACATCATTTATGTTTTACGTGTGCAGTGGTTTTAATCTATCACTATAAAAGCATCCAATTAAGACAACAAAAAGGAAAGCTATATTTTTAAGTGCTATTTCTGCTCAAATTAACCACTTCATTTTGACACATTTTTACCTTATAATTTTTCCAAAGTGTTCCGTTTGAATTTTATGTCAAAAACCTGCATCTGCCCTGATTTACTTCCAACTTAAAATTTACACAAGAATCACACTGAATTTTTGAGCAATGACAGTATTTTAAACTATGTATGCTACACCAGGAAACCACAACTGGAATGTGGTAGGTTTGCTCTCACTGCAATTCCAAGCACTTTGAAATCCGCCTTTTTATGATCTTGTGTTAGACCATTAATTATCTCATTACATTTTATGACGTACCACAAGAAGGGAGATCTTGGTCCTTAACTGAGGAAAACATGTGGTTTTGCAGTAAAGTGCTGTTGGTCACTTACAATAGACAGAATCTTGCTTTACAGTGGCAGAAACAGCAACAGATCTCTAAATCTGTGTGCAGATTCTGGTTTGTATTATAAACACATGCACACACTAAGAAGGCCAAGGCTTCTTCCGGCCTATTTTAAAGATGAACACAGCATTACAGAACCATCCTTCTTCATCCAGGATTCGCTTCATGCATTTCTGAGATGGCAGTATGTTTTGATGTGCTATTTGTTTTGTTACGCAAAAAATTATTTTACACATATACCCACATTTTCCTTTCTCACACTTTAGCCAACTCAGTCAGGAAAAGGGATCTTCAGGACACGTAAAACTAAACCAAAATATCTCTCCAAGATTCTTTTGGTATAGATTCCTACAATAAAGTATTTCCTGAGGCACTGAATAAACCTGTGCATATCTAAAACACATAAAATATCTGATGATTTAACATGGTGTATTTTCACATGGCAGTAGTATTAGAGAGGCTATTTAATCTAAGGTACTGGCCAGGGTATACTACAGCAGCAAAATATGCAAGGAGCAAATAATCCCAGAAGACCACAGCACTTTTTTTTACAGATCCCTAGTCTTACTGTATAAACATGCATCATGTTTTGCACTGCCTTTTCTTCCTAACATTACATTTTGATCTTTTGCTCTTTATGTTTATAATTGTTCTAACCACCTGGTACATGGTATAAAAGTGTTTTCCCAGGGAGAACACAGCTTAATTAGCCATTATGTAGTATTTATCCTGCTTATTTCCTTGACAGGGAAGCAAATCATCTGACAAAAATGTCCCAAATGTGTTTCAGTTTAAATTCAGACCTGACTCTCTCTTGCACATGCTTCAGGCCAAGTCTCTCACTCACACAAAGCTCTTTGCTGTCTGTCTTACTCACAGCAGAAGCAAGGGTAAATGGGAGATTCATCCAAAGTTGTCTGTGATGAAGAACTGCATGCACATCATTCTTTGTTCTCCTTTTATTTCTTTATTCGTCATTACAGCCTTCATTTCTGTTGATTGTCCTACTACAACATTTATGCTTTATGGTTAGAATTTTTTTTGCACTTGGTCCACAAGAGCTTTTTCAGGTAACAGAGCAATGCTAGCGATGTCAGGAAGTTATGGACAAGACTGTATTTAGAGGATTTATGTCTGACTTGCAATTAAGAATTAAAGTCAAAGCATCAGAAACATTCTTTGTTCCTTCACATAATTTCTGGCACTCTATTAATAGAAAAAAATTCTTAGAGAAGAAAAGATATCAATGCTGAGTCCTGTGGAGTTCAGAAACAGAAGGATGTGCTCCTTCATTGATATCTGGATTTCTTTCAGAGGATGATTTTGAAGTGCTTCTGGGCCAAGATGTTGATCACCTATAGGATATTACATTTATAATATGATAGAAGCTATCCTTTTTCCTTGCTCTGACACATTTGTAGCTATTTTTTATATATTAACTTTCTATTTGATTTTCATTACTCTTTGGAAACTAAAACTACCTATAGAGTTTATGTCAGAGAAGGAACCTCACAAAAATCTGTATGTTACAGTCTAGTGTTCAGAATAAAGTACACATAAAAGGTTTGAGGCAGTGGAGTAATTTCAAAACACTTTTCAGAGTCAAAAGCAATTTAAAATGTTTATGGCACCTTTATCTTTTTGCTGCGAGTACTCCAATTTGGGTATAACTTAAGCCACATGCTTGCAGTACAGTTCAGGACAAAAGGAACACATTTACAAATATGACTGTCACAAAGAAAATAAAAAGGATAGGTCAGAAAGGCCAGTTGGGGAAGAATAACACCCCAAACATTAAAAAAAACCCCAGTTTTTGTTGAATAAAAAGCATCAATCAGGATTTCTTATGGTCAGCTGCAGATACTGAGCTGTGAAAAGAGCCAAGTGAGAGTTTTTTGCCATGAAAATGAACAGGAAAAAAATGATGCTATAAAATCTCAGCAATTGCTGGGTATTTCATTCCACTAACATTCTTTCTCTAGAATAATTTTGCATGTGCATGTGACTGAATAAACATATTTACTTCTTTTTTTTATATGGCAACACATCACTGGCCAAATATTTTGAAGAAAGCTATTATATTTTTCTGAATTGATAAAGAAAATGAGGTGTGTGCTGCGCCTCCTCTAAGTCACCTTTCTTCTGCAGTCAGCAGAGTAGAGCTAAAGTACATAACAAGCCAAGAGACTGGAAGGTTAGTGGCAATCAAGTTGTCACATCCAGGTCTTTAACCCACTAACCCTGCCTGCCCTGTTTTTCAATATCCACAGATAGTTAGTAATATACTTTGGAGCCTGGCACTCTCAGATGCTGTGAGCCTTACTGCTTGCTGTCCAAAAAACACCTTCTCACACTCCTACAGCTCCCTGCAGTGTGTTTTATTCAATGTCCATAACTGGTCACATAGTCCATCTTTCCAATAGGTCTCTATTCAAAAATGCTCCTGTCTGTTAGAAAAGTTACCACTGTCGATCACCAGTTCTTAATTTGCATATGCCCATAGGCATAAAAATAATTGGTTTGAAACATATATTTATTTGCTTTTTGTAATTTAGCAAAAAAGCAGTTGCATTTGTGGCCAGCAGCAAAAGCTGGCTTCTGCTGGTTGACCCCAAGAACAGTATCTTGATAGATGCAATCTGTATTTTGTTTGTAAGCAGTATATTAACCCTGAAGCAATAGTATCAGTTTAAAACCTCAAATTATAAAATAAGTAATATACTCCATTAAGACAGTTAAAAAAGAATTAGGTTATGTGTGAACTACAGCAATGAAACAATGGCACCAATGGCATTCTTACTCATTATGATTGGCATAAAGATGAAAACTTTCTTCCACCCCTGATTTCAATGGAGACCATGAGTGTAGAGAGTTCTGACAAAGGAAGGTCTTCTCCTGTGTAAAGTCTGTTAATATCAGCAACAAGTTCTACAAGTTAAGAACATAGAAATAAAAAAAATGCCATTTGTTCTGAATATTTTTAGTAGACCCTTTTGAAGATAGTCTTATTATTTACTGTGTTGTGATTACTCATTTATTTTTCTTCATCTCCTAAAAATTTACTTCAGACAGATTACTTAGGAAAACCTTTTAGAATGTGAGTAGGAACAACAAAGCGCCAGAAGAGATGTGTTCCTTCTGACCTTACCTCCTCAACAATGTAATCTATCCTACTACAAAGCTTTGAAACATGGTTTAAGCATTACCTACTCTTCCTATTTTAGGTGACTCCCATCAGGCTTGCATGCTGTTGGTACTGTGTTGGATTTCACTCCCCTCAGAAGCAGTACATTCACAAACTGTGCACAAGGTATACTTCACCTTTGCACTGAGTCTTCATACAATTTTCAGACTTCACTGGAAAAAATCATGAAAGTGCCACACGTCAATTTGTGTTTATTGCTGTATTTTGCAATTCTTTACTGCAACTGTATTTGGTTACCTAAGAAACAGGCAGTGTGTAAAATTTAACTGATTTTGTTGTTGGGTTTACTGTCAGTACCATGGGTAGAGTATCATGGGGTATATGTGCAAGTAGGATGCAAAGAAATATAAAACAAATGCCTGGCAAATTTGGTAATTTTTAGTAGTATTATTGACAAAAGAGGGCAAAATTACACTGGGAGAAATTAGACTTTAAAAGTTTACTAGGAGCTGAATTACATTCTGAAGTTCATTTAGCCAAAGAAACGAGAACAGACCCTCAACTAGAAGAGTATTTTTAGAAAAAATAGCAGTATAGAAAGGTCAGAAACACAATAATGTTATAAACTTTTCAAGATTATAATAAGGACTGAACTTATTTTCAAATAAAGCAGTGCTCGATGCTTTCATTTGTCATTGCCTTACACAAAACATGGAAGCATAAACCCCTCTTTTCTGACTTTCCGGTATCAGAAACTCCATGTGCTTGTTTACATGGGCACTGGGACTACATGCCATTTCACTTGCAGCCCACATTATTTAGATGGTAAGAACTGGTTAAGCAAAAAAAACCAAATAATGTCTGCTTAGGGGATGAACACCTACCTCCTTGCAGTTAACCATGAGCAATATGGATTTTCTATGATCACTTCCCCACCTCTCATGAAAAAAAGCAGCAGCTACATTGAATGGAGCTAATTATATAATTGCAGTAGTGAGAAACATAAAAGAGGAAAGAAAGTGTCACTTTAATTATCACATCCCTAATAAAACAGAGTTTTATCAGGGTTCTGATAATATTGTAGAGATTCATTTGTACTAGGAAGCGTAGTTCCTTACAGGTGTTTAAGTAAGCTGTGCTAAGTCAGTGTCAGAGAGCATATTTTGATGTGCAGTCTAAATGCTTTTTACATTATTATAACCTTCCCAGTGTCTTTATAGACGCTGTTGGTGTTTCACTCCCCTTATTATAGTTCTAACTACAATGGTGATTTTTTCTGAGCAAAGTTATGACATATTACCCCTTTCTTTTGCTTTTTGTGAAACTGCTCACACTGCAACATCAGAAAGTATGCCAACACTAACACACACTTCTGTGACAAGCAACATTCATAAAATATGGGTCTGGGGGGAGAAAAAGGATTGTTTTCAAGTATTTCAGCATGACTTCCCTTACCATAAGCGCAGAATGTTTCAACCAAGGACAGAACTGCACGTAGTGAAAAGAGAAGTCTCTGGGGAACAAGTAGTCACAGTGGCAAAGGAAAATCAGCCTTATTCTCCAGTTCTGAGCATGGCACACTTGCTCCTGAAGTGCTCTTCTAGCTGGACAGTAGCCAGAGGTTTCTGGGTGCAAGTCTCTACAAGGTCAGTTATTTTTTGTCTCATTAAAAAATAATGTCAGAACCACTGTAGCATAGTGGCTCGACAGCCTAATGTATCCTGGTTAGTGCTATGGCCTTCTGCTCTCAAATACCGGTTGGGGAGCAAAATGCACAACAAAAACTCAATGAATTTCCAAGTCTGTTGCACTGGAACAGAGAGGGGTCTTTGGTTTTTTGATATTATGAAGACATTTCACTTTTGGGAAGGCAAACAGACCATATGTTTAGAGAGATAACTGACTTCTGCAGGGATTTGAAAGAGCACAGATCTATTTTGTTGATTATTTCTGTAATGAGGATAGACTGAATAAACACATTATGAAATATCCAGTGTACTGGAAGAGTGCTCCAAATGAGGAGCACAACCGTATGCTGTAGAGCCTTTCCTGCTAGATGGGAGATTTTAATGCACAACTACCTGAAAAGTAAGGATCTATTTTGCAGAAGATGCTAAAGTTTCTTCATTTTTCTCTCCTACTCATCAGTAACAAAGAGATTTATTAAGCCTTTTTTTCAATTTATTTGTATTGGAGAAGACAAAGTTTAGGGAAGAAGAGTTGAAGGAAAACAAAACAAACTCTTCATTTTTGTGCAGTGAACCCAGTGATACATGTAATCACCTGCAAGGCAGGAGACAAAATCATAAGCTTGCTCTGTATAAAGTAACAGACAGAACCTAGCTTCATAACACCTGTCTTGTAGTATGCTTCAGAGTTTGGAGCTAGAGAATCAACCTTTCTTTGGTCCAATCAATATTTAATAATTTTAAAAAATAGGAATTTTGCAAGTCTGAGTCTATGATTGATAAATAATAAGGTTCAAAATTCGGTTTCTAAATTCAGACTAATGAAAAAGAAGTTGTTTGGTGCAAACTGAACATATGCATAAGAAAACCTGTGGGACAACAGGAAATATTTGGAGCTGAAACCCAGCATTTTGGCTGATGAAGCCTAGGGGATGAAAGAGGGATCACACATTACATGTTGGCATCTTCTATCACACAGAGTCCAGAAGAGGTTTGTGCTTATGAATGGGTTTTTTTTTGCCTATAAGAAGAGACTGTCTGCTCCAGGTACAACAGAGCATGGGCAGGAGGGGATATCTGTTACAGTGTTCTGAAGGAGACTAACAATGATGAGAAAATTGCCATAAATGAAAGAGGCATTACGGTGCATTAAGCCATTTGCTTATATGATCGTCACAATGAAATCCTGCATTTCTCCAAGCCTTCATGCATAAGTACTGTGTTGCCACATGAATTTCGCCTTCTGTGCCATGACTTTTGGCTATTTATTTTATCTCCGAATGAAAAATGCTCTAAGGAGGCCTAGAAAATGTTCTGCTTCAGGAACACCATTCAGGAATCCATGCACTAAAGGCACAAATAGGGTCTTAATGAGAGTAAGGTTGATGCCATAGACTGATACAGCAGGACTCTGCAGTATGCTGGGCACTAGGTGAGTCTGTTTCACTTTGGTATGCACTCACCTTTACTGTCTACAGCATTGGAAGAGCAGTGTAAAGGGATAAAAGCAAGCCGGAAGAGTAAGACTCCTACCCTGAGTAGAAGAAACATTTAATGCTGTTTGCATGCAAGAAATGAAATGCACAGTATACGTTCCACTAGAGCTGCAGGACAGACCATGGCCTTGTTTTACATTGACTGGCTCTAAGTTACAACAAGTAAATAAAACAAACAAACAAAAAAATTCACATTGCTTTTTTAACACAATTAATTGCCTCACTTTGTTATGCAGAAGTAACCTAAAAGCTACAGTGATGATTTCAAAAGACAGCAAGGCTCAATCTTTAGGTGTTCTCCCCCCACCCAAACATTACATCAGGGTTAGAGTTAGGGTCAGCACTTGCTGAAGTGCTGAGAACTGAGGTTGACACATGGATGATTCCTTTTTCCATTGAGAGGCCACCAACATCCAGATTCTTGTAGAAGGGTGTGGAGAAAAATATTCCCCTGGCTTGCTTTCCTTGAGAGAGCGAGAGTCTGGATCGGATGGCACAGGTGTCTGCTTCAGGGGGGAAGTTGTTGAAGGAGCTCTGCAATATAAAAGGAAGGCTGCTAGCAGAGACTCCCTGCCCTGGGGAGATAAGAATTGTGCTGACTCTCCTCTCCTCCCTCTCTGCAGACAGGCTGCTGCAGACAATGCATCTAATGACTTGAACTGTAACTTTAATGGGTATTTTCTATGATAGATTTGGGTGAGTTTTCCTTTTATTATGGACCTTCTTGCCACCTCTGGGTTTTCTGTCAGGGTATTTTTGATATTCTCCTTTATCTTGAGGCGGATGGGTTATGCAAACTTACCCTGGTGCTATCTAGAGGCTGACAATAAACTGTACTTTCTACTTGTGGCCATGCTCCTTGGACTGTGTTACAGATTTGTCAAGACACCTGTGTAACAAGTGTCCAGATTGGTGTTTCCCAACATTTTTGTGCCTTGCCAGAAGTGCACCTTTCAACTTCTCCAGTAAAGACTGAAGCAGGAGCTCAGTGAAACCTTTCTCTAGAATCCTGGGAACAAGTCCATTTTCTACTGCTGTTTTATTTCTACAGCTGATGATTAAATAACCCACCATGCAGTTGCCTTATGGCAGCCAATACTAAATTAAATATTTCCCCATGCAGAGATCATTAGAAATCAGAGTTTCCTAGTTAATTCGTTAGGCCTCTATGAATTCCTAGGGAATATTATAAAATTATAATTTTGGTCTATTCTTCTCCAGCCTATTACAGAATACATTTCATTTCCTCATATCTAAAGCATAGTGAAAGAAACTATTAGAGAAGAAAACACATCTGGATCCCATTTACACTTCTTTTCATGCAGATCAACATAATAGGATGAATTTAGTTCTTCAATATTCAGAGAAGAAGAAAACAATCAAAATGAAACAACTACGAGATTGTCCCTCCTACTACATAGCACTAATGATTTTTTTTTTAATGTCACTCTGTGCTGCTTTTAAGGCAAGAGCCCTATTTCAAATTACGTAGCACCTCCTGGAGAAGAAAAAGAGCATCTGGAGGAATAAAAAAGCTGCCAACTCAAATTCACGCCTTAAAGCCCCAGACATGCCTCTTCAATGCTGCCTGTGTTCAGCTGAATGAGTTGAGCCTTGCAACTGCTTTCCACATGACAAGTGATATCTTCACCTACGTGCTGTAAAAAGGCCCTGGTTTAGACATAGTAAGTTGACTCAAGGGGCTAATATCAAGACCCGGCAAGTAAGACAGAAGTTACCCTTCTGAACCCTAATGAACACTGTCGAGCCCTGAAAAAAAGGGTTCTTGCACAGCAGACCATTCAGTTTTTAGATTGCCTTGCATTCAGCAACATCTAGCAGATGCAGAGATGGAAGTGTGGGCTGAAGGAAAGCCCATGGAGCAACTAAAAATCTTCATTATGTTTCAGGCACCTCTGAGAAAGGAGCAGGCACAGAGAAAGACAAAACAAATACAAAACAGCAAAATCCAAATTCCAGAGCAGCAGATAACAGAATTAATGATTAAGGTGTACTGAAGGAGTCTGATTTATATTAATTCAGACAATGCAGTTGCTTAGTGTTTCATTTAACTTCAGTAGTCCTCATTATAAATAAACTTATCACATGATGTATAAAACTAGCCTGAATAACAGACAGAAAGTATTAGATATCCACATACCTTTTGTCTTTTTATTAAGTTGTCTGCAACACTAATTACAATGAGATATTTCACATCACCATGGTTTTCAAATGTCACAAAGCAAGGCTATTCATTGAAACAGCATTCCTGGCTATTAATGCGAGGCTTTGGTTTTCCAGTCAGTACTGCCCTATTTAAGTACCATTGGACAAAGTAAGTATTAGCACAGTTGACCTTGCACCATGACAAAGTGAAACCTAAAAAAAACCCCAAACTACAAAGTCATTTGTTTCAAATGAAGTGCCAAATACTTTCTGACCTTCACTTGGATGTGCCAGACACATGAAAAATGGGGCTTAAATGATAATGTTTCCCTACTTACTGTTCCACAGGTCACAAAAGAGCTCATGTTAGAGTTCTGTGTCTTAAAATACAGTGTCAAACACTAGGAGCAACATACTAGAGGCACTTTATAACAGCAAATCTGAGGGGGTCCCACAGAACCCATTCCTTGCACCCCTGCAAACTGTCCCACTAACAAGTGATACAGGAAGATGTTTTACACAGCGCTTTTGTAGGAAAGAGTAACAGGACAAGTACATACAAATGCGTACGATACGCAATCACACAATAGCCAAGTTTCTCAGTGCATGGACAGTCTTGCCTCCCCAAAGCAGATTTCCTAACCCACTCTAGCATCTCTGAAGGCAATTGAAAGTGTTCAGTGTTATTATTATATCTCTGCTTTTCCTCCCGAAATCACATATTTTGCATACACCTGAAGTACAGACAAGAAAATATGCACTATTTCGTCTTCAGCATCTGATCTTGATATAAATATAACAATCTCAATTAAGACATTTTGATGGCTCTGTTACAGAATGATCTCTTTGTAGCATCCCTCAAATTTAAGCACTTCATCATTCCTGACTCTTCTATGCCTTTTGTTCTGCTTTTGTTGTGAAGAGAACAATAACCATGGAATACAGTGACACAAATTACAACAGCTTATTCTCATTAACTTCTCTAACAAAGAGAACTGAAACCAAACAGTATCCACAACAGCTCTGTCAAACATTGATTTATGTTGTAGTGTCACAGTTCATGACAAACGTGAATGTGAGATTGCCTCCACAAAAGGAAACATTAAATAAAATTGGCTGGATGAAACCCACTTGTTTTCCATCTTGTTCTCTGTAATGTCTTACTGTCAAACATTGTGCCCCTCTATATCCTGCCTCCTCCTCTTCCCCTTCAGCACTAATTTGTTGCAGGGGCACCTCTGTTTGGGGACTGTGTATTTTGCGTACATAAAAACTGCAAGGACATTGTTGGTGGCTTGCATCAGGAAGGACACAGGGCCACTAGAAACTGTCTGGGTTTTACAGGTGCCTGTTCTCCATAAAGCAGTTGATGGGGCACAATTAAATCTGGGACTAGGCCTGTATTTACAGCCATTACACAGCAGGAACCTGAAACATTCCCAGGTCATGAGCATTTCAAATGTTCTCAGCCAGACAACCCATTAATTCTCAAAGATTTGTTTCCAGGTTTTCTTGTGTTTCTCCATAACAACTGCTGGCAGGTCTCTAAAATCCATTCGCACTGAATTGCTTTGCTAATCTGCATATGCAAATAGAAGCAATTCAAAGTTAAGTGTCAATTTCCATAAACATTACAACTTGATAACATCCACGTGCAGGAGAAATACTAAGGCTAATTAGACCTCAAGAGTATATATAAATAACTTTGATTGTTTTTCCGTTTTGAACCTCAGCTTTCAGGCACTTGAACTCCAAAAAGGAGGGGGGCTTTGGTTGACTTGTCTGATCCTTCAACATTAGGAGTTTCTGCCTCTAATCAAAACCATGCTAATTCAAACCAATTTCTCAAGGCTTCCCTTTTCCATGGTTTAGTTTTGTTATTTGGGACTGAGTAAGAATATGCTGTCAGGAGTTTTCTGCTAGCAATTGTAGGTCTACATGGTGATATTTAACAGAGGGCTCATAATTTATATCAGCTCAGTATATGCTAATATTCTAAGCAGCAATATATTTCTGGCTTTAATAATGAGAACTTTTTGTTAACCACACACCAGTCTTTGTTATAGTTCAATACAAAGGTGAAAAGGAACCAAAAAGACATAGATCTGGTCCTACAATACGCACAATGTGTGCATGCTTATTAGCTATCATCACAGACATTATGATTCCTACCTCAAAGTTTATATCAGATTCAACTATAATGAAATCAAGTTAGGGACTTGTGAAGTTTGACCTATTTCAAGTATTCTCTTTCAGGAATATAACCTCCCTTTTCTTCAAGCTTTTAGGTGAAAATAAGAATATGTGATCAAACAAATCCACTGTTTTTTACCATTTTAAGGAATACTTATTTCCTTCAAATCAATGTGAAAAAAAATCCTTGTAGACACATGTGAGGGAATATTCCTCCCAAAGCACACTGGGAGATTGGCACACTATGACCCAAGCATAGTGTGTGGCTGGAGGCTGGGGGTAGCATGTGGCTGGAAGCCAAAACCTCTTACATAACCTTCTACATAAGCATACGTGTGACCACTCAGGCGGGGCTATCTGGTAGCTCTCTGAGCAAGCCATGCACAGCAGTAGTCCATCACAGAGTGCCACAACTAGTGAGCACCAATCATATGTTCACACATGCCAGTACATAACAATAAAAGGCGAGCGTGGCCAGCACTCAGGATGCTTGCCTCTGTGCTTCCCTCTGGATGCCTCCACCATACTGCTGACTCCCATGTCGTCCTTTCGTCAATATACACATGTAGTAACATGTTATGGAATGACAGGCTTTGTCATTTACCATCATTTAATGTTTGTGTCTTTTTGCTTCTATTTCTACTTTTAAATTATTTTGGATCAATACATAATGTATAGTAGAAAATTAATATTCCAGTCATACATGAAGAAACAGTCCAATCTAAAATATATTATATATACAATACAATATTATAAAAATTATAAATAATATAAATATATATACAATCAAATTCTGTTATTAAAAAAATTAGACTTGATTTCGCAAGTTCTTCAGGTCAGGACTACCTATCTGTTTTGCAAGAACTTGTGAAATGGAATTTGACATCTGAGATACTCCTTTACAGGTTTTATTGTTTTTGACAGAGCCATCTAAAGTTACAGCCAAAGTAAAAAACCCATAACTACTAAGTAAACAAATACAAGTGTTAAATAAATTAATCAACACTTACATTTCTAAAATGTTTGTAATATCTACAGATTTTTTTTTAACCAACTCTAATTGCTTTTGAAGAAGCAAAGAAAATTTAGCTTTTTATAATGTCTGAAAACAAATGTTGGGAGCATTTTGAAAAGAAAGAAGAGCAGATACAGAGGTAATACATAAATTGAGTGATACAGATGCTATGGGAATAGTGTACTGCTTGAGGAACAACTTGCTGAAGGCATGTATGGAAGTGGAAACTCCCTGACAAAAGGAAAGGACATATAGGAAAGCAGGGAAGAAAACATTACTGTACACAGAGGTTTTCCTGGAAAGTCAGCATGACCTTAGTGGTCTTTGTAACAGAACTGCAAGTGTGTGCAGTCAAATGACATATATTATTATTTTAAAGAAAAATACAGAGAACAGCATTTTCTGTCTGTGACTTTTCTTCCATGGAGTACATCTGATAAATCTGCAAAAAACAGATTTCCTGTTTCAATCAGGACTCAGTAGGAAATGATGCTAAGCCATTTCTTTAACAACCTTTCTGCAAGTTCCTTTTGTTGCATTATGCTGCCCAATCCAGACACCAAGCAATAACATTTCCATGTTTCACAACAAATCAGAGTTCAGCTCACCTGACAAAAGGGAAATATGACATGTTTTAAAAATAGCAGCACAGCTAAACTGCAATTTTCCTCTCTAACCAGCATGTCCTAATCTCTCAGCTTTGATCTCTTCTTCATCTGGGAAAGTTGACACTAAACACTGCAGGCAAATTTGTTTCACCTAGCTGTAAGCGTTTCCTTTGAGACAACCCATGAATGAGACTAGGGAGTTTATCTTTCTCCCACACCAAAATTTAAAGCTGCTCAGCAGAGAGGCACCTACTTTTCAGCCTGAGAACTTCTACAAGGTATCTCCCAGTGCGGCAGACAGACACAAAAACAGCTAACATCTTTATAGTCCCAGCTACTTCATAATCATTGATGGCTACTTTTCATCCATACCTTTGGCAACGAGGGCTTGGCTATCCATCCCCTGGATAGGGCATGCCTCTGATTATCTGAGTGCAGCTCCTGTGGACTACGTTTGGGATATTTCACGTTTAGCACAGTGGTGTTGCAAATAGACCAGGATTGATAAAATAATAAAAACCATCATCACCCACACTATTGGAATTACTGATATTCCAGGTAATCATCACACCTATGCTATTTATCTGCTGGATTTGCCACTCTTTCAAGTAACCACCAGCATAAAAAAAAAAGCAGCTTCTCAACAAGACATAAAGCCTCCATTCTGTAACTGCAATCATTGTCGAATATTGTAGCATCATGGATTCATAGAATGGCTTAGGTTGGAAGGGGCCTCAGACATCAAATAGTTCCAATCCCCTGTCCTACACAGGAACACCTCTCACTAGAATAGGTTGCCCATAGCTCCATCCAGTGGGTCCTCTACCACTTGGAGGAGGAAGTTGCCATCAGTGCACATTATCAGAATTACCCCAAACGTCCATGAAGGTTTGACTGTGATCTCCTCAGAAGACAAGACAGATATAGTATGAAATTCAGCTAGTCCCCAATGGAATAGCTGCATTTTGTGACAGACACAAATATTTGACTATCTAAAGGCTAATTAAGGACTAACGTGCTAATTAGTGTTATAATAGATTTTTAAAACACTTACAGAAATAATTAGACCAGGTATCAAGATACAGCCGTCATAGACATGACTTACATATTGAGGATAAAATTTGAATCAACCATTTCTTGCAGTTATCTGACATGTAATAACAACTGAAACTGTTGATGTGTCCTTGGCATGATGGCTGTCAATGGCTTTGCTTCTTCAAAGGTCAGTGAAAGCAACACAGTTAGTTAGTTTGTAAGTGATGTCACACTGGTGCATTCTAAATATGAAAGATACTGTATTTTAACTAAGTAGAGAGAAGAGCTTACCTACAGAAGTACTGTGATACATCAACAGCAAAAGTAATTATACAGAATACCAGAAAGATTCTGCAAATAAACTGCTTTTGGACAGTGCCTTCCAAATGATGGAATCACACTACTTTGAAAATTAAAAGCCTTAACAATTAAAATTGAGAGAACTATAAGGTTTGTGTGAGGAATTTCAAAGTGACATCTTTTAATGGAAAAAATTGGGGAAACACCTCTTTCTGGTAGCTTCTACCACTCTGCAATATGACAAGAAATCTCTGTGTCTTCCTGCCCACACTGAGCTACACATTGTTTGCTTATGCCCAGATTATGCCTTCATTATTTTGCACTCAAAACATCTGTGCAATTACAGCAATAATTCTTTGGTATTTCCAGGTCACTGAGCATTCTTGAAATCACATTATAGGGACCTTATTGGAAACATCCACTCTTATCAAGTGAACATTAATAAGTTTTTATTTTTTTTAGTGACTGGGTGGTCCTTTTGCATGTTCTGACTTTTTCAAGTTTAATAATACTCAAAACAGAGCTAAGTGGCATTTTAGCAATATACCAGTGCAACTCAGTGCATGATATCAATTATTAATTTGACTCAAAGTATATCATTCTGGGAGAAAGAATGAGAAAGTATTTTGCTTGTTTGAATACCCAAGACAAAAAAAAATATTTTATTCCTATAACATAGATCCATATTTGCAATTTCCCTGTTATGCTCAACAAGCAGTGCAGAGCTGACAACTTTAAAATTACCTGTGTCATTCTTCTTACACAACACCAACAAAACCTGTCACTGGTGATGTCTCTAGACTTACTACAAATCATCACTAATGGCCTGAAGAGATCATAATTCAGTTTTTCAAAATTTGTCAATGTATATCCATCAAAACTACTGCTCCTAACACTCCTAACGTGCAGGTTTGTTCAGCATCTTTTTGAAGTATTATGGAAATGAGGTTTGTTACACATGTAGAAGGCCTTCCAAGATAAAGAACAAAAATAATTATAGAGAAATAACAAATGTCATTCTCATAATGGACAAAATCCACAGTCAGAAGTTCTTTCAAAATATATCTCAAACTTTTATTAAAAATGACAGCAATAGATTTATCCCTGTACCATTTGCCCTATTATTGTACTATAATCATACACTTCTCGTTCTCCTTATGTGCCATTTAAAAATAGATATAAAAACCAAATCCAAATAGGAATTTTCTTGCCTAGAATTATTAAGGCTTTCTCTAGATTGTCTTTACATAGAGTACTTTGCATTAGTATGTGTGCAGGTATTTACTTCTCATACCCATCTACTGCAACTCTGGGTATTATGAAAAAAATTGCATTTTTCTTTTCTCATATGGTTCTCTATGACTAAGCTTGGTTAACATATGCATAGGCCTTGTTGACTTGTATTCAATACATTTTTAAAGTAACATGGAAATTAGAGACAGAACTATGAAACAACTTGAAAACATGATGGCAAAAATATGTTAGATTCTAGGTATTGCTAAATTTCATGCTTTAAAAATTAAAATATAAATTCACAGCTTCCAGCTTCCAATGTATTTAGATATAGTTTCAAAAAGAGAGACTAGATTCTCTCTTTGTTATTAATTTGAAAGCATTCTTTGTCTTTCACAGTCACTGATGACAAGTGAAAAAAAAGACACTATTTACGAGGTAATAGAAAACACTTTTTCTGCTCTAATTAAAAGTCATAATTACACTTTTTATTAACCCAGAATGAACAATAAAACAGATTAGTTATCAGCTTGCTGCATTTTCTGGGACAATATCAAAGCTTAGAAAATTTTAAATTCTCTGAATCCCTAGAGTAACTAGATAAAGCAAAACATTTTATGCAATTTATGTTTAACAATCTATATGGATTCCTTCTTTGTCTGTCAGCTCATTTAGAAAAATTAGCACAAATATTAATTGACATCAATTTCTATCATTGTGGAATTGTACTGGTTCATAAGGTATGTGTTTCACTCATGATATTCTAAATAACCTAATTTCACAAAAAAAAAATAAGTTTTTGAATAGCAAAAGTCACTTATTTGGGTTTGAATGCCAAAAATGAAATACACGAGAAGGGTGATTTGAGGGTTTTTTTTTAAGAGGGCCAATGCTCAACACTTGGTGGGTTTTTTTGATTGATGATGCACAAAGAACAAATCCATGAACTGATGTGATCTAGGATATGCAGCTCATAAGTTAGAAAGGCAAACTCTACCTCAGTATGTTGTTGAACTACAATAAAAAGTACATCCAGAGTGCTGCCTTATTCCCAAAGCACTGGTACGCTAATACCTCTCATCTCTGTGAACCTTTTCATAAAGAGGAGTCAGAGAATCTTGAGTACCTGAACTGAAATCATGCCACACACATAACTGTACAAATAGACAATTCTAAATCATCCAAAGATGCCCTTCAAATATAATCTAGGAGCCAAAATGAGGGCAAAATCGAATTCAAACACATGCATCAGCCTGATATCTAAAATGAGTATTTCACATTCCCATCACACTGTAAGGACATCAGCCGTCTTTCCAGAGAGAGAGTTGTGGGGGAAGGGGAACCTTATAAAATGTTAGAGGCTTAGTGGAGTTTTCTTCAGATACAAGCAAAAGGTGATGATGTATAGAGTGAAAACTCTTTAAAGGCTGTGGAAACTTATGAGTCTCAATTCACAAAGTAAATAACTTTTCACAGAATCACAGAATTATTGAGTTTGGAAAAGACCTCTGAGATCATCAAGTCCAGCCTATGACCTGACTCCACTCAGGATGATCTGCTCCATAACCCTGCCAGGCACCGAGGTCAGGCTGACAGGTCTGTATTTCCCTGGATCCTCTTTCCAGCCCTTCTTGTGGATTGATGTCACACTGGCCAACCTCCAGTCACCTGGGACCTCCCTGGTTAGCCAGGAAATGCACTCTTTTGTATAGAAGACATGAAAGAACCAGTTTTTTTGAGGTATGATCTTGAGAAAACAGAAACTGTATTTATATGGCAACTCCAACCACTTCCTTTCCACCTTTCAACTTTTGCCATTTGTGTACAGCATGTTTTTATTTTGGATAGAGAAAGGGGAGCAAAGGAAAAAACCAGTTCTCCTTTAAAAAAAGATACTAGCCTTATGTTTGTAACTAAAAGCTCACATATTCATACAATAGTTTTGAACCAGTGTTTAGAGACTATTATTAATCTATTATTCTGGGAAAATCCTTACTTATTAAGGGGGGTTAAAATAGTGATAATTTTAAAGGTGGTCAAGTAAAGGCATAGTGAGCTACTAATTACTTCAAGCATTTTTTAAAAATCTATTAATGTTGTCATAAAATAGGAAGTATCTATATTTGGAATACCTAAAAGACATTTAGCAGAAAATCTACATAGGGTTTAACAGGCTACAGAAAAATATAAACTACTGAGATTGCAAGTGATGTCTCTATGCTGTAATCTTCTACAAACTTCTATAGTTCAGTGCTATGGATGTGTCTTCATTAGATGTTTCTTCATTAAAATAATTTTAAATACAGTTAGAGTAACTTTTGTCAATATATGAAGTAGCAGTCTTGTGTAACAGGAGAAAAGCCTATATGTGAACAAACCCAGCCTGTATTAAGTGCAGATAGCTAATTCCAGTGATAAATATGGAAAATCACTTCCTATTCCCCCATACATTTCCTGCATTTGCAAATCAAAGAAATCCTCCAAATTTTAAACATTCCTTGGCAATTAACTGGGAAAACTGGCTGAGCTCCCCAAAGGGAGGCAATCAGAAAGAGGGAAGTTTAATTTTTTATGTTCAGCAACATGAAAGTGTGCAACATAATTAAGAGAGGATTAGATCAGAAAGAATCTAATTTTTTTGAATCATAAAGTAAAGGGCAGAGGAAAAGGTGCTTCTAAGAACCTCTGAGACACTCCCTTAAATATGGGTCTGTTCTCATATTGATGTAATGGGTCAACATAGGTCAAGCTATTTCTACTGACTGTAATTAAAAAAGCTAATGTGTTGCTACTGGTGGATGAGGATTTCAATTGCACTATCAGGATGTCAGACATCAGTCTCTTTTCCCGTATTTTGGCACAGAGCAAGGTTTCTTTAACAAAGGTATGTCATCCTTTGAATATAAACCTATATGCTATAAAGTCACTGTCTTATATAAGCATTTTCCTTGAAAATTAATTTATTTGGTAACTAATGTTGCCTATTAGAATTCACTAGTTATCAAATTCTCTATGAATATTTATAATTACTAATTAAGTAATACAGATGAGCATCACAGTTGCAACTGGCTAATAATGTCATAAGTCATTGCTAAGCCACTCTTTAAGTCAAGTGCCTAGAGACTGGAGGTTAGCAAATGTCACTCCAGTCTTCAATAAGGGTAAGAAGGAGGACCCACACAACTATAGACGGTCAGCCTCACCTCCATCCCAGGAAAGGCGATGGAACAATTTGTCCTGGATGCTGTCCCTAGGCACATCAAAGAGGGTCATTAGGGAAAGTCGGTATGGCTTCACAGTCTCACACAACATCCTCATGGCCAAACTGGGGCAGTGTGGACTGGATGATTGGGTAGTGAGGTGGATACTGAACTGGCTGCAAAGAGAGAAGCCAGAGAGCAGTCATTAGTGGGACAGAGTCTAGTTGGAGGCCTATATCTAGTGGGGTCCCCCAAGGATCAATACTGGGACCAGTCCTCTTCAATCTATTCATTAAGGATTTGGATGAGGGATTAGGGTGCACTGCCAGCAAGTTTGCTAATGCCACAAAGCTGGGTGGCGTTGCAGGCATCCCAGCAGACTGTGCTGCCGTTCAGCGAGACATGGACAGGCTGGAGAGCTGGGCAGAGAGAAATTGAATGAGGTACAAGGTTAAGTGTAGAGGCTTGCATCTGGGCAAGAATAACCCCAGGTGTCAGTATAGGTTAGGGAATGACCTGTTGGACAGCAGTGTATGAGAAAGGCACCTGGGGATCCTAGTGGACAGCAGAATGACTATGAGCCAGCAATGTCCTCTTGTGGCCAAGAGGGCCAACAGCATCCAGGGGTGCATCAGAATGGGGGTGGTTAGCAGATCGAGGGAGGTTCTTCTCTCCCTCTACGCTGCACTAGTGAGACCACATCTGGAGTATTGTGTCCAGTTCTGGGCTCCTCAGTTCAAGAAGGACACAGAGCTGTTGGAGGGTATCCAGTGTATAGCAACAAAGATGATGAAGGAAGTAGAATACATCCCTTATGCCGAAAGGCTGAGGGAGCTGGGCCTCTTTATCTTGGTGAAGAGGAGGCTGAGGGGTGACCTCATTAATAATGTCTAGAAATATGTGAGGAGTGGATGTCAGGAGGATGGAGCCAGGCTCTTCTCAAGGTCATCACGTGATAGGACAAGTGGCAGTGGGTGCAAGCTGGAACACAGGAGATTCCATATAAATATTAGAAGGAACTTCTTTGCAGTGAGGGTAATGGAGCATTGGAACAGGCTGCTGAGGGAGGTTGTGGCATCTCCTTCTCTGGAGGCATTCATGACCTGCCTGGATCTGTTCCTGTGCGACTTGGTCTAGGTGATCCTGCTGTGGCAGGAGGACTGGTCTAGATGATCTTTCGAGGTCCCTTTGAATCACTAATGATTCTATGATTCTATGATCATCACTAATTACATAATATAAGGTATAGAAAAAAGTTCCGTGCATTAAAAATCAACTGTAGTATCCTATTTTTTCTGCACAATGATTCATACTGACAAAGATTGTTCTTTGATAGAAGTTCTTTTTAGTAATAGAATCACATAATCTTTTCAGTTGGAATTACAATTTCAGTTGTAAGAGAGTTTCTTAACCAGCCTAAACCTTCCCCGGCACAACCTGGGACTTCTAGTCCTGTAGTTTGTTACTTGGGAGAAAGGGCTGACCCCCCTCCTTGCTTCAAGCTTCTTTCAGGAGCTTACAGGTAGCTGTAGATATCAATAATGTCTCCCCTTAGCCTTATTGTCTCCAGGTTAAACAACCCCAGCTCCCTCAGCTGGTCCACAATGGACTTGTATTTCAGGCCCTTCACCAGATTAACTGCCCTTCTGTAAGCACACTGAAGCACTGTGTCTGTCCTGCAGTGAGTGTCACAAAAAGGCTTCAAGTAGAGAAGGGTAGACTTAGATTGGATGTCTTTAGCTGGAGGGTGGTTTAGCACTGGAACAGGCTGCCCAGGGAGGTAGCTGAGGCCCCATCCCTGGAGATAATCAAGGTGAGGCTGGACAAGGCTCTAGGTACCCTGATCTACTTGAGGATGTCCTTGCTCACTGCAAGGGGGGTGGACTAGATGATTTCTGGAGGTCCCTTCCAACATGGACGATTTTATGATCTTGTGCACTGATCAGGAACCACTATTCTGTACTTCAGATCACGACCTGCACAATCTGAATCCCCTGCCCCACCTTGCAGGGGGCTGAACCAGGCAGCGATATTGACTGCTGATGCACATCCAGCAGAGCTCCACAACCCGCCTCTTTCTCCACCAGCCCTGCAAATGCCCAGGGTGCCTCTGACAACCCGCCCCTAAACCTCCTCTTCCACCTTTCCTGGCACAGCCCAGCCCCTACCAAGACAGTGCTGTGCAGGCCTGTCACCTACCCTGGTCAGAGCCCCTTGAGGCCCAGCGGGTTGCACCACCCTGCCGCCCCCAAAGTAGGCTGGCAGGGCTGAGCTAGCAAGGCCTCCACCAGGCTCACGCTCATGTTCCTTCTACAATCTTAATTCTGTGCTTTAATTCCTCTAGTAACACAAAGCCTTTCTTCCAACACTCAAGAGTTGCTGATTATTTTCCTCCATATGTAAGAGGCTGAGCTATTACAAACAGTCTTCAAAACTACAATGGTATCTAATATATCCTATTCCCATGCCCAGCCCTCACAGTACTGGTGCTCTTCCCAGACAAGTAACACGTTATTTCTGCTTCATCAGTGTCTGTGGCACTCATACTCTTTCCAATATTCTATTACAAGTATTCAAGTGCAGTTGCCAATTATTTACTTGCCAAAAAATACCCAAATAACAGGACCTCATGCTGGAAAGAGTGAGGTAAATTTCACTGTAAAAGCACACAACAGTCACTGATCAAAAAGAAACCATTATAGCTCAAAACTGGTGCTTTTAGAGAGTACAGGAGAAGGGGTGTAGAAGAAAGTAAGAGATCTCTTCAAAACTGCTCGCATCTCAAATTGTGACCTGTGGATGAGTGCACTAGTAGAGCAAACTGCAGGATAATATCAAGTGTTGTGAATTCATGAAACCGAGTCTTGTTCTCCATCAGCTCACTGAAGCCCCTTGGTTCACGTATCTTGTAAGCAATTGCTTACATCAATTGCTCACATCAATTGCTCATTCTTACAATCATTGCTTATTCTTTGAAAATTTCCACAGGATCAGAGACAAGAGAACTGCATTTGAGTGCAGCTGTACCACAAGCTTTCCAAGCTAGGTCAGCAATAGCCTTGATAACTCTTTCCCTCTCCATCTGTTCACTGTTTTGCCTTTATTGTTTTATCTATCAAGTTTTTGTTCTATCTAAGCTTTTTCTTTGCAATTCTACATGGTCAGCAACGTAAAAAGTCATCAGGCTTCCAAACTCTATTAAACAGTTCCTTTAAATTATGGTTTTCTGTGGAAGGAAGTGATGCTTTTACAGCTCAGTCCTTTCTAGTATGAGCTGTTCACACAAGTTAATTAAGACCTGTTCTAACTTCCCTTTCTTGACACTGTGAATTGAAACAGGCCCTTTGAAAATCTTTAGTTTTAAAAAGACATGAAATGGACACATTTCAAAAGATAAAGTAGCAGAACGATAGGTACTCAAGATACAGCAGACACCTGTCTTTCTAGCTCTGGAGATACTAGTAAACAACTATCTGTATTTCTCAAATTAAAACTATGCAATTAGAATGTCTGTTTCAGCTCTTGATAGCTTTGTAGAGAATTTTTATTTTATCAACTCTCAATGGTTGTTATGTGAAATCTTCATCTGCTTCTAAATAGCTAACTTTTCTTACTGGTCTGGCTGAAGACACTAAAGAGAACTGAGAAGATCCAAAACTTTGTGTAAGTTGCACCATCACATTAAGGGTGGTTATTATATTAGTGCTCTCGAATTATGTGGTATTTTTATGGGGAAGTGGTGGAAAATGGCTGAAAGAGCCTTCTCACTCTTCCTAATACATTATGATGCTGGCAAGCATGTCCTTTTTTGGACGGAGAATACTGGCACTGGTCACTCTCTAATGCAAATGCTGCTTTTGCCAGTAGAGTGGGTGATGGATAATCACATCGGAAGAGTGTCTGCTGGCAAAGGCCTTTTCTTGATCACAACATTCGGTTCTAAATTTTTAGTTGTAGAGTAGACAAAAAAAAAAAGAGGATATTATAAATTGCAATTATACAGAAATAAATTTAGTTAGGAAATTATATTAACAATATGTTCTATACTTCCTAGTAGAAATACCGGGAAAACCTGTTCAATAACACGGGGCTAGTATCTGAACGTTTTGTAATACACAGAAAGACATTTATGACATACAGAAAGACATCTCTGAGAGAGCTTAATACTGTTTGATGGCAATGCAGCAGCAACAGCAGTATGCCATGTTCTTGGGTTACTACCTCAACCAGAGTGTCTTTGTGAGTTAAACAGAGCAGAACAATGCCCTGATGCAATTGTGCAAGTATTTGTGAGAACAGCTGGTAAAAATTATCTACTACCATTGAGAACTGCAAGCAGGTCCAGGCTTCAAGCTGCGATGTAACAACTTCTTTACTTTTCTGTCATCTTTTTTTTCCTTTCTTTTTTTTCTTTTAATAATTCTACATTCAAGGGAATCTCTTTGCCTTGATCTCCTATGCAATCAACATAATCCTAAACAAGAAAATATTAGTATCAGGGAATACAAACTGTATCTGAATTTCTGTTTTAGGAAATAGATCCAAAAAGAAAGCAGGGCTTTTATTTTTCCTTTCTTTTTCTAGCAATAGAAGTCTTCCAGACATCTGAAACTTAGTGAGGCTTAACTCAAAGAAAATTAAAACCCCAAAAGAAAATGGATGATAGCTAGGGTTCTGAATATCTCACAGCACATATTGGACAGTGGGATGAGTTTTCCCAGAAGAAGACAAACTAAAGGGAAAGTCTGTCACGAAGGATTTGGAAAAACAAACTGTGGGGTTTAGAGAATAATTATGCAGTGCCGAGACTAGAAGTTGTAAGGCACTGTCCTAACCTCTCCACTTAACTTCTAATATTAATACTGCTTTTATGCATCATTGTGGCACAGAATCCTGGATTAGAACCACAGAATCATTTGGTCTGGAAGGGACCTTTAATATCAAGTCCAACCATTACACAATTTTATTAATTTGTTTCTGAACTTGTCATCATTTATGTCCTTTAGTCATAAATTAGTTTTAGGTGTCATTTACCTCTTTGCAACAAAGTAAGTTGACAAGTGCTTTAAAAAATTATGCACTCCCATTTTAGCTGCTTTTATTTTTGGAAGTTATGCTGTCCTTTAGAATTATACTACAGAGAATAAAGAGAATAAAGAAGATTTAGAAAAATGTATCGGATGAGGCCAAAATAAACAAACTCTTAGAAATATGGTGTTTAAAGTGAAGTCTGAAATGTTTTGAGATTTTTGCTTTACAAACATGGAGAGCAAAGCTGAGGAACTGTATTATTTCACACGTGTATACACATTAAGCTGTACAATATGTAGAAAGGAAAAGTATTGCTCCAATAAAATAAACAATGAAATTCATCAAGCAGAAAGCATGATTTTTGAAGCTCTTGCATTCTCCAAATATAATCAATACAAAAACTCGCAGGAGAAAATTTCATAAATTGAGGGTTCCTACTACCATTCCCTCAGCTCCCACTTACCTCCTTGTTTGATGTAAGCACGTAGGGAAAATAACAGTAGGTGGATCAAAATTAAGTCATAAAGTGAATTCATTTTCCCTGCAGTGTTGCATCAATTCAGGTTGAAATCTTTGTTAACTTTTTTGTTAGGTACAGAATTTTTTTTTACTCAGAGGTTAAGTCTACATTCTGCTTGCTTTTTGAAATGTTTCTTTATTATAGTCCTCTGTTCATTGCTGCATTCTGCTTAACACACTCAGCCAAACATGGTTTCTACCTTACAGTATTTAAAAGTGACTTGGAAAGTACCTTGGTTTCATACACTTATCAGAGATGTTTAGAATCAGCTATTTCTCTTAGAAGGTTGGAAGTTTCTGGTTGAACTATGCTCTGCAGTGGCCCCTGATGGTTAAATTACTTGCTAATTTCTACTTTGCAGCATTTCTCAGGCTCAGTTAATTTCCTCTCATTTCACTTTTTCTTTCCACTTCTTCTCTCTCCTGAATTCCTTCAAGCAAACTATAAGCTCTTTAGGCAATGGTTGGGAGCAAATGTAAGAAAAGATAAAATAAAATCAGGACAGAAAAGGTTATGGAGTAGCATATGAAATGGAAAGACTTTAGAATTAAAATTATTATGGAACAACACTGCACAAGCACAGCACAACAGCACTGCCCAAAGCAAAACAGTAAAACCAGGAAGCCCAACTGACTATTATTAACTTTTAAACTCCAGGGAGCACTGAAACAGTACATACTTGAGAAAAGAAAGTACTGAGAAGACTTGAAGACCAAAGTATAAACTATGAAGTAGTAATCAAAAGTGTCTAGAAAGACTTTTAACAGAGATGCCTTAAGCATTGCTAAGCATTGCTGAATACTTCCACAGGAAGAAAGATGATTACTTCAGTCCTTTCTTTTCTCAAAGAACAGATTTACTACAATAAACAGCACAAGCTCAAAGATCACTGAATGGTTTGGATTGGAAGAGACCTTTAAGGATCACCTAGTTCCTTCCAAACTCCCTGTCATGGGGAAGGGCCTCTTTCACTACGAGGCCAGGTTGCTCCAAGCCCCATCCAATCCGACTTTGAATGCTTTGAGGGAGCAGGCATTAACAACCTATCTGGGCAACCTGTCCTCATAGTAAAACATATCCTCCTACATCTAACCTGAGTCTACTATATTTTAAGTTTAAACAAGTAACGACTGAATTAATAATCAAATTATTTAAAATAACATTCAAATCCCATACATTCTGTCTTCTGGATCTGAAAACATAATAATGTGTCCTACCATGACAGAAGAAAATGTTTTGTAGACTTTGTGTATTCCAAGCTAGAATTCTAAATGTGAATCCCACTCTTTTATCACCGCTGAACACTTTCCAGCATGCTAGAAGGCTTCTCATGGGAGATATTTGCTGATATCATACAGGACTTTTCTGAAGATTTCCAGCATTCTTATGAGGATTCTAAAGTTCAGCAGTGCTTTAGCAAAGTCAGTTTGTAAATTCCAAGGTTTGTGGGATAAATAAGCGTTTCTGAGGTCTGGAGAGCAGTGAAACTCATGGGAGAAACCAATAAAACTGACAGAATGCTTTATGATCTTTTTATTCCTTGCACAAATGTCTTGCCTTATTTTAGATAAGACACAATGGTAGCTGGAAGAATGCAGGCTTAGCACAACTGTGCAAGTGCTCACAAGTGAATAAAGCAGAGGCTAGGAAGGCTGCAGTGGATGACATAAGTGACAGCACAGCTTCTCATATAGAGCATTTCTAGTGTTTTTAAAGTTGCCAGCTCAAAACTTTAATACCAAAAATATTAGTATCAGAAGCTCTGTCAAACAGACCTAGTGAAAGGTATCAGATTAATAAAAAGAAAAAAAAAAAGAGAAAGAAAGGCAATATTCCTCTCCTCCCAGGAGTCTTGTGACCTCTTGTCTTCCAAGGCAATGGGCAGATACACAAGGTTTTCCCATTTCAATGGGCAAATTAAAAACTTTCTTCAAAATGTTTCTCTGAAGTACTTGTGACAACTTCCCCAAAAGTTTATTCTTTAAAATGTACTTTTTTTTTCAAAGACAAACAACTAATTAACAAATCATGTTAGTACTACATAACACTTCATTAAAGGCCAACTCTACCCTGATGGGCATCTTTGCCCCTGTAACCATTTCATATAAACACACCATTGAGATAAGGTGCTGGATGGAGTGTCTGCAATGAGAGGTTTCTCAATCCAGTTATTTAGCTGAATATAACAATCTGGCAATCTGTAAGGAACCACTGAAATGCAATAGCAACCATAACATCTCTCTGCTGGGTTCCATAAAACAAAAGGAATATGAAGCCATTTCACCAGCTGAACTTTATCTGGCTCCCATCGAGAAACCTAAAATGCACTGTGTGAACTCAGAGCATTACATTTATCCTCAAAATGTGTAATACTGCTTCTATGGAGACAAACAATATCAACGAAATGAAATACTTCATTAGCTGGTACATTTCTACAATGGATAAATGCTATGGAAGTCTGTATAATTACTTTGCTTATGTAGGATTTCTTAAAATATGTCTTTTTATTTAACTAATTTCAACAACACTTTGTTCAAAAATAATTATGCTGTGAGGAAATCTGAAAAGTATTTTGGATTCTCTGATGGTGTTTCCATACTCTTGTGAATTCACAACAGTCAATCTCTTAAGGAACAGTGTGCTTCAGATTAAGTCTATTTCATAAATGCAATAACTATAGAATTAATTTGATCTTTCTGTACCATGTAACAACCTAAGCATAACAATGTCAGTCAAATGAAATCAAATCTGTATCACAGAGTTCTGCTGGTGTAGTGGAATTTTGTTGCGTTTGTATCTGCTGCGGTTTTGGTCTTTGGGTGGGGGTCTGCTGATGTGGCCCCCATAGAAATCTTTGCAAAAGCTTTTCCCCTCTACCTTTATGAAGTACTTAAAGAAACAGTTTTCACAGACTGCAATGAACTTGTGAAAGTGAATAGGTCAGGCAATGTTGGTCTATAGCTGCTGCACAAATTCCTTTTCTGAAACTGCTCTGAGGAGTAGAATTACTTTAGATATTTGGTAAATATTTTATTCAGTGTCATAATTCAGGCTAAATAAAGTGAAATTCACCCACTACTGTCAAATACAGTCACTTCTGCAAAATTTTCTTGGCAGTAAGAGCAGATGCCCTTTTGTCATACCCAAATTAGCGTTTTCTGTGGTTATATGAAACACGCAGCTTACTTGCCAATCAAAACAGTGACGGTATTCTTCTGGATGTGGGGAAAATCTGAATTGGACCTGGCCATATGCCAAACCATAAGAGGTTCAGGCTGAAACATACTTAATGAGTAGCCAGCACCAGTGGCTAGTAATTGGCAGCTATGTGTCTGTTGTAGCTAACGCTCATTAGAAAGAAAGAGTGACTGGTTGGCTTCTTCATTTATTCAGTTTTTGACCCATAATTTAAACATGTCAAATTTTTCCATTTTGAAATATAGGACAAAAAGACTGTATGATCTTACTTATGGAGGTGGCAATTCCCAAAATGCTTGCAAGAGAAGCAGTTAGTTAATATACTTTGCCATGCTCTCAATCTCCTGAATTACATCTGACATTAAATAAACAACAGTGATAAACAGTGACAAGAAGTTACCTGTTTCAGAGGACACGTGAGCTAGAGCAAGTGCTGTCATTCCCCTAAAATGCGTTTGCTAAATTTCTTCTAAAAAAAAAGGGTGTTGCACGCAGTGTGCTCATTCAACGCTCTACAGAATGCAGCTGCTGTGCATTGTTTGTGCCCAGGGAAATGCAGCACAAGGCAGATGTGTGCTGCCATGTTTACCACAAGCCAGACACAGTCAAACCTTTTACCTTTCAAGAAAACTGCTGAATGTAGTGGAGAATTTGCAGGGAACCTGTACTACATGGCATTTAGGAAATAAAACCCAGTCAAAAAGCAGTGAATGAAGCAAGATATCATCGCTCCTCAGATAATAAATAACTACTGACCATTTATCCTGTAGTAGGCAGGCTTTTTCTTCTTTTTAAACAAAACAAAATATCTACCCCTACAGCTGATGGTGATAGGAGAGAAGAACAGCAGCAATTTCTGTGAACATGCCTCTGAGCCACAACCAATTAAGTACTGAAAATGGATATAGAATCTGTTGGTAGCAAAGTATGCAAGTTCTGTGATCCAGAATTAAATGGTTGAAACACAGCAACGATTCAATTCCTGGCAACTTACAATGATAAAACACATACCACATGCATAGATTATTTGTTTGTGTGGGTCCATCAATGAACAATCTGTTGAAGAGCCCTTCCCGCAGCTTGTATCCCAAAACTTCCCCAAAAGCATTCCTGGGACTGCTTTGGACAAGTTGCTGTGCTAAAAATCATTTATGTGTGTGCTAAAATCTATAACCAAACTCTGTCAGTAAACACAGAGCAAGTTCAGAGCTTAAACCTATGCCAGGGAGTGCTCCATCAGCACTGTATATGCTGCATTTCATTGCTCACAGACTAAACTTCACTATGGTGTGAAATGTAGCTCAAAGAACTGCATTTGGACTGTATTCAAATGCACAAATTTCTGATGCTTTCCATGAGCTGAGGGCTGCTATCCAACAGGTTTAGCCAAGCACAAAGCATGAAAAATTGAATCAAGAGACTTTCTGTACTGACTTCAGCTAAGCTACTGAATGCCATACTCATCACCACAGAAAAAAAACCATCAGAACATCCAGACATTTGTCATGTCAAGCTACCCAGCTGCTGTGGATCATGCCACAGCCCAGCAGGGACCTTCAGGAGACAGAGAGACCCAGGAGCATTGCAGAAGACATGTCATTCTGACATCCTCCCCCACATCTTCAAATCATTCAAAGTCTTGGTCAGACTGCTTGTGTCAACATGCACTCCTGGCTGAATCCAAGCTCCCTGAAAGCTCATTATTTCAATTCAATCAAAGGAAGGAGAATGACATACTCTCCCAAGTACACATTGGTATTACAGGGTGACTTAAGCAACACAGCCAGCAGTCATCTGCATGTGAGGCATGACATGAGAGATTATAAACAACCTGAGAAATTATCAGTACTTAATCAGCCTTACATCAACCTAGCCCTTCCCCAGTGAAACCCTGTGTATAAAGCTGACACTAGCTTTTGGAAGGGCTATTGGATTCTATACTCTGTTGTTGGGATAGGCTGTGTAATGATTCAGGGAAAGCATCTTTCTCTGCGAAGATTAACTCCATCAGCACTGCAAAACTTTGAGGATAAGTACAGTGCTAATTAAGCTTGTATGATTCAGGGGCTCTTTGAAACTGAACAAAGTAAGCATTTGATTAAAAGAACCCCATGAAATCACATGACGTTAATTGCAGTACTATATATAATGCATAATGTCTAAATATAGCATTGAAAGAATGACAATAAACACATAAAATAGTATTTACAGCTAAAATGACGCTATGACAGCAAAAGACAAACACCTGCCAACACCTGCACCAATGTACCTGAAAGAGTAGCTGGATTTTTCTTCATCTGCAGATCTATTAGTTACAAGCAAGCCTAAGACAAATACAGAACAGCCTCCTGGTAAAATATAGATTATGCATAGATCTACCTCTGTAGACCACCTGGCTTTTCAGATGAGCATTAGTCATAAACGTGTCATTTGCTTTTGTGCACCTAAACTTCTGATCCCTTACTTGGGGACATAGAATACTGGATTTCAATGACTTATTTTTAGTAATTTTAAAAAACTTCCATTATATTTGCTTCACCAGAAACAGAACAAGCAACCCATTTTGTTAACACTAATGATATGTCTTTAAAAGCATTAAAACCATTTCTATTGACCTCTTCTATTGAAAGAGACACTAACAAAAGCTAAGTACTTTCATTTTGCATTACTACCACTAAGAGTTCTAACTGCAACAGAATTACTGTTAGCTAAAAAAAAATAGATTCAGATATTTACACACTGAAGTTGTAAATATGTATACTTCTATAACTCTCCTGTTTTTGTCTGTGTGTGCACTAAATGCCATATTTTCAGATATAGAACTGACAGGCCAAAGAAATGGGAGTCCTTTCTTCAGCTCTGTGAAGGCTTTATTGCAAAAACAAGTGCTGGCATCTCTCCTGTTTCCCATCAATTTCCTGTCATACACTCTTGCAGGGGCCCACAGACAAGGAGATAATTGAATTAGCATGCACAGTGAATTCAAAAGGCAGATATTGGGGCCCTTGTGCTCTTATTTTCATTGTAATAACTGATTTTATAATTACTACTTCAACTTTTCAGATTCGGAAGGATGATTCCGAAAAGATCCCAAAAATTCTTGTAGCTCCATTATCAAAATAAATAAATAAAAATTAGTCATTAAGCACAAGTGATAAGAGGTATGAAGTATTGTTTAAATTGAAAGAATTTGGTACCGATACCTGTCTTCCCAAACCGAGACAAGCATAAAGATGCTTTACGCTGTATCAGAAACACTTACCTCAAAAGCATCCTGACCAAATACAGAACAAAGGATGTAGCATATTCTGCCATACCACCAAGAACAAGTCTTCTACCTACATGTTTTCTGTGTTTGCTTGCCAGCGAGGACTTTACACAGATTTTATTCAAGAGGTTATCGACTGACTGCCAACTGGGAAATCAAACATTTCCAAAAGGGTTATCATCTTAGATTTTTGATAGAACTTGCATTTTCCTGTGAAGTTCATGCCATCCCTGCTTGCCCATTTCTTCACACCACCAGGATCTCACAAAGTGCAAATCCATTCCTTCCAGTACTGTATTTGTGAAATTATTGAGGGTGAGCTCTGTCCCACAGCGGAGGTCAGTAATGAAGACACTAAAACAGTACTGGTTCTGGTACCATCTCCTGGGGTGCACCAAAGTGATTGGACTCCATCTGAACATCCTTACCTATTGATGACAACACACTGAGCTTAGCAGTTCAAGTTTTCAGTCCTCTGCACTGGCTGTCTATCCAGCCTCAATGAGCTCAGTAGTTATATTACCACAGACACAACACCTCAGTGTTATCTGCGTATCAAACACAGGATGATTGTAATGGGATTTTGGAGCCAACACGCACGATGAAAGTGATTTCTTCCAACAGCAGCTACATAAAAAAACATATTTGCAATTAAGGGTTTGTCATTCATGTATGTTATTAACTTTCTGGCACTGCTCACTCATTTTCAGTTTTTATGTTTTTTCATGGAAGACTGCTACACTCTGTGGAGTTGTTGCAAATTAAGGGGGGATTTTTAGCTTAGGACCTACTCAGATTTTGTACTTTCAGTATGAAATCTTTATGATTTAGGAAAAAAAATAAATTTCTTTCCATATGTATTCTTTTTCACCTGAGATATGCTGTCCTTAAAAAACAGGATCTGATTTTCTAATCAAATGATAAGTGAAGCCAACTGTTAGCTCTGACTCTCCAGATTTATTGACAAAAGACTCTTCAAGAAGATTCTTCCATGGTTTTGCACTAAATCCTTCCCTAACTATGATATAATTAATTGTTTAAATGCACATGCATTTTATTCTTTCTTCTTGGAATTTATGGTTGACAATTTAAATTTTGTGTTACAGAAAGTACATGAAATCGTGGGTTGCTCCGAAAGACCATTTTGCATGAACATATAGAGCAACTCCTAGTGTAAACGAATGTATATAAATCTCCCATCAACATCTCTGTAATGTAGAAATATATGAATAAACCACAAAGAGTGCAGTGGAAAGATAAAAGAAAAGGTAGAGATCTAGAATACAGCTTCTATGGTGCTTTGAAACAATCCAGGGTGGCCACCTCAAAAAAACCTCCCAGAACAGAGGAAAAAAGCCCAACCCATCAGCAATAACACTAAGTAAAATTTAAGCATTGTAGTAGTTATCAAGGCCAAAAATGTCTTCTGTAGAGAAGGTGAAAATTGTCTCTTTCCTGTAATGTAGTGGGTAACAACACAAATCATGAGCTTCAGTTTCAGCATGAAAGATTCACATTAGTCATTAGAAAACATACACTAATGGCTATTCCAGTAAGCAGTGGAATAGACTGCCTGCAGCTATCCAATATATCCTGTGCGTCAATCTTGTCATACAACAGCTCTGGCAGGCAGCAGCTGCAGAGAATTGCAATTGAGTCTGTGAACACACCAGTCAACCTAACTGCACCAACAGCCGCAGAGCAAAGTCATTCACAAATTCTCTAGAACAGCTTAGGTCTGTGTCAGAGAGGCTTGGATTTATGCACTAGCTGAAATTTGCGGTTTGGTGATTAGTTTTGTTAAAGGCCAGGTATGCAAATATTAAAGCACTATAAACTTTTTTATTCCCCATAAAAAAGCTTCATTCCATTTTAAAGGCATTATGTTATTGTGATATTTAGCTAGTATTTCCATGGGAAATATTCAACTTCAAATATATTTTATCCTAGCAAATTCAAATCCCTTTAGTAAATACTCCTTTCAGCTTGTCCATATCATCCTATAAATCCTGTACTGCATTGAAAAGTTTTCTCCTTTGTGGTAGTTTCATAACTTTCTTCAAAATATCTGTGGAGTTGTGCAAACACAGAGTTAATTCGGATATTTAAAAACCAAGGTCTGCATTAGCTGTGGTCCAGGTGATTAATATAATGAATAAAACTGTTTTAACTATGGGTAAGAACATTCGTAAATGATTGTACATAACCACAGAATGTCAGGGATTGAAAGAGACCAGACCTCAAAAGAATGTCTAGTCCAATCCTAGTGATATCCCTGATTTGGGCTCAAGGTCGACTGCAAAATTACCTATGATGAGGGTCAACTCTGCATATTGGGCCCTCAGCTCCCTTCAGTGTCGAGTCCAAATACCTAGTGGAAGAGGTTGTCATATTGTTGGAAGGCCTATTTGACTGTGGTTAGATATCCAGAATAGGTTGCCTATCGTCTATATCCCTATTAGGCAGACTGTTTTCCTGTAGGGCCTCATATCTATTTGTCAGAGGCACACGGGGAGGTGAAGAAGACAAGTGGAGTGCTTGCCTTCTACCATGGCCTTGAACGTGATTCCACTCCCTTTTTTTACTTAGGCTTCTGTCTTCTATCTGAGAGGTGCAGGGTACAGGGATTCCCTTGATTCTGGGTGTTTCACTATTGCACGGAGCACAAAGCTTGTCTCCACCAGGCTATCTCCATTTCAGCCTCACTAATCCTCCTGAGCCTTTCTACTTTAGCTTATAGCCTAACAAACTTGTTTTACAGCTGTGCCATTTATTTAAGCTCACACCACACTCAACCATCCTCAGAGCTGCCCCCTGACATCAGTGAGAGGCTGTGGCATTCCCTGCAGCCTGTCACCTGCAGAGCCACATCCTTCCAGGGGAATTCTCTCTGGGTTCCCATATCCCTTTCCACCGGTGACTGGAGCATGGTTTTCTTCTGCCAGGTGGAGACCATTTTGGAGGAGACTACTTGTCAGCAAGCGCTCCAGGCTGGTTTTTTTTTTGGAGTTTTTTTGTTTTGGTTTGGTTTTTTGCCACCCTCCATACATCAGCAAGTGAGACAGCCAGCTGTCTTACTGTTCGTGCTCTGAGTGTCGCTTCCGGCCTCCCCATCAGCACCCTCAGCCATGTCCCCTCTTAGCTTCACCTGTGAGAGATGCTGACTCCTGCCAGGTCTCTCCTTCATCCCTTGGGCTTCCATGGGTCAGGGAACCTCTATCTACCTCAGAAAAGAAAAAAAAAACCAACGGGCTCTAGCCACAGTCTTCACTGATCCCAGCTGTCTTCTTGTTTGTGGTCTCTCAAATTTACATAGTACACCATAAGTCACTGCCAAATTTTATCCATGTGAACATGAACACATTTATTTATTCATGGGAAAGAGTTCATAAAAATGTTTCTCATTGCTGCAGTATCTGCTATGCAGGGAAAATGCCTTGTTCATGGTATTTTCTTTAATCTAAAAATCTTTTGTCTCTATCACCTGCTGAGTCTTCAATTAAAAAAGTTGAGTCATTAGAAAAAAATCTGAGTTGAGAAAAAAGAGTATCTTTAAAACACTTTTTTAAAGTGTTCTCCAAAATAGGCATAATTTGATAGTCTATTGCAATTATAAACACATTACAATAATTAACCTAATGAATATTTCCCCCTAATTGTTATATAGAATAACAATAATTGACCAATTATTCACCAGAATAATGCACCAGAAAATTAAAGTTCATTTAAAAATAATCTTGAACAGATCATAGTGAGGGTTTTTTTAAAGAACATAAATTCTTTTGTAGTGATAGAGAAAATGGCCTTGATGTTCCAGTAATTGAGCAGACATTACTTTTTGTCTAAACAGAAGTGTGAGAGAGCACATATATTTGTCATACATCAAGGCTTTGATTTACCACTCTATCACCAAATTTTGTATTTTGCCCTTTGAAAACTGTTTATGGAGCAGTCACACAGGCGTTGCACTGAGAGGGATCTCAAGTTACCAAAGGTCACTCTCAGAAGGGCATTATTACTTAGTGCTTGCAAACATGATTTCCACTTAATGCTTCTCCACATGAGTTGGATCTTAAGAACTTTGGTCACTATTCAGCAAAACTTCTAAAGAACATGCATTTTCCTGCTACCCTTGGTAGGGGCTGTGAGGTTACTGAACCCCACTGAAATAATATGATTCTCTCTTTCAGACTGAGTGATGGGCAGTTCCTGGAGGAACTGCCTCATACATGTAAGGACATCAAAAATAAGCAGGACAGCTACTCATGTTCTCTAAAACAATAATAAGCATGAAAACTCTGTTGGGTTAGATCTAGCAAGATAGAGGAAGAACTAGCGTGAAGTTATTATTTTAATTTTCTTTTAAAAAACTACTATTATTTCATCACCTTTTAGCTACCCGACGATTTGTATGAATTGGCAACATCCTCAGGGTTTTCTGCTGCCATGAAGTTCAGAAGCTTTCATTCATGAGGGTCAACTGACCCTATGAGGTAGTGATCTGAAAGTCCAGAACTTAAGATAAATAGTTGATTCATCATAAAAAAAATGCAGGATTTAGAAATAGATGTTTACTGAGGGTCATATTAGCATTTGGCCCTAATCAAATGGTAACAGTTATTCAAATGCAGAACAAATCCACTTACAGAATGTTTCTTTAATCAATAGATTGTCGAGGCCCCAAGGAAGCTGTGGAAGGCAATCAGCATGTGCTAGCAGGGAACTAGAAATGTAATTACAAACTGAGAAAAGAAAATTTCACTGTACCCTTCAAAATGAAGCAAAGTCTTGCCATTTGTAGGATCTCCCTCCTACCAATGACAAATACAGAATCACCACTCTTGTATGCTTTCATGTTACTTGACTAGTGAATCGGGGAAAGAGAAGGCAAATAAAATTAAATAAAGGTCTGTCTTGTACTTACATGTGTGATTCTACCACATATGTGATTCTACAATAGAAACAAAACCCAGCATGGCATGAAAAATTACTTTAGTCTGGTAAATTGCAGTAACACCATGTTCAGCACCAAAAGGAAGTCACCCTGCTTCTGGGTAAGAAGCTGAAGATTATTTATTTTATCTTTTACAAATCCTACTTCGTGTTTTCAATATATCTTACACTTCTTAACAAGACACATACATTCCTACTGACAGCAAATCTTTTTTTTGTAATTATTTAGAATTATCCTTCATACATACAGTGCAGAAATATTTTAGCAACTAAAGTTAAATTTTTTTCATGTTCAAAATTTGAGAACCTCCCTTTGGGCTAAACTAAAACAAGGCAAGGATCCCACCTCACAGAACCACCAAGAGAAGCTGAGAAGCCCTAATAGGTCTCAGAAAAAGTTGTACTCTAAGCCTTTTGAAGAAACCTGGAAGGCAGCTACTGATGGACTTACCCTGAAAAATAATAAGCAATAACAAATTATATTTCCAATAGCCAGAAAGGAAAAGTCTGATTGCAAAATACTCTGGTGTTTGACTAGAAATGAGATTAATACACGAATTAAGTGCCAGTGAGTGAAGAACCAATTTCATTTCCTCAACCCCTCATTTTATGTAAATCAAGGAACTTACTAAGTTTTGCTCTTTTAATGTTTATTAAAAACTTATAAGAGGAACAACCTCCCCCCACATACACACACTTTTTAATGGTAGCAAGCTGAAGCTGGAACTTGTTTCCCCACGAGTTACCAGGGAAACTGCAGTGACTTGGAGAGATTCACATGCAAATTATTTTCTAATCTGTATGCTCATAAAAAGACAATCTAGCACTCAACTAGTAATATACATTAAAATGAAAAGCCCAGGATTATCAGTGAGCTCAGTCTTAGTTTTTACTCTGGTTCTTATATGCACAGCAATGCCCTGATATGAAATTGCTGCTAAACTACTCTAATTTGATGAACAAAACTCTTGTACCTGCACTGTGCAATTAAACCCTCAGGATCAAATCCCTCCTCCTGAGCACAGAAAAGACTCTCCTGACTTCAGTCAGCCTCAGCAGGTGCATCAAGCCCTTGTGTCCCTGCACGACATAAACAGTCCTCCTAGACCTAAGGCTAGTAGAAATGACTCAATTGGCTCTAAGCCTGCTGCTACAAAGGTCACTGCTCTATTAGCCTTACCAATTGGGTTTGCTCAAATGAAAGATCTCACTGCAATGTGTGGAACAGTGAGAGAAACTGAAATTGCAAAGTCCTAGAAACCCAAATTTAGCAGCATTATTCATCGAACAAGAACTATCCTTCACTTGGCCCTATTAGGTGCATGTTCAGCTGCTCCCATACAGCCTTATATTAATTAATCTATGGACCAGCATGGATGAAGTTGCAAGGACAGAGCCTAAAAGATTCTTGCAGTTCTGTTGGGTCTTGTGTGTAGTAGTTTTCACTGTGCCTCATGCTTGAGCTAGCAAGATTAATAACTTCATACCCTGCTAAATGCAGCCCAAGCAGACATACCTTCAGGGAATGTGATACCTCCAATAGAGAATGACAAAGGAAGATTACTTCATGTCACAACAACATTATAGAAACCTGTCTGCTTCTAACTCCTTCCGCTCACTCAAGAGAGGATGTGTTACCAGCCTAAACTCCTGGTTAAGTGGTACTCCATCTTTGCTTCGATAGGAACTTGTCACAACGTGGCAATATGCATTTAGCACTTGATTACATCACCCACTGGTCATTAAGGAAACCACGGTTGCATCTTCCTATTACAGCCTATCTGATTAAGTTATGTGATACATCCTGTAGCATTATTCATGTCCATATACACGAGAAGCTAATTTCCTTTGCTGCATGTCATCCGGTTTTTTATTCATGTCTCCTCCAAAATGAACCTTAGGAGTTTTATTTTTATCTTCTCATACCTTCTCTCAGTTCATTCTAGTTATCAAGGACACATTAATTTATCTGGAAAATATACCAGTATTTAGGTACATCAATAAATTCTATTTCATGCTTTATTGTAAGTAGATTTTGTTGGGGTTTATCTGCTGCTTCTCAGCTTTTGGGAGTGTTAAATTCACAAGTGCTTTGAGCAAATTCAGCTTTAAACCATAAATGACTGATGCAACTTTTACAACATATTCATTTGCATAAATATAACTTTTGATATTAGAATGAGAAAAATTAGCCAACAGTTCAGAGTACCGACTGAGAACATGAGTTCTGTTCCTTTAATGTGCACAGGCTGTAGAAAAACAAAACGCATACAGCATTTTCACTGTAACTCTGATTAAAAACTCAAAACACACACAAGGATGGGGAATAGGCACTTCAAATTAAATGTAGTTATTATGCATTTAAACACAACTGCAAAAGCTCAAAAACCTGAATCTGCATCTCCACTTGCCAGAATTGCAGCACAGCACTGTAAAATAGATGACTCAAAGCAAAATATTTACTTTTCTTTCAGTTTACTCTGACTCCTACCACAGATGATGTGCCAAAACTAGGATCCCTCCTCCCAGAAGATGCTGGATGCAGTAGCATGCTCATGGCAAAACCTGCACCTTACAAACACTTGAGAATTTGACCAAGAGATTGCTCTGCTCTGGTGATAGGGCTGTTGTCCCTGTTTTCAGTGTGTATTAACACATACAGAAAAGCAATGAGAAGCATGGAGTGCATTTCTTTGTGTTTGCCTTTGTCAAACCTCACATGCTATTCTAAGTGTTGGCAACCTTCCAAATACATTTGTACACAGGCATATACACAAACCTTTGTTTCAACAGTTCTCCCAAATTTTACCTCTTTTGAGCTTTGAGGTTAGAGCAGAGTCCTTCCTTTAACTTGGCAACCTGAACTCAGCTTCAGAAATTAGCCACTGGGAAAGGGGGAGAACATGGTACAATATTCAAGAACTTGAAAATAAAGCCAATTTGTTTTGAACAGTATGGGTAGAAGTGAACAGGTGACTAAAGGAAACTAAAGGTCCTTGAAGAACTTAATAAAAGATACCACTGTTTTGAAGTGATTTAAGTCTGTTATTTAAACATCATCTTGTGTGTGAGCATCACTCAATTTAGTCATTCATCCACAAACATGCTTTTGCCTTTACTAATAGAGATCTCCATAATCCCATCCCTATTCTTGTTTTTTTGACTATTTCCAAATGTGTCACATACAGCTACAAATTCCGTTTTTAACTACCACTAAAATGATCTTAAAATTATGCTAAAATAGTAACTGGCAGCCAGAAATAAAAAACATAAATTGCATACTATTTTTGGACAATTTCAGCAAATCTGGCTACACTAAGCTACTTGCTGGCCTGTACAGGTTTAGCAAATAATGTATGTACCCTGATGTTAACGAACAACTACTTAAACAGAATGCTGATGGTCTTTGATTATGAATATTGTCTGAATGTACTTCATCTCATTAGTGTTGAATTAATTAGACTTTAGTTATTCATATGACAGTAATGATTCCATGGAGCCTGTAATTGCTAAGTGTCAGAAAGTCTTGGTGCACTTTGGCAAACATGAGGTGTTCAGCAGTCCTGTAAGAGAGAGTATGATAAGCTTTGCAGTCTCTCTTTAAAACACCATGCTAATTTTTATTCTTATTTTGAACTTTTTATTCTTGTCCTGAACTTTTTGATTCGTAAAAGCTTCAGTGTTATTTTTTCCCCTACAAGTCACAGAATGGTTCCGTTTGAAGTACAAAAAACACATCCATAATGAAAGGCTTCCATAAGAATTACGCATTCTCCAACTGCATGATTGCTGCATGATTCATTATGTTCAAAACCAACAGTAGATATTACAAGGATACCATTTATTATATGATTACTATTATTGAATTCTTGCTCTTTAATCTTCATGCATTTAGAATTCTACTTTTTATTTAGCTCCTTTCTAAAAAAAAAATACTGCTTGTGTGTTACAATGAAAAAAGGAAAAAGAAGAGGAGGAACAAGATTAATATTTCTTGGGAATGCATGCTATAACTGTGATTTGTGACTGCATAAGAATTAAAAAAAACCCTTCAGGTACATTAGTCTGTTGGGTATACATGCATTAGAATTTAGCCTACAAGAAGGAAATTGAAAGTAAAGCATGGGAATTAATATGCTTTCCTAAAGGCTTATTTTACAAAGACTATGTGAATTATGTTTTACACAATACAAACCTTTGTGAGATGTTTAAATGTCCACTAATTCTTGTGAAAAATAAAGTTATGATGCTCAAACTGAACAAAGGAAAACAAGAGTCTGATGTATTTGCATGTCAGCACAGAACAACAGAAGCTTGTCCTGACTTGAACTGGAAGAAGGTAGATGCTTAAAACCAGCAAAGCTCTGTTTTGTATATGAGGTTGAACAATGATTCTGGAGATGTGTTTTAGAAAGGGATTTTGCAAACACTCTATCACTAAAAATATAAACAGGAAGCCCAGCAAAGCTCTCATCTGTTAGTCAAAGCACCTATGAATATAGCTATAGAAGCACATGGAACACACTAGTTGTCACTTTATTAGATATCTGCTTTGAACTTGAAGAAATTAATTTGACAAAATGGTATCAGCTTTTTCTTTTTTTTTTTTTAAATCTAGTGTATTAATCAATTCAGAGAACTGTCAGTGCAGACATGTAATAATACATAGAGGCACATTACAGCAACTGAGAAAAGAACTGCAAAGGTTCCAAGGGTGAGCATGTTCTTATGTCCCCAGCCATACAAAAACCTGTTATTTTGTTTGCAATATTTTTTCCATTAAAATACTTAGAGGAACTAAAATACAGAATAGATGTTATCACTTGTACCATATTCATCACAAAGCAAGACTGCTATTAAAAATCTGTCTTCAAGTACTAAACAAGAAAAACACAAACCTCCTTGATTTTCTGGCAAGTTCTGCACACAGACACATCACAAAACACAAGCTGGTAAATGGTACCACACATTTCATTATTCCCATAAACATTCTGTATAGTGTTGTATACTCAGTGTTACCCTTCACTACATTACCATTAGTCAGCAGGAGATAGACATACAGATTTGTGTGCACATATACTTCTATACATGAAACACTGATAACAGTCACAAATCTGTAGGTGAACCTGCCCTGGCAGGGGAGGTTGGACTAGATGATCTTTCCAGGTCCCTTGTAATCCCTAACATTCTGTGATTCTGTAAACATAAGTTGTTTTTTTTTCCACTGCTTTATTCTGATCTGCAACAGCAAGATATGTCCTCGAAAGTGTTTTTCAAGTAGTCTATGAAATAAATGTAATCTAATAATTTAAATAATCTAATTTGTCTGTCTTACCCTGACTGGGTTGCATTCCAAAACTATATATATATATAAGGATTTTCACCCAAAAAGCATAGAACATGACATGGACTAAAGAACTAAGGAAAACTTTGAAATGAACCTTTAATTAGGTGTGGTTTTAAAGAACTTGGCAGTTTTCTGTGAGAATGATGCCCAAGTCCTAGCCATCTTAAATCAAACCAAAACATAGCAAATAAGGACTGAACCATACACCTTCTCAGCTCCATAGCAGAGGAAGCGAAAAGAAGCAGCACCACACAGACAGTACTGTTTGATAAGATTTCTGGAGAAAGCCAAGGATTTGTTTCTTGCAGTAATGACAATATTGAAAAGGCTCCGCTGGAGGTTGTCTAGCTGAGTTTCTGTTAGAATAATTAATTCAACACAGCTGGGATGGCATTGTTATTGATGTGTTCAGCTACCAGGAGACTTGGAGAAGCGTTCTTTAATTATTTATGATCTAAGCAAATAAATACAATTAAGTAATATGTATCTGCATGAAATTCAGATTGAATCTCAGAGGTATGTGATATCACCTTTGTTTAAAGTTGATCTTTGCTGAGAAACTGGTGACTTAGATAAACTTTTAATGATCTACTAACATTCTGTTGAAGCTGAAAAGGCTTTAATTGTAGCAACTTGGAAAATGCTATTACAATGTTTTGATCAATATAAAATCATGATGTAGTCAAGAGAAAGTCCAGCAAATTTTGTGACAAAGACATGACAGAGAAAATAAAGGAGTGATACACAGAGGTTGAGAAATAGGGAGTTTGTGTGAAGCATGTAAAATGTGCAATTTCTTATTTCCACTTTAATAGATTTTGGAGTATATTTTAGCATTGATTGAAGACATAAATTCACCCAGGCTAAAATACTTTAAACAATTTTAGTTATCACTGCAGAGAAACAGAATCAAAGAATCACAGAATTCTGCTGGTTGTAAGGGACTTCTAGTCTAAGCCCCCTGCTGGAACAGGATCACAGAGAAAAGACTGCACAGGAACAGGTCTAAGCAGGTTTTCAGTGCCTCCAGAGGAGACTCCATAACCAATCTGGGCAGCAGTGTTAACAGCTGGAAAAGGAGGGATGAAACTGCATCCTGTAAGGTAATAGTGTAGAGAAGGTAGACTGGAGGATATCTACAGCCAGGAAGTTTCCATCTTTTTCCAGAACGAAGTATAATTGTTCATTATCCTGAGTCTACTCCACTAAAGGAAGCAAGGTTTACTCAAGGATCATTATTTATTTCAGTTCTTTGACTTATTTTTTTTTTAATCTTTTACTGTTCATATAAGATATTCACATGAGCTTGGAGTCATCTTAAGATTGAGCAATTGCTTTTAAAATGGAAAGTACAGTTCTGATATTATAACCTGACTCCAGGACATGAAACTTTATGAAGGGTATTAAGCATTGTGTGATCTAAAATGAACTGCCTAAATAGTTCAACATTTAGCATTTTGCTAAGCAAACTGATAGAGAGAGTGCGTGACAGAAGACAGAGGAGACTCTGTGAAGTAGGGTGGCAGTTTTTGTCTAGACTCCTACCTGAAGTCAACTGAGGCCAAAACAAAGCTTTTCATCAGATTCTGCAGAATTTTAATCCAAATTCTACAGAAGCAACTGAAAGATGTTTAAAGTACAATAAACACAACGTTCTCATTTCTCCAACCATTCTTGTTCTGCTCTAAGTCCTCATACCATTATATATGCTATAGTTCACAGAAGAATTGAAGCAAGAAAGGGCCTGTTTAGAAAGCTGCAATGGTGGTACGTGCATCCTCCCAAGCAAGTCTGATAACTGAACTGCTGTGTGCATCTCCAGTCTGGTTAGGCATGAAACCAATAGAACAACCAATCAGAAAAGAAAATTAAGGAAATAATCTTAAGAAATGCACAGGGGAAATCCAGTAATTTCGTGCAGCTACTTTGAAACGAGATTCATATACAATTTACTCATTCAAACAAGAGACCACCACATATATTTCCTAATGTCTTTCTTGTCCTTCCTCAGGGTGTAGGGGTGACCTCTTTATGACTTCCCTCTCCCCAACTCTTTCATTGCTTAGGGTAAATGCAGGCAATATTTGCGATCAGGTTGCCCAGCACAGCCACAGAGGGAGGCAACACTGGCCAATAATTTGTAACAGTGACAACAGTGGTGGGTGACTGCCATAAATGCTAAAAAGAATAATGATAGCTTCTGGAGAAATAAATTGAGATCTATAATGATGTGAAGTGAAGCATTGCAGAGAAAATCAAGGAAAAAGAAGTAATTTGAAAACACTGCTCAACTTGTGGGTGCACTGGCATAAGCTGGAAGCCCAGCTGCAACAAGACAAGTCTCCTGATTCTAGAGACACTTCTTGTCTGTCTACTAAGAACTTCATGTGCAAATGGAAAAGATAGTTTATTATGTTATTTTTCTTAAACAAGCTACTAACAAAGTGGAAGTAATTCCATACTTCAGGGCTCAGACAGAACATGGAGAACAGATCCTTTCTACTCCAAACTCTACTTAGTAGTTTCATCCAAGTTGGGACAGAACTATAGAAGTGCATTTCATTTTGTGCAAGAATACTATAGATAAATGGGGTTTTACCAAACCTGTAACAGGTTCTGATGATCTACAGTATGTTTTGAAGTTTCTTCAGGCTGGTGCATGACACATTTGCAAGTGGTTGACACTTGCAAACATTTTAACCTCACCAGAATCCAGGAAAGCTCTACATAGCTATTTCCTACAATATTCTTAGTTACCAAAACACTGCATTTTAATATTGATATATAATGCTAGATCTACAAATCCACCTCAGAACTAAAGAGTGAAGAACCAGTCTGTTTTCCTGATCATGTGGCTTCAATACTGCTTAAGTGATAGAGCACAGGAACACATTCTCACATCCAGTCCCACTGAAACTGTGCAGACATGAATGTAGCACACAGCCATAGAATGTTTTTTCTTGTCACATATACTGCTTTTATAACTTTTCAGGACCATTTTGTGGTTGTCTGATATAAAGCAGGTACACGTGCAGATCTGAGTCATTACTGTACCTTTTCTCTCTTTCAACAATAAAACCAGTGTAAAAACACACCACCAGTCTATTCCTTCTGAGCATCTCCTTTTCCATTTCTCTTTGTATTTTCAGTGCTTTTCTGTATTATATATTTTATCTTGATATATTTGCTGAACAATATTTTTAAGTTTGGAACATGTAGCAGCAACAGGATTCATAGCAACATCCTCAGACTCAGAGGTCAAACAGAATGAGTGATCAGCTCCACTAGCCCGCTCAGATTTCATGCCAGGCTTTCTCCAGGGCAGACACTCTGGCGGTGGTGGCTTCATGACACTACACCAGATAAAACCTTTAAAAAAGGTTCTCTTTGGTGTGTAACCAAGGGAAAGCACAGGCTCCAAGTTTTGCTAATCACAGTATTAACACCACCAGGTTTAGCTTCATAAAGCAAACACAAGTGACAGCCCATAAGTCAAGGTACCAGTTTGGAAGGGTTGCTAGTAGAAAAATACTTGTGAGACTGGGAAACTGAAGACATTGTAGGTTTCTCAAGTGAATAGTGGAGCTCCTGAAAAGCAGCACTGCCCAAAGCTTTGCTGATAACAGGACAAGTATTAAGGACATTATTTGCAGTGCTACCTTATCTTCCACAGAAATAAAGGAAAAAGGAGGGTGAGGTGGGAGGTTTAACTGCATCTTCTATTCACAGCATGCAGTCTGGACTTCTAGTATAGAACAAATCCTTACAGTACTCTGCCTTCTTCAGCCTTGGCATGACAATTTCACTTCTGATGGTGCTGGATGCACACAGCTGGCAACTGTTTATCCCATGCACTCAGGAAAATAACAGTGTCTTCCAGACCCAACTCTCCACTGAGCGCAGGTGAACTTGGTTGAGCAAATTGGTGTAAATTAGGGCCACCACTTAAATCTATTAAAATCTTCTCCATGCATCAGCATCCTGCAAATAAAGTAATGGAAGCAGCGTCTAGGAGACAGTACATAGTGTTCTAGGACAGCACTATACTCTGGTTATTACCAGAAGGTTGGGTACTTGCTGTTTTTCTTCCTTGGTGATACAGAATTTTCTGTTCACTGTTTAATTGGCCTTATTAGCCTTAAATATAGAAACAAATTATTTCCTTCATCTTTGCAATGGTCTTTCCTATACCTGAAATTTTTTTACACTGTCTCCCTGTGGTTTTATTTTCTAGAATTCTTCCAACTTCCATACTGGTTTGCTCTTTTCTGGAGACCAACCAATAAATCTATACTCTTCTTGAAGGAAAAAGTATTGTATTTTCACTCTGGATAACATTTCTGCAGTCTACACTGCTTATACATCCTAATAATGTATTTACCTTTCTCTCTGAAGCATGTTGCTGTTGACTCACATTTTTTTTGTAGAGCAGGAGTTGCAGTTCTGCCCCTTCACTGATGCATGGGGTACTGTCTTGTCCAGCTAAATTTCACATCAGAGGTAAGCACAAGTGTAAACACAAAAGGTTAAACACCTACTTCAATGTTTTCTTAGGTATTTAGTTGTATTAAATTCAACCTCCAACAGAATAAAGGGCAATTTCCTGCAAATAGACAATGAAGAGAACAGAGACCGAGAAGAATCTGATAGATAAGCAGAGGCCTGATAACTCTTGGTTTTCCAGTCAGTTCTTTCCATTTGGACTCAGCACAGTCCAACTGGATATCCTTTAAAGCACTCTCTGCAAAACTGATGGTGTCATTGGATAGGCAACACTCATGAGTGATCACCCCCTACTTTGAAATCTGGTCACACATGCAACTTTAACAAAGAAGGCAAAATTATAAATAACTGAAACTTTATCCAATCTTTTTGTAAGGGAAAAGAAATCTGGTGGAAATTTTAATGGTGTATAAATTTGTATTTATGCAAATATCCACTTTCAGAAAAAGCACATAGAAAGGAAAAAAGGTGCCCTCCAGGTAGTATTGGTTGCCAGAGGGAAATCTGTGATTTATAGGAGGTCTCATAGCTGGGGCAGGTGGCACAAAGATATTTATAGCCATCTCCCCAGAAGAACAGGTGTGCTTTGTGAATAAAGTTAATTACGCACAATTTCATTAGACAAACTTCCACAGATCAGGCCATGATTCATCAGATCACTTTTTCTGTGATAATATGTTTTTAAATACCTTACTGAATCAGGTTACTGCATTCATTAGGTTCAAGTCTGTAATCAATGACAACTCTGTTGTTGCCGTCAACAGGAACAGTTTTCACAGGATTTCTTTCAAGACCTGTTCAAATCTTGTCTCAATACATGGACACATCTGATCCAACATGGGTCTTGAATGAATATGCTTTTCGCATGTTGATTCTGGTATTTTTATTTATCCTGTGAAATTACTAAATTAAACATTTGGTACAGGATTCAATGAAATTCACTTCTTTAAGCAATCAGGTTAATTTATTCTACTCTAGGTAATATTTGTACTTCAATCTGGCAGTAAGCAGGGTATTTTTAGCAGTTTAGAACACACAAGGGAGCTTGGAATTTGCTTTATAGCAACTCTGTGGTTAGTAACCTGCATATTTTTTCTGTTACTACCCGCATTCACAACTCTTAAACAAAGACTGCCTGTATCTCTGGAATAGGTGCTTCAAAAATAAATTAATCTGAAGGTAGATTTGGTGACTGCTTCAGATCACACATGAGAATGAAAAAACCAATCCCAAACAGAAAGCATTTTGTTTGCCACACTGTTGTACCTGGGCATTTTTAGGAGCAATACTGATTAGAAGAATAAGGACCTCATAGTGCCCTTTATTCTTGTCAGCTAATCTTGAGTTGCAAAAAAACCCTTCAAATAACTTCATATTAATAAAATCTAACTCTTAACAATTAAAAATATTCTGCCTATTTTGTGTTCCAATTTATTAATAAGTATTACAAAATGTTCCTTTAGGATTTTTTCCAACTACTTATCTGTGTGAAAGACAATGGAAATGTGATCTTGTCTCCTAAATACTTCTATCCCCTCATTCATCAAAATTATCTTAGAACAGTCCTGATAGTTGGTTAACCTAGTTGTGCAGAGAGCTGATACTATAAGGTTTGTCTCATCAAACCTTATGTCCTCTCCAAAATTATTCTGACAGGTTGCACAAGATGCTGAAACTGGAAAACATACACTTATAGGCCACTGTATTAATATATTTCAAAGGCATAATTTATAGTTTACCTCTCTGTGTCTCAGATATTTCACTGTAAGGCTTTACCAACATTATTTGATTACAAATGAATTAAACAAACAAGCTCAGCTGGCTGATGTGACTTTCCAGAGTGGAAAGACATCAAGTCCGCTTTGCCTTTATCCAAACAACAGATGCACCTGTTCTTAACCCATAGGCTCTGTAAGAGCTGCTTAAGTGGTAATGATCTCTCAGACAACACCTCATGGTAAGAATCCATACACAGACTTTTACATATGAAGCTTCATAGCCCAGTTGCTCTCTAGATCTTTCCTGTTGTTTATATACATTTTTTCAGAATTTTCTTTTGGACATTCTGAACTTTGCTTTTAACTCCTTCAGACGCTTTGTATAAAGCCTTTTACTAAATTTACTTTCTAAGAGTGCAAGTACAACCTATGTGCACAATCCCAACCGTCTCAGTTTAGTCAAGCCTGATGTGAGGCACCTTCATTTGTTCTTAGTGATACTCCCTGCTGCAAACTTTTATTTATTCATTTATTTATTTTAAAGGAAGATGTAATTTTGCCATTACTAAGATTCCCACTCATTGTCTCAAACTGCAATAAAATAAATGGTCCATCAAGCCAGCAAGTCGTGAAATGAATCAACACAGAGGGTTCTCAGATATGGTGAAAATGGGGAGCTGCGTTATGAGATTAATGTCACAATGAAGGGCATAATTTTAGAGATCAAAGTAGACATGGACTCATTGTTACATTTACAGCTCTGATACTGCACTAACAGTCTTACATTTTACAAGAAGCCAAGTGCACTACATGGCACCCCAATCAAGTGACAGAGTTATCTATAACAAAGAGCAAAGTGTATAGTCATATGGCTAATGGAAGAGCCACAAAAACATCTGTCTCTCAAACAGAGATATGGATTCCTGCACCACAAAGTTAACAGTTCCACCAGGTTAATTATTTCACTGGAAGGACTAAATGAAACTTCATTAGAGATCAGAAGTGATCTCCTTGTATGATTTCTGATTCTTCTGTTTTATATAAATTATATAGATTAGCTCCAGTTTATAAAACTTGCAGAAGTCCTCAAGGTGATTTCAACAATGCTCTGCATTACTGAAATTATTGAAGAGAATAACGGATCGTAGTTGCTGTTACTTAAAAACAAGGTAATGCATATTGGATGACATTAAATCAATGGCATTATGAATTCCTTCCTGAATCTAGAAGACAGAAGAAATAATAATTTGAAAGGATAATAATTAAAAAAAATAAATCACAGGCAAAGGCTGGTGTTTTCAGGGAAGACTCCTTTGCAGAATAATAACTGTTTTTCATGGCCAGCGATCTGAAAGATCTCTTTTAGATTTCCTAGTCAAATAGCATGTTTTGATTTTTACTGTACAAATTTGATATCTTCTTTTATAAACAAAAGCATGTATTTAAGAAGAAACTGAGGCTGAGGAGGGATAAGGTTGATGCACTTCATTTTTGCCATTATCAGAACTGTACCAATAAAATAATTTCTGTTATGGCAGTCACTATACACGTACAATCTTCTACACTTATTCTACATTTTTTGCCACATACTTGAGTGCTAGAATCTCTCTATTTTTTTATTATGCAATCTTAGTCTTGCCCAGTCCCCCAAATATTCATTCTGCCTCCCAAGAAGCACTGTACCCAGCAGCCTGAACTCAGGGTTTTTTCACCTTCTTTCACATTTTCCATTCTTGCCTACTTATTCTCATTTTTAATGACATCAGTACTGAGAATTACCAGGTGTATTTTGAAATCCATGCAAATCTTTCATTGTCTCATGTAATTATTTTTAAAAACTAAAGAGAATATGTAAGAGTGAAGTATTTTAATTCATATTTCATATATTGTAAGATTTAAATAGCTGAGAGGCCTCCCAAGAGACAACATAGATTTCTAAACTCTGATTCTCCTGACACACAGAGACTTCTCCTAATGATATTGTCAGTTTTCCTGATAAACTCCTAAAGATGAGAGGACAGAGACAGTGCACAAGATATCTCTACTTGCACCATAAAGTCCAGATGCATACACAACATGTATGAATATTTCAGGGAAGTACTTTGTGTTTACAGCAAAGAACAGTCACTACACAGTGTAAATGGACAGAAAAAATGCATCCAATGTCTTTTAGCTATTATCTTCAAAAGGCAGACTTGCATGTGAAAAAATGCTTTTGTCCACCAAAATCCAGTTTTTAACTCACTCTGCAGATGAACGTTACAGTTGAAATGTATCTTGCTGTGTAATGAAGACATAATTAAAATGTGAAGTCATAAAAGAGAAAGTGATTACAACTACTGTAATAGATGCTCTGTTTACCCTGCACATTGCATTATATCATGTAAGGCTAAACATGCCATTGCTACATATAGCACATAATAATTTGGACATCTCTTGGAAAAAAACATCTTCAACAATATTTAAGAACAATATGGTTCCAAAACCAGTTGCTGACCTGAAAAGGCCCTTCATGTGTATTAAATACGAAGATATTGACTCTGTTACCAAAGACGACTCTGATGAAAACAGAGAATGCAAATAAGCTGAAATCTTACAGTCTTTGTCATTTGTTACAGAGGAAAAAGGACTACACCCCAGGCTCATGGAAGAAAGTAACACTAATGAAAAACTATAAAAGGAAATAGCACTCATGTGAAAGAGATGGTTTGTAGTAGAGAGGAACAGGGATGTAAGCAAATAAGGTCAAAAAAAAGAATCATTCCTTTTCAGAGAAGTTATAATGGGTTTAAGCTATCAAAGTTGTATTTTAGTGGAGTATTATTTCTACATAATTAGTACGTATATCTTGTGATGTACCTATGTGTTTGCATTAAGTCAAGAAGAGAAAATATAAAGAGTTTTAGTTTTGTAGTATTGCAGAAATTACACAAAATGACCAGGCACACCAAGCCTTAGACACTCTCCTAACACAAAAGTCGTTGAAGAACTTCAAAGTGTGTTGATTTCCATTTCAAGATAAAAAAGTATCTGTCGCAAATACGCATTTCAGCTATTTATGGTTTTGGTGAACAGAGAAGATGTCTGAAGAAAGACAATTCTACAGCACAGCTTGAGTAATTTCTCTTCTCCTTACTAGTTTTAACTTTACACCGTTCATGCTTTGACCTCTTCCCTGTTCAGCCTGCTCTATGGAGTGTTTATTTTGTACAGACATGCAGGTAGGCAGTCAATTCTCATTACTAATCCTATTGCCTGGAATTGCTTGGACAGTGGGAAAATTCAGCAGAGGCAATTTTTTCTGTATTTTCCAGTAGAAGCAAGAAGGACTTTATATTTGGATTGTGGTCCATCAAAAAGACACTTTTACCACTAAAGCATTTTGCATTACATATACAACTCTAATTTTAAAGTAGGAAATGAAGAGTGTTTCAACATTAAAAATAATCTTACTATAGAACACAAATCAGAAATTATTTTAATCAGAGGAACTGTTTGGGGCAGGGATACTGCACAATCCTTTTCCATAATATGCAGAGCATCTCCAAGCATCTTGATATCTGCACTACCAGCTTTTCCCTATGTGCCCCTTTGGGCCCCTGCATTCTGGTCAGAAATACCTCTTTCCTCTCTCCTGACAGTCTCCATCTGCTGGGCAACACTTCGCTAAAAAGCAGTCTGAGATCATTTCTTTCACTAATTTTTCTTGCAGCTCACATAAAGAATTCTCAAATTAAAACAAAACCATTAATACTTGCAGCTTAGGTTTCTGAATGCAGCAAACCACTTAATACTGAGATGAATCAGTCATGACTGTTGTTAACAACATAAGGTGCCAGTTACTCCTGTTCAACTCTGCTCTATGGAGGAAAGCTACTTGGGGAAAGTCTGGTACAAATTACTTTTAGTAATTGTTTTCAAGTCTGTTGGAAAACCAACTACACCACACTCATGGGACTCACTTTCATTCATATGTAGCTTGACTCACACAGCAATTAATTTGTACTTGATTTTCCCCTACAGAAACCACGTTGAGTCTTTCCTAACAAACTGTTTATTCACATCCTCAAAGATGTTATTATTTCATATTCTACTTTTCTACCAGCTTTGAAAATCAAACTGAGCCTGTAGGTCCCCTCAGAGTGCCTTTTTTGTGAGAAGGAAATGACAAGGAATTATACCTGCAACCTGCCAGTCCTCTAACATTGGGCTGTTTGCAGCAGTTGGGTAGAAGTTCTGGTGGCTGCTCTGCAATTTCATATTTGAGCTCCTCCCAGGTGAATGCCACATGACCTGGCAGCTAAAACACCTATTTGTTCCAACACTTTCAATGTATTTACAAACTCGTCTTGTTCACCTGACCCCTACCTTACTTACTACAAAGAATGACTCAGGTGCACAAACCTCTCCAATGTCTTCAACAGCAAAAAGCAATGAAAGGAAGCTGTGGCTCTGCTACAGCTTTATAACTACCAAGTCCTTCCTTACTGTTTGGTCATTAAGTGGTTCCACTTATGCCCTACCTGACTTCCTGCTTTTGATTTAAGAATGTTTGACTAGGCGTTTGAGCACTGCTGGTAAAGCACTCTTCAAATTTTTAGTACTCTATTTCCTGTCTACATTTGACCTGCCATGATTTATGGGATTTGCAGTTCTCATTTGACCAATCTTTTAAATTTTAAAGGTATTTCTTAAGCTTTCCATTAAGACAGCCTCCTTGCAATCATACTCTCAGGAACAGAATAAATTTTATGGGTATTTGTTGCTTAACTTTTTCTTTTTTTTTGTTTGTGGTTTTTTTTTTTTTAATTTTTTAAATGTGGTGGTTTGCCTGGGCATTTAATAGAGCACTTTTAAACACTGCAGAGAATTTCATAGACTCATAGAACCATTAGAGATTGGAAGGGACCTCCAATCCCTCTGCCACAGCAGAATCACCTAGACCAAATTGCACAGGAACACGCCCAGGAGAGTCTTGAATGTCTACAGAGAAGGACACTCCACAGCCCCCCTGGGCAGCCTGTTCCAATGCTCCATTACCCTCATTGTGAAGAAGTTTCTTGCGATATTTCTACGGACCCTCCTATGTTCCAGCTTGCACCCACTGCCCGTTGTCCTACCACGTGATTGCATTGAGAAGAGCCTGGCTACATCCTCCTGACACCCGCCCCTCACATATTTATANCCACGTGATTGCATTGAGAAGAGCCTGGCTACATCC
>VZRI01002134.1:0-19529 GCA_013397515.1 Upupa epops
GTCTCACCAGGGCAAAGTAGAGGCAGGGGAGAACCTCTCTCAATCTACTAACCTCTCTGCTTCTAATCACCCCAGGATGCCATTGGCCTTCTTGGCCACAAAGACCCATTGCTGGCTCCTGGTCATCCTTTTGTCTACCAGTATCCCCAGGTCCCTTTCTCCTACACTNATCCTTTTGTCTACCAGTATCCCCAGGTCCCTTTCTCCTACACTCCAACAGGTCAGACCCCAGACTATACTAGCAGCTGGGGTTGTTCTTGTCTAGATGCCAGAGTCTTCACTGTCCTTGTTGAATTTAATTGAATTCCTCCCTCCCCAACTCTGCAGCCTGTCTAGGTCCCTCTGAATGACAGCCCAGCCCTCTGGGGTGTCAGCCACTCCTCCCAGCTTTGTGTCATCAGTAAACTTGCTGGCAGTGCATTCTAATCCGTCATCCAAATTGTTAAATGAACATACTGAATAGTAATGGTCCCAGTACCAACCCTTGGGGAACTGCACTAGATACAGGCCTCCAACTAGACTCTCACTGATCACTAATCTCTGGCTTCTATCCTGCAGCCAGGTCAGGATCATCCTCCACCCAGAGTCTTATAATCATCCCATTCTCTCTTTCCATGACCTATAGGCCTACTTCTTCCTCTTTAGCTTGCCCCTACTTAACAGCTCCCTACTTAACTGTGCAGATCTTCTAGCTCCCTTTCTTGCCTTTCTACCCGTTGGGATGCTCCAGTCTTGGGCTTGAAAGAAGTGGTCTTTGAACAGTAACCATGGAACTGTAGAATTGCAGAATCACAGAATAATCAATATTGGAAGAGACTTCCAAGATCCATGCTACCATGACCACTAAATCATGTTCTCTAGTGCCACATCTACACATTTTTTGAACACATTGAGTGACAGATACTCCACCATAATCCTGGACAGCCTATTCCCTACCACTCTTTCAGTGAAGAAAATTTTCCAGTCTAAATCTCCCCTGGCACAACTTGAGGCCATTTCCTCTTGTTCTGTCGCAAATTACCTTGGAGAAGAGACTAACTTCCACCACGCTTTCCTTTGAGGTGATTGCAAAGAATCACAGAATTACTGAGGCTGGAAGAGAACTCTAAGACCATCAAGTTCAGCCCATGACCTAACATCATCAAAATCATCTAGACCAGGACACTAAGTACCACATCCAATATTTTCTTAAACACCTCTACCTCCTCCCTGGGCACTCCATTCCAATATCTAATCACCCTTTCTGTGAGGAAGTGCTTCCTAACATCCAACATAAGCCACCCCTGGTGCAGCTTCAGGCCCTGCCTTCTCATCCTATCACTAGTTATCTGGAGAAGAGCCCCAACCCCACCTGTCTACAACTTCCCTTCAGGTAGCTGTAGATACTGATAACGCCCACCCTGAGTCTCCTCCAGGCTAAACAACCCCAGCTCCTTCGGACTCTCCATGTAAGACTTTTCCTTCAGGCCCTTCCCCAGCCTTGTTGCTCCTCTGGACCCACTCCAGTACCTCAATGTCTTTCTTGAAGTGAGTGGTCCAGAAGTACCCACAGTACTCAAGGGGAAGCCTCATCAGTGCCCAGCACAGGGGAAGAATTATGTCCCTAGTCCTGCTGGCCACACTATTCCTGAAACAAGCAAGGATGCCATTGGCCTTTCATGCCATCTGGGCACACTGCCTGCTCATGTTAACTGGTTGTCCCAGGTCCCTCTCTGCCAGGCTGCTCTCCATCTGCTCATTCCCCAGTCTGTAGCACTGCACAGGGTTATTGTGGCCAAAATGTAGGATCCTGCTCTTGATGTTGTTAAACCCCATCCCATTCAGATGCCTTCCCTCAGCCTTTTTTCTCCAGACTAAAGAATTCCAGTTCTGGCAACCACTCCTCATAAGATCTGCCCTGTGGGTGAAACTACTAATGCTTGTGGTGTACTTGTCCTAAAACCAACAATTTTTCCTGTGATAAGATATCAAGTCCTCCTGCAGAGTGATACATCGCTAACAGACAGAAAACAAAAGGCAGGAACACATTAATGGTTCTCACAATGGAGGCTGGTATCTGCTGAGATACCTGTTCAATATAAATGACCTGGAAAAGGTGATGAATGGTTATGTGACAAGGTGTCCTGGTTGTTTTTTACTGCTCTGAATAACTGTGATGAAAAAACGGTGTGGGAGTGTTTCAAGAGCTGAGCAACTGAATGATAAAATGACAGATGAAATTCAATGTCAATAAATGCAAACTAATGCACATGCAGCACAACAGCCCTAAATAAAAATACACAGTGATGAACTATGATTTTCTTATTACTGCTCAGGAGAAAAAAAAATGTTTTCATTGTGAGTGTCTGTCTCAATGTTATCTAAGTGATCAGCAGCATTCAAAACCACAAATTCTATGAAATTCTTAGAGAACCATAAATAAAGCTATTCTAAAAAGATGTGATGCCTCCGTCTCTTAAATACTACGTTCAGTCTTGGTTCTACCTGAATTAAGACACACTGTTCTCATACTATGTAAGAATGGTGACAAAAAGAGTGGCTTCGGTTTCAGAAAATGATGGAAATTCTTCCCAAACTCATAAAGTAATAAATAGATGACATTAAAAAACTTGTTGAGGAGAAATTTTAAAAATGTTAGGAGGAAACAATATTGTACCAAACAAAACAGTGGAAAATTAAATATACAGGATATTACTGATGCCTAACATACAAATAGATATTAAAAGTGATCAAATAAATCAAAGAAATAAAGGAACACTAGAGCAAATTAAGCTTAAGTGATGCAATTTCAGCTTAGCAAAATATGAAAGACATTCTCAGAAAGATATGTATCTCCTTGCACAATTCCACTTTTATACTGAACACTAATGTTAAGGGGAGGCCATACTGAAACAAAGGTTGTTAAATAAATAAATTGTTTAACACATTAATTATAAATTCAAATATTTAAAATGGATTAAATATAGGGTTTGTTTTATACTAAATGCTAACTGTAAGAATTGCACAATTATTCCCAGTCATCTTTGGATTCTTCACTTTTTCTCTTTTTCTCTAGTCAGATGAATATCTGCACCTTTTAAAAATAACAGCATCAATGATGGTGTTTTCTTAGAAATTGGAGATGTACGTTTTGGATCTGGACTTCCTTTGTTCAGCTTTAAGAAGTCTGTTTAATTCTTAATAAGACAGAGACCTAGTCTTTTGTAAGTAAAATTTAAAGCTGATAATAAATGATCGTTTTGGTATATATGTTACCTCTTGAAAGATATAATGACCCTACATTGAAATAGGAGGAAATGGGAGTGAAAGTGCAGAGAAGACCTCCACATTTTAGCCACAGAAGTCATCTACAATTAAATATGCTGACAGTGGAAGTTGAAGAGAAACAAATCTGCATATCATGTTAGTAGATATAAAGGGTGGAATGAGACTTAGATAGAGTAGATGTCATAAGAGAAAAATCAGAAAAACATGAAGACAAAATATATCTCCAAAACTTTAGACAAAGTCTCATCACTAAAGCCTTCCTCATCTATTTTACTATCTGTTGACATCAAGCTGTCACAGACTGTTTCATATTATGGACTCTTTTAGCATATATCTGTTGTAAAATAGACAACCAGAGTGAAATCATTGTTCTTTATAGCCTTGTTATTAGAATTCAAAGTTTCTGCAACAATGAAAAATGCTATTGAAATAGAATTAAATTTAATAATCAGACTATTAACCAAAGATATTTGCTGCACATTACACAGAGACAAATTAGAAAGATTACAACAGTTCTCAGAAAACATCTGTTAAACAATGTCAAATTGATGATAAAGAAAATTGAGTTCTCTTTGCAGTTAAGTTTAATCCAGCTGTACCCAGCTATAAAAAGCTATCAAAGGCAACTATTCATTTGTTGTTAATTCTGAAATGTTATCACTAAGGTTCCATAATACCCAAGTCCTAACTTTCTGCCAAGTATTTTTTCTAAATTGATGGAAACACGGATAGATAAGCTGACTCAAGCTCCTCCATCTAGACGACAGATGTATCCTTTACTGTCTGTCAGAAGTAGAGAAAAAGATAGAGCCAGATTTCATTTTACTCTGACTTGAAGTAAAGAAAAAAAGATGCTTTTGTTAAAAACAGCAGCTGTGAAAAAAATGATTAGTGGTCTGTTTTACATGTCCTTTTAAAATATTGATGATTCAAAAGGTCAGTATAAGATTTTGTACCAATGAGCTATTATCTGGTTTTCAATCTGAATCGGTTTTCTGCAAAGTCAGTACAATACCTTCATTTGATGTTACTAAACTTTCATCTCTTACAATATCCTTTAAATGTTGTTTTATTTTTCAGGTATAAGAGATGCTTTAATTTGTGAAAGTAACTATATCCCGTATTCATGTAAGTAAATAGTGCAGCCCAATTAGTCATAGTTGGTACCGAGAACTATGTCAATTCTATACTCATTTCAGAAGGTTCTACTTTGAACCAGACTAGTCTGGGCTTGTGGACTGAATGCCTGTTAGCGGTTAAATAATATTTCTTTCTTTAGTTTGGCCCGAAAGAAATACAAATGGAAGCTCTCAGACCTGTCTGTAATGTAAAATTGCAGAGTGACTGATCAAGTGACTGTCCTTAGAAACACATCTGTTACCCAAACTAAAACACTAATACAAAAGGAACTCAGCATGAGAAGTTTATGATAAATTATATGCTATTAGCTCATGCTGATTCACACCTTTCACTACAAATAGAAGCATTAATCTCAAAGATGGTGTGAGGATAGTAAAATGAACCTTAGTTCCCCTTCTCTCTCACTGCCAATGACCTTACAGTTTAGTTTTAGACCTCTTAATGGTTCAATCTGATGACTTTTTGATTGCATTGTAGTTACTCATTGACTTGTAGTATATATTTACTTTTATTTCTTTGTTTGATTGGGAGAACTTATTTCTTACTTATGTCTCTACTTAACCTAATCCTTCCTTTCTGTGATTGTCCTCATGGAGTAGTCTGCCACTGTGACTCCCTGCCAATCATTCTGTTCAGCTACTAGCTGCACTTCTTGTGTACCAGAGAACAACACAGGCACACTGCCCACGATCTATTTCAACAGAGGTGATCCTCAGTGAGTCCCTAGCTTGTGCTGTTGCAAAGGGATCTGCTTTTCCAGTGGCAAGACTTTTCATTCATGCTTTTAAAATACATTGGCTCAGTGCAATATCAACGCAAACTATTTGCATTATTTCTTAAGAAAATAAACAGGCATACACTAGATCTTAAAACCTAGTGTTCTGCAAACAAGCAATTATAAAAAGTGTTCACTAAAATCAAAACCCTAAGACAAGAATTATACTCACATATCACACAAAAGAATCCCAGTTTAATGGAATTCATTTCCATAATACAAATTGTTTTATGGAAAGTAAACATATCAAAATGGAAACAGCAGCTGTGGTTCAAAATAACCATTGAACACCAAAACATCACTGAAAATAGTAATTAAGAGTGAAAGTCCATTGGCAGAGCTGACAAAGCTTCTTACAATGACAATGTCGTTATCAAATGTGAGAAAAATCAGTTCTTATCAAGGCTGCAAATCTGTAACAACTTTTCCTTACCTTGTTTCTTTTCTGTCTTTGTTTAACATAAATAACTGCAAATTTGTAGGCAATGACACTCAAATATATGTTCTTATTTACACTCTCCCTTCTAATGTTTGTATATACTGATAAGACTTGCCCCTGAGATTTCTCCAGTCTAATCAGTTCAGTGCTCTCAGCCTTTCCTCACAGGAGGAATACTCCCATCTCTTAATCATTTTCATGGGCACCATATTTCAAGTCTGGCTTCAAAGTTCTGGTTAGAGGGATGATCAGTTTCCTGGACCTGTGGGGAACACTCTTCCTAACGCAGCCCAGGATATCATTTTCTTTGCTATAGGAACACATTACTCCTTCATGTTCAGCCTAAAGCTTTTTCTGCAAAACTGCTTTCCAACCGGTCAGCCCCAGCATGTACTAGAGCATGAGGTTATTCATCCCAGCGTGCAGGAGGGAGACAAGCGAAAAATGTGTAAAGTATCTGAAAATATAGCTTTGTGCTGTCCTGTTTTTCACATTGACCAAAATGTTATGAATCCTGAATGAGCATCTGTGATTTTGGGTTTGTTTTCTGTGATGCTCATTTTCTCAAGCATACTGCAACAGCAATAAGCAATTGAATGAACTTCTTGTCTAGATCCCGTTTTTTTATAACATGGTTACCAATCCTCGCTGTCAAACCCTTCAAAATACGAAACTCAAAGCACCTTTTGTTGAAGCAAATCATAATAATACCAGAATTTACAATAATTAATTATTTTATATTCAGACTGTCAAAACCTGAACTCAGAATGAAAGCTATGACTAACCTACCTGTTTTATAAGTTCTAATTCTGAACTCTTATTTGCTGAAACATGTCCACCCACCAGTCATTTCAGCAGTGAATCACATTAGGTTTAAAAAAAATTCTGAGGACTTAATGGTATTTTTCATTTGCCTGACACAATACAATAGAGTTTGCTTCACTTTAAACTGAGTTAGTTTAGCCTATCAGCTGAGGCACAATGCAAGTTTGGCTCTTATACTCATCTGAATGAGCTAGAATCAACCTTCAGCTGCAATTTTAGCACTCATAATGTGATTCTATATTCAATGAAGACTTTTGACCCAGAATGGAAAGACTGAACTCTTGACAATCAGTGGATGAAACCATAGAACAAAGCCTAAATTTCTATAATCTGTGGTCACGAGAACAGGACTCAATTCTTTTATTTCAAAGCTCAGGGCAACTTTCCTCAGGGTTTAGCTTTCATAATCTCTCCTTCCTTTTCATCATCTCTCCTTCCCTTTCATCAATTCATTTACACGCCCTCCATCAGTGTAATTTCCAAAAATAGTACTTGAACTTTAAACACTCGACATAAAAGATTGCACAGCAAACAACAAATTGAGATTATAATATACATAAATCAAATCTTTCAAAGCTACTTTATGGTGTTTTTTTCCTCTAAAAAATGATAACTGGCATCCTTTCTGCCTGTGTGTATGCTCACTTCATTCACCTCACCATAGGTGAGTACCCAATGAAATCTTTGTGGGATCCTAGCTTGCAATAGGGTCTCTGCATACATTTTACTGGAATTGAGCTGTTTCTAAGAAAGAACTAGGAAACAAAAGTCTTCTCCCTTCTCTTTAGATTTAAATTTTTTCCTATGGAAAGGTATTCTACAGGTGGAAAGGGAAAATGTCTTTCTGCTTAGCACATGGAAGAATTGTGATTTATCCCCAATTTTCAAGGCACCAAAAATGTACTGAAATTGTCATCATAACAGCTTACAAACATTCTCCAGAAAATAAGTGTAACAACAATCAAAGAGTCAAGCCCCTTGGAGTTTTCGATAGCCCTAGTTGTACTTTTTTGTATATTTTTGTAATTCAATGCAAAAGACAGAGAAAATACAGCTGGGAATAACTCAGACAATTGGCCAGTGCATGGCAAATAGTGTTGTAAAAAGGTCATTCTGACAGCAATCAGCACAGCCCCTGCATTCCATGTTGTACTAAAAACTTACCCTGATGAATTTAACACCTGCAGCCAGGTAACAGATTGTAGAGAGGAGGCAGCTTTCATCTTCCACCAGTGGCTACTGAGGACTGGTGTTATTTGAAGAAATATTATCAGCACTTCCTGCAGAGATGAGAGCTTAAGTTCACAAACATGAGTAATGTGTTTCATACCTGCATAAGTGTGTTCACTTGAGCATGCTGCTTTGCCGATACTTTTCCCACAGAAATACTCGACACCTAGTGAATTCAAATTAGTTTAATACACAATCTTATGATTAATGGAAAATGGCAGAGAGTAAGGGACTGAAACAGTTCGTGCTTTGCTTGATTAATTAATAAGAGACTCTCTTTTCCCAGCTTCAACTCATTATGCTAATGAAATGTCATCAATTAAGGCTTTCCAGTGATTATTGAATCTGTCAGGTAGTACTCAGTTAAAAAGCTGCCTTCCTTTGCTGTCTTTGTAGTGTTGCCATCACAGCTTTTTATGAAATGCTACTTCCATTACGCTGTGTTTGTTCTACTTTCTCATTATTGTATCATCTGCTTGACCTTGAGACAGGTGAGTATGGGAGGCCCAAAATGAAACAGAGACAACACTGTCTATAGCACTGTGAGTCAAGATAATGCATTAGCAGAAAGATAAATACCATTCTTCATTCACAATTCCTTCATAATTAATAATAGTCTGGTCAAAGATAAATCCAAGGAGAGCGTGTGACATTCAGGAAACTGTGCCATGCTGTACTAGACTACACTGAGAGATTAATATGAGATGAAGGAGAAATATTTTGCCATTCAAATTACAGCTTTTGCTATGAAAGTAATTTAATCAACATTCAATATTTGTATGGTTCAAATCCCTTTACAGTTCTTTTCTTTACTCCAGAAATGATTTCAGAATTGCAGGATATTCTCAATTTTTCATGGCTAAACAGGGCATATGAAAAAAATCCAGAATGGCTGAGATTATTTTCTTTTTGTTTTAATATATAGAAATCTCATCTTAGGTTTCCTTGTAAAACTCCTTGTAAAACTGTAACTGGTGTTGAATTATTTCTTCTAATGTTCCTGGGAAAGGACTGGAAATATCCTGAATATATCTCCTTTATTGAGATTAAGCACCTTGACTGAGATTGAAATGTGTCAGCAGCCGAACCTGAGACTCAGGATGCTTGATTAACACCTTTATAACAGATTGGAGTTATTTCATCTGTAGAGCGATGCAATTTGTATGCTTAATTTTACTAACTTACTAAGCAAACCAAGGAGTTTAATTAAAGAAGGTGCAATAACATTTTGAGTCTCTCAAGGCTCAATGATACTGTTCTACTTCAATATTAACTCTACTATTTACTGTAGCCATTACATTTCTAGTGTCTGAAGACAGGAAATTCCCCACCCTCCTAATTCAAACCCCTGTTACCATGATTATGTAGTAGTTAGATTATCCTTGTATTATGGAAGTTGTGCAGATACTGGAAGGTAGTACTTCAGGAAGCATAATATGAAAACTATATGTAAAAGGAGAATAAAAAAATCAGAAAAGGGACTAAAATATGTTAGCTACATAGTTAATCTCATAGCAGTGACAATTAGTTGTATTTATGTGCATATTTATTCAATGCTTCTGTAAATTCTCCATATGGGCAAAGGGCAAAGTCTTCTCTCTTTCATACAAAAATGACCTATCCATGTATGAAGCAGGGACATTAATTCACCAGCAAAATTATGCAGTCTGCCATATTTTATCAATGCATTTTCTTCAAACCTTGTAGAGATATCAAGGAATAATCCATTGTGGATAAAAAGGAATATTAAGCCCTATATTCATAGTCCAGTCCAAACACCAAAATGAAATACAGGAACTGACCCTCTCCATCAAGCTTAATGGTCCTGATGACATCTTAATTTGGAACCTGAACTCTTGAAACTGGGTCTTTTAATCAAGATTCTAGACAGATATCTCAATTAAAAAATCATCAGATTCACACAGTTGTTAACTACTTGTATAGGAGTCGGAGGAAAAAGATTTTCTAAAGTACTATGCATTGAGACTATTACATTTTTAATTTCCAGGAGAGCATGGCTATTAACTTGTTGTGATTCAGTAGATTATCCAGAACTGCCATATTTTATTAGGTGCAATGTCTTTCATCTTCAACGTATAATTAATTGCTTCTACTGAGCACACCTTCTCCCAGCAAAAACTTTTCTTCTTTATGCACTGCAGAATGTGAAAAGCTTTCTGAACATTATGTATTCCTCAAAAGAAGAAAGCTTTCTCTGTATTTTCTTTTTCAGTTTTTTCTCTTTGACTTTTGCTAGTGCTGTATCAATAGTTTTTGAAGCTCATTTTTATTTTGGGATGGAGAGAAGTGGGGATTTTGTTGAAAGTTTGATATGATTTTTTTAATGGAAAGTGTAAGTAAGCATAAATATCTGGTTTATGTGTTCTAGCAGCTAACCGGTGAGATGTTTATCTAGGTGAGGTGGTGTCAGTAGCTTCGTCTCTAATACAAGGTCTGGCTCACAATCTCTGCTTGTGCAATCAGGTATGTATTAATGCACACATACTGTACAATTGCTCAGTTGTAGGAAGGAGTTTGCCTGTGAAGACACAAGAGATAGTGAGAAGATAAAGCAGAAAAAAGTGAAATAATGTCAAAACTTTTGTATAAATGCATGCAAATGTGTTATGAGAAAAAAGATTAGCCAATTAGTTGAGAACTGGCATTTTCCAGGCACTGTCCTAGAGTTTGAGGATCTTAGAGGGTATTAAACAGACAAATTTTATTCTGCAGGTAAAGGCAGCTTACTTACCAGATGCTGCCCATAAAAGGTAGATCTGGAAGTCTTTTGCAGACTGGGAGATGCCCCTTCTAGACAGGGCTGCCATACCTCAAGAGAGGGCTGGGGCTGAGGTGGACGGTGCTTGCTGTTTGTCACAGGATAATGGAAATCAGGGTTATTGTTATGATGCAGGTCCTTCTCATTGTATAGTGTCTTCTGTCCTGACTATATTTACTTGCTTTCGTTATTAATACCTACATCTGCTTCCGTTCACAAGCTGCCATGCTGATGGTCTCTGTGAGCCTGATTAAAAAGATGCAAATTGGTCTGCCAGGTCAGTTTTATTTCTAAATTTTAAGTAACCACTTGATACTAGTATTGTTAGATTGCCAGTTTTGCTGAAACTAAAAACTAATTATCTCCTATAATCAAGATTTTCATCTATTTAGACAAGTGTTCCTCAGGAAAAAAGAGGTATTTTACTAGTTATATTTATTTTCTAAGGAATTCCTGGGAAAAGAACAACAGACCTTAGCAGGTAACTGGTAGCTATGACAACCAAACTATGGATTGCAGAGATAGCTAATTGCTGGATGAAGTAATCAGTGATATTTTTATTCAGAAATGAGAACTAGAGTCTAAAGATACGTTAGTCATTTACACCTGGAAAAGGGATTATAAAAAGCTACTAGCACAGCATGGCAGTACTTGATAGCCACTTCATACAGGTGTGAGCAGCTAACCTGCAGTACAAGACAATGAGAGAATCAAACCCCAGACTGTAAAATTAATGTTTTCCTTTCCTCTTCCTCACTTAAGGGAGAATCTTGAATATAATCAGTACAGTGCTGAGTATTGAGACGGATATCTTCTTGCAGAGAATGTTGCCATATTTTTCAAAGATGTACAGTGTGTGCCTAGGTGGTATGTTTTTATGAGGTGAAAGAAAATGTAGAGTTAATCTGCTCATGTAAGATAGCAATCATAAAGTACCAGCTGAGAGTGTATACAAGAATTCCTTTTCCAAATGTCCATAATCTCAAATAAGACAGCATGTCTTTGGAATACCCTGGAACTGTGAACAGTTCTCCAGTTTGTTCTGATGGGAGATTAGACTGGTTTGATGCCATAATAGTTACTGAAAACTGTGTCTGCACAGTTGGAGGCACAAATTTGTTAAATGGTTTGGGATCTGATGAAATAGTTTTGTTTGCTTCTTTCAGCTTCACTTCTACTGGTAATAACTTACAAACTGCAGTGTGATGTCACATACTTTACATTGTGTGCAATGCTGTCAGAAGCTAGTAGAGTGATTGCTGAAGTTGGACATATGTATTTTTAAAGCTGCCTTTAGTTTATTTATACACAGACATACACACAGAGATCATTAGAGGTTGGAAGGAACCTCCAGGGGTCATCAAGTCCAGCTTTCACACTTCTTTTGATGTAGCCTGGAATGCTGTAAGCCTCCTGTACAGCAACATTGGTGGCTCTTCACCACTTTAATCCACTAGTAATCATAGTTCTTTTTTCACAGAGCTGCTCTCCAGCATGTTTACCCCTCAGTACAACTGAATGCCCCAAATCAGATGGAGAACACTGTTCACTACAGGAAAGTTGGAGTAGATTATTTTTAAAGGTCACTTTCAACCAAATGCATTCTATGATTCTATGAAATTTTATTAGTTCCCTCTTGACAGCTAAAGGCTTTCTGATCATCTCTGTATCTTCATCTAGAAAAAACCCTAAATGTGTGGAAGTTCTTTTCTATTTATCATGCTTTTTCTACACTTCCCAAAAGCTTTGGGATCTTGAGTTCTAAATTAGTGGGAAAATAACCTGTGTGCTTCTTGATTTTTCTTCTTCCTGTAATACTGAGATAAAGACTGCTGAAATTAACACAGCTTCAATTCTCCTTCAGTTGTGTTATGAATGACTTCCAGAAACCTGTGAAAAGGGAGGCTTTGGAAATATGACCCACCAATATCTGAATGTTCCATGATCAGCAAGACTTGATCAACTCAACAGCAGACCAATGCAAAAAGATCTTTCCCTAAGAGAAACATCTGGGTTATTATTCATGGTTCTTACTATTCAGGACAGAAGTTAGCTGGCCCGTCTCTCTATCATCCCTTTCATATGTACAACTCATAGCTTCTCTAATAATATTTCAGATCAGGAACCTAAAGTCTGTGCACTGAGTGGTTTTCTGAAGTAAGTTCTTTGTCTTTCTTTGCAAGCTTCTGTGGTAACTCTTTCATAACATAACTAAAATCTAAAGTTTGTCAGTACAAAAATCTTTCACTTTTCATTCAGTATTAATCCTTTGACAGAGAAAACACACTCCATGATGCGGGACTGAATTGTGAATATCTTCTTTGTCTGAATTACACTGAAATTTATTGGAGGAGCTCCTGTATATTCCACAGGGTAAATTCAGATCAATGGATGAGAATTATTAAAAACTAATATCTTCCTCAGTTTTTTTACCTTAGAGAGCACAAGAAATACAATCTAACCCCTTTTTCTGGATGCCAAGGTGATTAATGGTTTTATTTGTGGGATTAATATTACAGATGAACAACAATGCAATCTTTAGATAAAATAGAAAAATATAGAATATGATTAAGGAGTTTAATTTATTTGGTGGGCTATAATTATGTTATATTAAAATACAGGGAACCAACCAAAACTATTATCTTTTTCTTGAATACTACCTTTGCTCCAGCAAGTTTATATTAGGAAAATAGACTTTGAAGACAGGCACAAGAAAGGCTTATCTAATATTTCTTAAATCTTTCCTTTCTATACCATTGTTTATTCTTGTCTTTTTTGTATCTGAAATTACGACCTGTCTCCACATTTCTTTTCTTTCCTTCCATTATAATTTCAGTTTCATATTGGAAGGCTGCTCAAAAAAGCTAGATTCTTGCTAGTGACAGCATAAACTTATATGTGCATGATTCATCCTGTTTTTTTTCATACAGTTTCTTGTTGTAGCTAAAATCAGTCATGATCAAGAAGTTTTATCAACATTAGACAAGAGCAAAAGAAGTAACATGTCTAGCAAGGTCACAGTGGTTCTAATGCAACAGCCACTGAAGGCAAAACCCAAATCCTTTCTAGTTTAAGTGGAAGCAGAGGGTATTTCTGCTTTTTCGTAAAGCATTGTTCATGTGCATAGGTGTTCCTATTTTTTCATTAATTTCCTCATGTCTTAAAAATGTTCCTATGTTAGTCAATACAAAGCAAATTTTACCCTTACCAAATACTGTAATTTTTCAAAATGTTTGAAACATTTTGATGTTTGAAGGATAAAATTCAATAAAATAATTTCTCAAATAAAAAATGCAAAAGAAAAAAACTTTTCAACATCTTTTTTTATTCAGCACTCATAGCAGGAAAGTTTTCTAGGAGTGACAAATCTTTCTTGCCAGGAGCTACTATCAGTGGGTATAATGATGACATATTTAGAAGCAAATTAAATATATCATCATTAAATTATATTAAAACCCTTACAGAGATAACCTGAGGAGTGTCTTATTTATCAGGTCATCGAAGTTCATAATTGTTGACTATCATTGTGATAGGTATTATATAATTTTCTAAATAGGTAATTAAAAGAAAATTTTCTCTGTCTTTTTATAGCAGGAAGTTCTACTCTTTTCATGGCTTTTTTCATGAATTCCACATCTGCTTTGATATTTCTTTTGTATCGAGTAAACCATTTTGGGAATGACTCTAATGTTGTGCATGCAAATATCAGTTGCTTAAATTTTGTTAATTCACTGAACAAAACCTGTGCCTTATAGCTATAAGACTTGAACTGCAAATAAACTTTCTTTTCCCTGTTCTTCATGCACACTGGCTGCAAGCTGAACTACATGACTGAGCATTTGAGAAACTGTAAGATTCTCACTAGATTTTGGTAATTACTCAGTCCTTTCAAGGTGACTGCAGAACTATGAAAGTTTAAGTATATAACTGTTTTACTGAGGAAAACTTTGTCACAAAGAGGGTTAAGGACTTGACAAAGACATGCATTTAGATTTAGTTGCTTAAGCACCTTAGTCAAATCTATTTTCATGTATAAATATCATTGAAAAATCTTAACGCAAATATTTCTCTGCTTGCCTGGTGACAAACTTCATTCACTTTCCATTTGAAAGTAAGATCAATAGTTTCAGTGAGTAATTTCTGATAAGCCTTAAGTTTAATGGACTAAGGCCACAAAAGAAAGGCACTTAATAGTGGTGAGACTGAAGGTTCTTGCCTTTGTACTTGAATATTATTATAACAGATAACAAACTCCAGAGACAAACTGATAAGGAAATTATTTTTTCATACATAGCAACAATTAATATTGATGGGTTTGGTACAGTACATAGACAAGCTCTGCATTGCCTAGGTTTATTTTCAGTGATAAGGCTGATGCACTGTACCGCAGGTACATAGAGCTGATGCACTGCAGTACGGAACAATATAAAACTTGCAGAGCTGCACACTTTTCTGCTTTTCATTTTAATATCTAGCCCTTTTATGATTTTTTTCTACTGCCAGAAACAATACATTTTTATTAAGGTTTTCATAGTCATTGCAGAGCTCTATTCTTTTATCCTTAGTTTCAAAACTTTTATGTTAAATTTGCAGCTTTTCTGTATATGACTTCAGGTTATGTATTTTCTATATATTCATGTGCATTATTTTGTTTGGTTTGTGTCTAGCAGGGTTTAGATAGCAGGGGGAGGGGGTCACTGGCATGGCCCTTGTAAGACATTTTAAGAAGATAGCCCAGTTTTAATTCAGACCTACCTCTGGCTAAGGCTGGGCCAGTCAGTGCCTCTATTTAAGAGGGGGAAATCTATTTGGTGAGTTCATTTGGTTTTGGAATTCTTTTGGAGAGGAGCCAAACATGAGAGATAATCATGCAGACATCAAGGTCAGTGAAGAAGGAGTAGGGGAGGCGTATCAGAACAGTTATTCTTCTTCACCCTGTGGTGATACAGCAGACTGTGACTCTGCAGCCTATGGAGATAACTGATTGAGCAGAATCCCATGCAGAGCCCGCAGAAGATCCAATGCCAGAGCATGGATGCCCCATTTTGCTATATTTATATTCATAATATTTTATGTTTTGCAAAAATATATCTGAGAAAAAAATACTAATTTTAAAAGCTGAAGTTCATTGTCTTTGTAAGTTATCAGGCAACTTCCAGTCACCTCCAATGCCCTGCCTGTATTGCCTCCACAAATATTGTGGGGTTAAAATATTTTATTTTGGTTTTTTCATGAGCTGCATAGGAAGAGAGTGCATATGACTCTTTTTCTGAATATTTCTATTGTTAGCTAATGAAAAAAGTCTGTTAAAACTTGGTAACTCAATATCCAGCTTATTTTAATATGAAATGATTAATTATACATACTTGCAAACAAGGATTGGTACTATCAATGAATAGAATACAATGCAATACTGTCGGGAACGTGAATATATTACATCTGAAAACTACTTCCTGAATATTTGTTTTGTAAAGATAATTCTAACCACTGTGGAATCTGTGAAGGACTAAAAAAATATTCAGGGAAAAAAATCCTATATTTTCTTCATTTGAGGAGCAGATTTCCCTGAGAATGCAGTAGTGTGGCCATTTCGTAACAGGGAGCTGCATCTATTTGGATGAGCTGTGCTAAGGGCTGTATTCTAGCTCCAACAGAACATAGCCTGTAAAAATGGTGCCAGCTTGAATTCAAAGTAGATTACTGAGATCTTGTTGAAGTGAAAAGTTATAAGGAAATAAACCACAGAGGGAAATTAGTCAGACAGTAGTGGAATATACTTGTAGAAGAATCCTTTCAGTTAGAGTAGTAGATGGGTTACATGATTTCCTGCTTGTGACTGTTATTGTGTATAACCCTCAAAGGCTACAGGTAAGATACCCAGAAAAGGTCTTTTCTGTATTTTATTCTCTCCATGTCTTCCAGTTCCTGGCCTTGGTTGTAACAGCAGAATGCGCAGAAAACTTTGGAAAGGCTTGATTTCACAGCTATAGAGTGAATAAGAAAATGTAAGTTATGAGGCTGCAAGAAAGTACAATGAAAATCTTACTGCGTGTTGGAGTTGAAAAAGATCTCTTGCATATACTAGCAGAGAGTCAGGCATCTCATGAAGCTTTCCTAACTCTGGTTTCTACTCAAAGACTGAGTTTGTAGATTTAGCCCACAGTGAGATGACGTGTTCTAATTGTCCCTGTGAAGTACTATACTGCTAATTTATTTTTGTAAAGCATGCTGCTGTAAAAATAGAAATTCATAGAATCATTAGGGATCGGAAGGGACTTCAAAAGATCATCTAGTCTAATCCCCCTGCCACAGCAGGATCACCTAGATCAAGTCACACAACAAGAGATCCAGGTGGGTCTTGAACTTCTCCAGAGGAGGAGACTCCACAATCGCCCTGCGCAGCCTGTTCCACTGCTCCGTTACCCTCACTGGGAAGAAGTTTCATCTGATATTTACATGGAACCTCCTCTGTTCCAGCTTGTATGCACTGTCCCTTGTCCTAACACCAGATGACCTTGAGAAGAGCCTGGCTCCACCCTCCTGACATCCACCCCTCACATATTTATAGACATGAATGAGGTCACTCCTCAGTCACCTCTTCTCCAAGCTCAAGACACCCAGCTCCCTCAGCCTCTCCTCATTATGGAGGCTCTCTGCTTCCTTCGTCATCTTTATTNTCATCATCTTCATTGCTTCACGCTGGACACTCTCCAGCAGCTCTGTGTCCTTCTTGAACTGAGGGGCCCCAGAATTGGACACAATACTCCAGATGTGGCCTCACCAGTGCAGAGTAGAGGGGGAAAAGAACCTCCCTTGATCCGCAGTAACCATATTTTTTTGCTGTTCCTTGTAGGAACTTATCTGGAATCATTCTGAAGCCTCTCTCAATGGACTTTTATTAAAACACCATCTGTACAGTTAGCTTTCACACTAAATATGAATACAGGCACTAAAGAAAAAAAAATAAATATAGTTAAAAATAAGTGTGGCCAAGAGGTTTAGAGAAAGAAAAAAAAAAGAATGTTTTCTCCTCAAATCACACATCCTATCACAACGTGGATTGTTAAAATCAGTGCAAGATATCAGAAATGGTATTTTCATATCAGAGAAGATGTATTTAATTTAGGACATTCTGAGAAATGAGATACAAACCCCTGTGATTTTCCTGACTGTATTACAGGTTACATTTATTGTCACATGGAGAATGAGTATCTGAGTAGTACCACCATGTGAATGTAGTTACATTGCTTTCTGTTTCCACTGTATCAAAACACTCACTTCAATGACAGGGCTGCTAGAGGGTGTCCAGCGTAGAGCTATGAAGATGATGAAGGAAGTAGAACGCCTTTCTTATGAGGAAAGGCTGAGGGAGCTGGGTGTCTTGAGCTTGGAGAAGAGGAGGCTGAGGAGTGACCTCATTCATGTCTATAAATATGTGAGGGGTGGATGTCAGGAGGATGGAACCAGGCTTTTCTCAAGGTCATCTGGTGGTAGGACAAGGGGCAATGGGTGCAAGCTGGAACAGAGGAGGTTCCATATAAATATCAGAAGAAACTTCTTCCCAGTGAGGGTAACGGAGCAGTGGAACAGGCTGCCCAGGGGGATTGTGGAGTCTCCTTCACTGGAGAAGTTCAAGATCTGCCTGGATCACTTGCTGTGTGACTTAATCTAGGTGATCCAGCTGTGACAGGGGGATTAGACTAGATGATCTTTTGAAGTCCCTTCTGATCCCTATTGATTCTATGATTCTATGTTTACAGAGAGTAATCAAAGATAACATTTGGGGTTGGGGTTATTCTTGAAGAATCCCTCTACTGGCATAAATAATCACTTGGATAATTTCATGCAGTGTAGAAATACTGAATAGAGTGTATTAAGAATAGCAAAGTAAAGCCTAAAGATAGAAAGCACAAATTCTTTTCAGCTGCAATATTTCGACTTCTGATAATGGAAACGGTTTTGATTAATTTGTAAGGATTCTATCTAGTCATAGAAAAGCACCTTTTTTCAAGACAAAATTTTAGATTATGTCTGTAGAACTTATTTATTTTCTGAATTTACAATAATATTTGTTGCTGTAACAAAGTAAATATTTATTAAATATTTTCTGCAGAATATATGATAAAGCTTTTGAGAATTTTTGAGAAAAAATTTGTTTCGATAACTCTCATAGAAGACAAAATATTTTTTTCTTATCACAAATAATATAATCAAATATTTCATATGTAAATGTATTGAGTTAAGCAATCACAGGTGAATGTGAGAATAATTGTAAGAGTCTGTTTACAAAGACAGATTTAAAGTTTTCTACCCAGTAGTTTGCTTAATACAATCTAATTAAAATTAAGAAAAGATTAAACAGCAAGCAAACAAACCAAACAGGTGCAAGCTTGTATTTAACATGAATTTAGTGCTCTGCTGAACCTGTTCTTGCTCATGAAATTAACTTTTGTCAAAATCAGAGGAACATTTTCAACATCTATTTTGTTTCAAATCATTACATTTTACAGAAATTTTCTGTATGATTCTTGAATTAAACAATTTATAACATGAATTACCTGGAATAGACATATTTCATAGTTTTCAACAAAAATATTATAGATATTCAGAAATGTTATAGATGTTCAGAAGTGCTGCAAAACTTCTGGTAAGGTCTGTCTTTTATACCTTAACATCTGTAAGTTATTTTTGAAAACTGAAAAAGACCAAAATGTTCCTATTCAAAATAACTGGACAAAAAATCTGTATGTGAGGGTTTTGCACATTTCTAAAACATACTCAATAGCAAGTATCTTCCTAAAACATAACTGGTAGCAAATCCTAGGAATGATACCTCTATAAATCTAGGCAAATTAATATATTTTTCCATAAGAAATTATTTCTGAACTGGGTACAAGATGGCAGATATTTCCACTTGATAAAAATTAGTAGAAAATAAACAGAATCACAGAATAATCATGGTTGGAAAGGACCTACAGATCACAGAGTCCAACCATACCTACACCAAAAAAAAGCCTAAATAGCTGATAGATGGAAAATCACAAAGTAATCCCCTCCATGCCTGCCACTCTAGC
>VZRI01002134.1:25889-72543 GCA_013397515.1 Upupa epops
AAGAAAGACACTGAAGTACAGGAGTGGGTCCAGAGGAGCAACAAGGCTGGGGAAGGGACTGAAGGGAAAGTCTTATATGGAGAGGTTGAGGGAGCTGGGGTTGTTTATCCTGGAGGAGACTCAGGGCAGGCATTATCACTCTCTACAACTACCTGAAGGTAAGTTGTAGACAGGTGGATGTGGACTCTTCTCCCAGACAACTAGTGATAGGATGAGAAGGCAGAGCCTGAAGCTGCCTACAGAGGTGGGTGGAGTCCCCATCCCTAGAGACATTTAAGAAGGACTGGATATGGCACTTAGTGCCATGGTCTAGGTTGTGGTGATGTTAGGTCATAGGCTGGACTTGATGAACTTAGAGTTCTTTTCCAGCCTCAATAATTCTGTGGTTCTATGACTGATGGACCATCAGATTGTTAGCTTTGAAAAAATAGTTAAGTATAAGAATTCTGAAAATGGAAAAGGAACAAATACACCTCTATGGATATCTATTTAATTTTTGTATTCATCTCTAGTAACAAATATAAGTTACGTTGGGGTGTGTCATTTTGTAACACAAATGTAGATCTAGACAGAAAATTTAAAAATTTCTTTAGATAAGTTTACTGGGAAATTTCACTTTGTGTTCAGTTGTGTCTACAACAAGTTACAACTTAAACTCACAATTCTTCAGCTCAGGATCTTTGTTAGAACTTTATAATGAACCCATTACTCATAATTTTATCACCACGTAAGTAATAATCATGATAGTAATAACATTTCCTAAATATAAATATTTACAGCCTGATAACCTCTCACCTGGGAGATCATTTAGAGAGATGTATGTGAGACTTAGGACAGCCAGTTTCTTGCCTATGATACTTGCTTACCTCTGCTAACTCAAATGAGCAGCTGGGGATTCCCTCAACCTGGAAAAAAAGCAAAGCTGGCACAAAATTAAAACAGTGCAGTCTTTAGTCTGCCTAAGATTCTAGGCCACAGTGCTTATTTGTGCTTGACTATTTTTCTCTATTGTGCAAGGAGAACTAAGCGCCACTTAGAGAAAACAAATTTATTATCTAGGTATCCTAAATGTGTCTACAGTTTGGTCACCATTTTTTTTCTCCGCCTCTTTCTGCTCAGTATCATTCTATAAAGACTCTTGGCATAAAAACACAAGTGATTCATGTTTCTCAAAAGACAAGGAAGCATGTGAAGTCAGAAAGAAACAGAAACAATAGTTTAATTCTGACCCTTTAAGTCAAAGCCACTGAAACATCTTTCATGGTACAGTACCACTTAGTATTATCAAGAACACTGGAGTCTGTTCTTTAGCACAAATACATTATTTCTTTGTCCTTGCTTAGTTTTTACTTGTTTACTCTGTAAGCAGATTGTATGATGTCATTTTAGGGTTATCTGAAACCAGAAATTTGTATCTGGAGTAGTATTCCACTGCCAGAAACTATTCAGATAACCAGTCACATCCCATTCTATAGGAAGTTAACCAGCACTTTGATCATAATTTGTGACTGCAATGTTCCTTTGTCAGCTAGTGACAAGCTGTATCCCACAGCCTGGCACCTGGGAATCCAGGGCAGATGCTTCCCATATATGACACATAAAATATCTACCATTGTTCATCAATGTGTAGGACATACTGCGCGTATGATTAAGAGCCCATCTGTTTATGCAGGGTCTAAAGGATTTGGAAATGCCCAATAGCTATACGTCACAGCAGTCTCAGGCAGAAAGCATTGAACTGCTTTCCTTTGAACCTTCCAGTGGTGCTCAGGTTAAGTATTTTTTCCGTACAGTTTACTATAACACATTCCCCAGTATTCTTCTGAGCACTTGAGAAAACAAAATCTTGCCTAGCAGAATGGCTTTTGAGTAGGGTATTTTAATTGCATAGACATTCATGTAATAAGGAAAACCAGCACTGGCATTTCTCAGTTGAAAGAGACATAAACAATGTTCAACTTAATTAATTTGTCCTTAAATATTATTTTCATATTTAATTATCACTGAGTACTCTGCAAAGATATTAGTTAAAAGTGGTTAATGACCATGCTATAGGGGCAAAAAAATCACCATCCAGCTCAGTTGTAGTTCAAACACTGGTAAAAGACCAGATGCTATATATATAAGAAAGAAGTCTTTCACGGAATACTGAGCTCCTTCCACAGTAATGCTCAGCAGCCAGAAAAACTACCTTGTGTATGCAGCACTAAGTACAAGCAAGGATTTGTAGTCATGGACATTATCACCTGCTTTATTGAACAAAGGCAGCTCCATAAATTGCCGTGTAATTGGCTTCACTGAGAAGCTGATATATTTTACTAGCATTTGATTTTGCAGTTCAAAAAACTTAATGCAGCTGCATTGTAAATGACCAGTTCCTCAAACTCCTTCTGAAATTCTGTTAATGTTCAGCACTCTTCCATATAAAACAAGAAAATAGAATAAATAATATTTCCAGGGTGAAGTAATAGAATTAGCTTTTAGTAATAAGAATTATTCGCATCTATCCATTTAAGTCTTGGCATCGTTTTTTATGAGCAACTCCTTCTTTCATTTGTGTATGATAGGTGAACTGACATTCAGAACTGAAAGACTGGACATTTCCAAGAAAGCTGTGAGTAGAGTGAGTTAATGCAAACTTCAACCAGCAAATGAAGAACTGCAAATGTAAACACTGATCATCTTCTTACTCTCTTATTAAATAGAAGAGGTTTTGCTGCAAGCAGAGGAACCATGTCATAGGAGACTCATCAACAAGAAAGAGTCACAAATTAATTTTATTAGAGTTTCATGCTGGCAGTATTTAAAGTTGAAGAGAAGGATTCAGCCTGAAGGCTGGAAATCTGTTCCTACCTGTGAAAGCTCAAAAATCCCTCATAAGCCTTGTCATTCTTTCTCTGACATTTCTCACTTTTGTGAGAAAGAGGTGTGGATGCTGGATGATAAATTGAGGCTACAGAATGAGTAATCTGCATTAAATAAACACCTTCTGGTAATCCTCTGACACTGAAGATAGTTCAGACTGACCTCTCACAACCTTATCCATGGAAATAATTTAGCTATCCTCAAAACAGTAAAACCCGATGCTCCTAAATCTTGCTATGTGCTTAACTTTTTTCTCTCTTGACAAAAACCTTTAGCTAGCTCTGAACACTTGCGTTGCACAGACTACCCCTAATTGCAAGATCTACGTGGCTACAAAATCTTTGCAGTAGCTGATGCTGACTGGAGAGCGACTTCAGACTCTCTGATGAGAACATAAAATGAAGTCTGAGCTATAAGCGTGGTCAGGTCACTAGACAACACTGTATTATAGAGAAACATATCAATACACAAAGCACTTTCCTCTCTGTGAATATGATTTTCAAACCTAAATGAAAGCTCATTCAGACTATTGTAGAGTAAGATACAAATTCTGTGCAACTGCAGACCCTTGCTCTATAGAAGTGCCCTCTATTTCTTTCATCTGTTTTTCAATCCATTCTATTTTCTCACCATGAGAAAAAAGATATACAGTATTCACATTCAAATAATTGCATTTCAATGGGATTTTAATGGCATCTTCTGAAAACACAATTCATACAACTACAGTCAGATCTCATGGGTCTATTTTGGCATACTTACAACATATTAATAAAGATCCCTGTCCTATGTTTGTAATTTACCCTACCCTTTGCTTTTTTCTAGTAAAAAACACAGTCTTTCTGACAGGGAGAGACTGTTTTAGCTTTGATTTAAAATAAGTGGCCATAGAAGAGTTAAATTAGAAAAAAGGAGTAATATTTCAAATAATTATATCATTTAGGCTTTTGTCCTATGTTTAGAAACCTTCTGCATGTTGTGAACTACTGGAAAAATGTACTAAACCTCCTCCTTTTAAAGTGCCTGCTTGTTATCACATACTTGGATGTACTCTGTGCTTACTGGAATGCTTTGAGAAATGTATATTATTCAGAAACCAATAAATGATCATATATTTTGTCCTCTATACTCTTGATCCATATATTTTATTTTTGATTAAAAAGCTATGTTTTTATCTGGGCAAGGAATGTGTCAAGCAACAAACATGATGAAAGAAGTAAAACACCACCCTTATGAAGAAAGGCTGAGGGAGCTGAGTCCCTTTAGCTTGGAGAGGAGGAGACTGAGGGGTAACCTCATTCATGTCTATAAATATGTGAGGGATTGGTGTCAGGAGGATAGAGCCAGGCTCTTCTCAAGGTCATCTGGTGATAGGACAAGGGGCAGTGGGTGCAAGCTGGAACAGAGGAGGTTCCATATTAATATCAGAAGAAATTTCTTTGCAGTAACGGAGCTCTGGAACAGGCTGACCAGGGGGGTTGTGGAGTCTCCTTCTCTGGAGAAGTTCAAGACCCCTCCTGTGAGATTTGGTCTGGGAGATCCTGCTGTGGCAGGGAGATTGGTCTAGATGATCTTTTGAGGTCACTTCCCATCCCTAATGATTTTATGATTCTATGAAAACAAAGCTTTATTTTTCTTATTTTTAACTCCTGCTACGATTTTCTGCTTTGAAAATTTAACACTATGCTCTTTATTTATGTAGACTCTATAGGCTATTTTTCTGTAATAAGCATTAAATATTTTTTAGCAGATCTTTGTGTGGTATAAATCTGTAGCTGTGTTAGTGCTTTGTCAAGTGTACCCGAGCAAAAGTTATAGAGCACAGTATTTTATTATAAGGAAATGCTCAAGAAGTAATAAGCATCTCATCAAAATCCCTCAAGGTCTTTTTAGAAGTATTAACTGAACAAGCTTTATTTCACCAATGTGTGGTAGACAGGGATTATTAGATCCCCTGGAATTTTCTTTATCGAATATTTGAAGTTGGTGTTTATAAACTAAAGTAAAACTAAACTAAAACAAGGGAACTACTTTTGAGAGAAAGTGAATATTAAGAATACATGTCTTAAAATAGCAATTCTAAAGTGACTAATGAAGTTAACAAGAAAGTTAACCCATTTTTAACTTGTCCCAGTGTGCACCAGCTTGTATTTCATTATTTTGAAATTTAAAATGTTATGAAGAAAGTGGTTTGGCTATATATGAAATTTTCAACTTATTGTTTTTAATCTTCTAGATCAAATTCATTGTGTGGATGAGGCAACCTTGGTGAGTGAAGGTAGAATCCACTGACTGAATTAGGAGTTTTGTGATTATTTTTGCATGCGTGTAAGGCTTACAAAGTTTTTATAAACATATTTTGAAAGAATGATATAGAAGAGATTTACTTTAATATAAATTGAATAAATAAGTTAATTATCTGATATTTATGGCCCTTTCATAAACCAGGAGGGATTAAGGTCTTTTATCATGTCTAGAAATATGTTAACACTTTAGGAGTTCTTCCACTGTTACCACAGGTCATCATGATAGTTAGTCATATCTCCCAGATTGCAAAGCCACTTATCATTAAACGTGTTTCTTTATCTACCTTTTCACATTGCCCTGATGATCAATTTTCTATCTATGTCCCTATATGTGTCTTCCTACCTAACTATCATTCTTCCTAAATTTTCTCTGTTATCCCTACATGTATATATACATTTTTATTATTTCAAATAAAAGAGAAATGTGGGGTTTTTTTTCTGTTCTTTGTGCTTTGCTTGTAGCTCATAGAGATTTTTTGTATTTTTAATATACTCTTGTTTCCCTCAGTAAGTACTGTTTCCAAATACTCTATTGCATTATAACATGGAACAGTAGAAAGGCTGTAGAACAACCTGGCTGCTTTCTTCCTTGATGGGACAAAATTACTTTGCCCAATGAGATGCCTCTTCCTCACCAAACCGTGGTTTTTTGTTGCTTAACTTTTCAGTTTCAGCTCCAGACCTATGAGTACCACTCTTAGTAAAGAAAATTAGGAGTTTGGGGCAGTACTGCATTGCATTTGGTCAGTGAAACCGGCAGAATATATTTTTAGGCTCTAGTTGTTTATAACCTAATTTTCTCTCATTGCTTTACAGAGGTGACCTTGTTTTAATACCTTCAGCACCTGATGTTATAAAAGTGAAATTCCTTTCAAATCTCCTCTGTTAATGTGTTCCTGTTCTGAAACAAATGCAAAATAACATTAACATTCTTCCCACAAAATACCTGCTAATTTGCTTGCAGTGAAGGTAGAAAGCTTTTCATTACATATCAAAACTTCATTTATGTGGAATGACTCACCAGGCCTTCTGAAAAGCCAAATGAGTACCTAATCTGTAATTCTGCCTTCAGCTATAACATCAATCCTCCCTGGTTCTACTCATCTTTTATCAGCTATTCAGTTTTTAAAAATTTCCATTCTATTACAAAATTGTGTTGTTCATCTGTCAAAACAACTTTGATTTATGGGGTTTTGGTAATATTAAAGCATCAAAGCTCACAGAAGTATACTATTCTGTTCTTAGAGCAATCAAATCAGTGTAACATAAAATATTTAACTGCTTTGCACAATTGTTTACTTAATTAAAACTAAAGTAATACTGCTGATTATAAACTCCATGTGATACTTATCATATTTATTGGTTTTTTCTAAATTTTTCTCTTCTACAGAGGTCATGCTGGAAGATTTCTATATTTTATACATATAGTGGATGTTATACACAAAATGTAAGTGATACATAAGCTCTAACTTGCCTTATAAGCTAACAGAAGTGTCCACATGGACACCCAGATCAGAGAGGAAGGAGTGTCAGAGGCACACTGGAGCAACCATTCTACTCTAGCCCATAGTGAGACAGAAGGCTGAGCTACGCAGCACATGATTATCAATGATGGAACAGAATCACACTTGTGGCCCAAGGAGGACCCCATGCTAGAACAGATGATTGCTCCCAAAGGCAGCTGTGACCCATAGAGAAGCCAATGTCAGAGCAGTCCAGTCGCTGGGAAAATTGGAGGCCTGTAAGAGAGACCTACAATTGTAGGAGAGGTTCAGGGAGGACTGTTGCCTGAGGGAGAGATGCCACATTGCATCAGGAAAGGACTAGGAGGAGTTTTCATCCTGAGGAGAAAGAACTGGCAAAGACAATACAGGACAGTCTGATCTCAACTTCCATTCCCTGTCCCGCTCTGCTGCTGGGTGGAGAAGGTAGAGAATCAGGAGCAGACTTGAGGCTTTGAAGAAAGAATGGGTGGGGAAAAGGTATTTTTCAGATCTGTGCTTTTTGTTCTTCTCTGAATTGGCAAAATGGTGGTGATTTTCTTGTTTAGTTTAAATTGGTTTTGTTTTGCAAGTCAAATCTCAAGTTGAGTGAGCCCTCCCTGTACTTTGTCTCCATCCTTCAGCCTTTTGTTGTGTTTTCTCCTCCCCATCATACTGCAAGTGAGTGAATGGCTACATGGTGCTTTGGTGCTGCCTGGAAGGGCTTGAACTATGATAAACTGAAAACAGGTGCATGAGACTGCAAATGGAAACTAAAGCCTATGAGGAATTAGTTTGAATACAGTCAAATTAGTCATTAACAACAGTATTTTGGCAAATGTTCTACTTGATTAAGAAGTAGTTTATAGTGATTTCAAATAACCTGTATATTTTGCTCCAACTTCATTAAGTAGTTCCAACTTAAAAATAGCCACCTGGAAGGGAAGAGCACAAAGCTCACTTCTGAAGCTGAGCACTAAGCTCACTTCTGAAACCAAGAGCTAGTTCATCTTTCATGCCACAAGCTCAAGGCCAGAAGGCTTATCCAAGATGTAGAAAACTCAGGTTGTGTTCTGCTTCCATAAAGGACTTTGATTCACATGGCCAAATTTTCAAGCAAGTGTCTTATTGGTAAGAGTCTGATGAAGAGTTTAAAGGAAAAGAAAAAGGAATTTAAACACACGTGATGTCCAAAAGTTGCAACAGCCCTGTACACAGAGATACAAAACCAGAGGATCGCTAAATGGTTGCGGTTAGAAGGGATCTCTCAATAGTATCTGGTCCAATGTAAAATCTATGGTCATTTTGGGATTACTAAATATTTTCAGGTTTTGTATGGATTAGATGTGGATATCTTACTCCCTGATGTATCAAATAATGGTGATGGGAAAGGTCCTGCAGAGGAGTCCAAGTTTTATTTCCCTTAGGCAGCATAATGTCTCTCAAATTGCATTCCCTATACACTGACCTACCCAGAGAAAGAGCTGTCAGCTTCCACCTCATTCACATGGACCTTTTATTTTAAAGCTTAAAAAAATTGGGAGTATCTTCCACAAAAAAATGAATATTGCCATTTGGCCACATATAGATCACATGTGGATCACATTTCAGTGAAGATAAGCATATAAACATAGTATAAAATACTTGTTTCTGGTGGATGTTGGTTTTCATATAAGAAAAGCTAGCTAGAAGAACTCTAAAGCTGCTGGTCTAGAAAAAAAGTGTTACAAGAGAATTGAGAAATATATACTGAAAGAAAAGAAACTTAAAAAAAAAGAATTGACAGTTCGGAGCCCTCAGTTCATACTCTGGCTTCTGTAATGCCATAGAAGCAATGTTATACTAATGAGTTATGAGGATGTGTAGTCATACGACTACGCTAGCTTCTTGAAAGAAGGAACAGAGATGTATTTGCTGAAATCAAGGTGACAGAAAGGGCAGGTTGCCTTCATTTAGTTAAGCATTCTCTAGCACACAGAGACACAGAGGGCATAGCTATTCTAAACTTAGATTATACACTGTAATTTTGGATAATCTAGCTGTCCCCATGCAATGCACAAAATGACAAGACAAGTATTGGAGAAGGGCAGGCTGAGGAACGATCCCTCTGTGCTCCAACAACGAGTAGGCCCTGGAAGACATCTGTTGTTTCTTAGCTACAGCATAAGATACGGAGTATATCTGATAATTGCCAATCTTCTTGACAAAGGCAAAGAAGGTACTTGCCTAAGGCAACAAAGAAGCAGCAGTGAAATAGCCATAATTCTGATGCTGATTTTGCCTGTGTTTGTGTTTGTAACTAACAGAGGTGGGAATTTGCAGAGGCCACCAGCTGCAATTCAGTCTCCATTCTGCAGTACCTCTGCTGCTGCATCCCAGCTACACACATGTTCTTGCCCTCTTGGGACAGGACAAGAAAAGCCACCTCAGGCCAATACCAGGGAAGCGCTGAAACAAGCACTTTTCACCAAGTACATTTTTGGCAAATCACAGATCTGTGACTTTTAGAAGTCCTCAGCTGTCTCTTCATATGCCACAAAGGAGATTGGAGCCTGCTGAAATAAGTGTAACGATGATGATTAGTCAAGCCATTATAACAAGACTGGGACTTGTAATTTCCTCATCTGTCTGGCACCCAGAATGACTAATGTAACCTTAATGCCTATTGCTTCTGTAAACCCTGGCTTGAACTACGAATTGCTTGGATTACTTGTTTACTGTGCCACAGATTCAACAATTCTGTAATTTCCTTCAAGAAGATTAACAATGTACTAGAAATTTATCTCAGATTTTTAGTTGTATACCCAGCCAAACCATTAGGCTATACTGCCTGGATTCCTTTTATTATTTGTATCATAAAATTGTTTGAGTATTTGAATACATCCTCAGCACACAGAATATTCTTCTGAGAGGAAGGGTTTATCTTTTACTAAGAAACTCCTCTGAGCACAAAGAGTTTGATGGCAAGCTAATATTACAGATGAAAAAATTCCAGACACATAGTATTTAATCAAGATTTCAGATTATGTATTCTTTTAAAAAAATTAATAAAGAACAGACTAACTATTATTTTTTGTTTTATTCTTCCTGTGCATTTACAATGAAACTATGAATTTTATCACAAAATTTTACTGAAAAAGCATCATATTCAGGTAAATCTGAGGACTTTTCAGGTTTATTTTTAATTGCTTTAATTTGAATAAGAAGGACAAACTAATTAAAAATACAATTTTAAAATTAAACACACCAGGTTTTAATTTCCAAATTATTTATTAATAAAAATATCCAGAACCAAATGGAATAAAATGTCAAAAGAATAAATGTTTTTATTGTCAGAAAAGAATGTGTAGAGCAGCCCCTAACTGAAAAAACAGCAAGCATAAAGAAGTCATAAACATGTATATAAGACTAGGTACATATATACATATATTTTTGTGAATTTAATTCATCATCATAGCATATCTATGCTATGCTCAGAAAGTGTGACAAGCTTCAGCACTTAACATCTTCCTATACGCTTTCTGTGCACGTAGTATAAAATCCACAGATGCATTTAAAGCATGAGGTATCACACTAAATTGTATCCCTAGAGGTCACTGTTATTCTAGATGAACCCACATACTAACAGAATTGCTGGGCAGTAAAAACATGACCCTTAGAACTGGAATGTGCAAAAATAATTTCTAGATAATTGGGCACAGTGGTAGTTCTACTACACTGGATACTACTTACTGTGCATGCTGTTTCCAGATTACTTGATTACTCTTGAGATTTAAATAAGGATTTATATTTTGATAGGTAATTAAGGAATTAAATTTCACAGGAAACCACCACCTTTGGAAAAAATAGTATTAGAGAGGATTCTTGTTATCTGTATAAGTATGCTTCAGTTTTAGAGATGAAATAGTATACCATTTTCTCCTGGTGTTCACAATTCAAAACAAAAAAGATATTTTTATTCTAATGAGACATTCCTTTCTGTATCATGTTCCAAATATAAACAAGACTAAGTTTTTCACCTTTCATCTTTATTTTTTAGTTTTTACTTTACCCCCTTTTAAAAAGACATCCTGTTCTTGATATTCTCATTCAAGACTAACCTGGGGTCATTCTGTTCTTCACATAGTATTTCCTTATTCCCATTGTGGTTAATTGTATACCTGTCATCTCTGGTCATCTTTATGTTGGTACCTCACCACTTCTGCCTTTCCAAGGGTTCATAAATTAGTCATATTTGGCAAAATCTTACTCTGCTCAGTGCTTAAGTCAGCCTGGTTTTCAAGCACTAAACACTGGCAAACACTCTATTCAATGGCAACATACTTGAGAAACAGAGTGCAATAGTAAAAAGCATGTATCATCAACTTTGTTTTACTTTGGAATGGAAAAGCAGTATAATTAGATGTGTATGAGATATTGCATGCTGCATGAACTAAGATTATTTCCTTTTCTCTGTGAAAAGAAGCAATCTGAGTTAAAAATGGATCCTCAACTATTTCACTCCATCTTCCAGATTTTACATTTGAACCTAGAATATTTTGATTCTGAAAAGAATCAAAATGGCAGTGGCAGAATCACATGGCAGTGAGAGATCCACAAATTCATTTGCTCTTTTTTGAGTCCTTATCATCATCCTGAAGTTGCAGGCAGAACTATCATCCTTGCTGAATATTTTCCCTAGTGACGTTCTATTAAGTTCACAGAACTACTCCTTGATTGGGCACTGGTGGCTTTATTAGAGAGTGGGGAAACACTGTGGAACTAAAGAATGGTTTCTGACAAATCATGCCTTTTCTATTTTGGTATTTTTATATAAGCACCTCATCCTCTGGAGGAGAATGATTTATGACTGTGTTACCAAACCCTTTGTTATTAACTAATTTCATAGTACTTTTTTGAGTGTTCAAACATGGTCTTTAACCTACACGTTGTGAGTGAATGCTGATGAACTTGCAGCAGTTTCATGAGGTCAAGACAAACTCCCAGTGTCTATAGGGAGCACTAGAGGAATGAGATCTGAGTACTATGTTTTGCTTCACAGACTAATGACAAATGTTAAATGAGCAATTGATTAAAGTGGCAGAAGAACCAAAGAGTGAATTCCTAAAGTTTAACTTTCTTGGCTTCTAAAGGAAATGCAGACAGTTCCTCTTATTTCTTACTGGTAATAGCCTGTAAGAACCTTGGATGAGAAAATGCTTTTACAAGATGATTAGCATTTAAAGAGTCTTTATTGATGATCTGAAACAAACTAAGATGTGCCAGTGGTATATTAGCCTCTAAAAGTCTTGCTGCTGGTAGCTATTTTTAAACAAATGTTTTGATAATCAAGAAGATAAAATGTGTTTTTATTTAAAGACCATAGTCCTTCTATTGTGTCAATCAACTGCATTAGGATCATTTTGTTTTCAATTATCATCTTTCACTGAGCACCATTATCACCCATCAGCCCCTGAACAAATATCACATTGTCCATCTTCCCAGGCAAGTACTGTAATTACTCAATAACTGCAATATTGATTCTGGAGAACAGAGTCTTACTTGCTGGCGTACTAAGTTGCTTACTAACTCAGAATTGCGACAGTCAGATAGAGCTGTTTTTAATGCAGTTCCAAGTGAGAAGTCACTCAAATTAAATTTAAAGTTTTCCCTCCTTATTTCATGCCTAGAGTTGTTAAGATCGTAATCTGCTTTGAAATCATATGTGAACTGAAAGCCTCCAGCTTTGTAAAGCCTTGCGGGAGGCCTGCAGAGCTTAACACAAGGAAAAGTGTATCAGAGGTTGCACAGCTCTCTTTAAAAGCACATCTGCAATGTATTATCTAGATGTCATATTGTGAAACGTCAAATCCATGGAGAGGAATCCTGAGGAAAAACATCACACAGATATGGTCAGTATACAAGCACTGTTTTCGGCTCTTGCCTCACAGAACTTTCTCCTCTTTGCAATGCTTCCAATGGCAAGATAGCAGCACAGATCACAGAATTCAGTGTATTCAGCACTTGTATGTGGTAGGCTACACAACCCATTTCTTAAACGTCTTGAATTCATATTGGTTTGCCAAATATTCTTGAGTAAATGAAAAGATCACCACCAAAGGATGTCCATGAACCTGGCACTGATGGTTTGTTGCACTGGCAAACCCCAGATGCAGACTTAGAAACTGCAACTGTCTCCAGCAAATCCATGACAGATGAGGTTTAATACCTGTTTCATGCTATTTAGAAGCTTCCTTTGTAGAATGGATCCCTTTCTGATTTTTTGTTTCCCTGAATGAGGTGTGGACAGACTATTTCCCTGTTGGATTGTTGACTGCTAACAGTAACATAGTACAGGACTTACATTCAAGTGATTCAAATACTTGATCACTGATTTAAATGTTGCTTTTGTTCTGTTTCAGATTCTTCACTGTTTCTCCTTTTCCTCCTTCTTTCTGTCTCCTCTGCATACTGCTCTCCCTTACAAATTGCCATTTGCAATCAGTCCACATTTAGAATAGCTGACTCTGAGAACTATTTCATCCATCTCTTGCTGCTATTATTTTTTTAAAGGCAATGGCAATGCCTATAGCAACTGTGCTGTGAGAGGGCAGGAAGTAAATGGACTGGCAAATGCACAATGAAGTGAAAAAGTCAGTAGTACTAGCTCAGTCATAATCTTTGTGCAGCATTTTATTTTCCATCATAAAGAGCAAATTTTGTATCGCTGTGCCAGTGCAAACTGATGCAGCACTGACAGGACCAACCATGAGATTCTTGCCTGCTCCAGAGAATTTTGCATTTGGGAACCATCACAGAAGCCCTGTAGCTATGCTGCCCACCAGAAGTATTTTGTATTTCCACACTGACCTGTTGAGTGATGGTCACTATTGTGGTCACAGCTACATATCTGTTTAATGATGCCCAAAATACCTTTCAGAGTGGCTATAGCTTTCTGAAAGCTAGTAGGATAAGCATATTTTATTTTATACTTCTATTTTTGGTCTTCATTGTATAATATTTAACAACAAGAAACTAGAATTGTGCCTGTACTTTCCCTCCCACTCAACTTGATTAGATCCCACACCAATGTTTTTCAGGGTGCTCTGCAAATGTTTCTGTTTCTCTAAGCTATGATCAAATGTAGGAAATTACTTCAAGCCTGACGCAAAGTCTTGAAAAATTTTAGTATTCTCTGAGTTTGAAAAAAATGGTTATTTATCTGTCTTCAGCTTTTTAAAATGCTTTTCCATCTCCTTAGATTGGGCAGATTTGGTCTCCATTAGTTTTGCAGAGTAAGGAAAATGGTTTAAGATAGTTACAGAGATACAGAGAGAAAATGACTTAAAGCTTGATTCCAGGAATGTTAAAACCTCCTGCACATTTCTAAGAATATTATAATTTAAAACCCCTAACAAATAAAAGTAAACATTTGCAATCCCTAAATGGGTTTTGTAGGAGTGGAAGATCTTACAAGTAGTTAATAATCAGAGTTCCAGTGTTTCAAATTGCATCTTGGAAATTACTCAATGTTTCCTAATGTTGCTTTTATTATGTCACTGCCAGTTACAAAGAAAGAAGTTAGAAGGAAGAAGTTATAAAGTTTAAAGGTTAGAAATTTAGAAAGAAGATAACTTCTGTGGTTAGAATGTTACCTCTATAATAAAATTCAACTTCATCTCTGGAGACTGTCGAAATAGATTGTAGAAAGTTTTAAGTACTAGCATACATGTCAGGAAAATAATTAGTAATAGCTGAAAATAAAGGACAAAAGCTCAATTTCCTATTAATTTCAAAAGGCAGATTTTCCATACAGGAAATTTGTCTTCATAGGACAGCTACTACTAAAGAATCTACACTGCAGGAGAATAATACTATCATTCTGATACTAGTAATTTACTTTGCATTCAGATGAACAGTGTAAGAGGATTACAGAGAAGTGTATGAGAAACAGAGCAGGGGCAGCTCACATAATAGAATCAGTAGGGATCGGAAGGGACCTCAAAAGATCATCTAGTCCAATCCCCCTGCCACAGCAGGACACCTAGACCAAGTCACATCAGGCATCAGCTCCTTATGGAACTGGGGTCCAGAAAGTTCTACACAAGAAGACAAGACAGAGATCAAGTCCAGTGTATTTGGACCAGTCTCAGGCTTGTTTGCAGACTTGCTTGCTGTACACTGGCAGTATGAAATCTCCACAATTCAGAATATTCCAGCTCGGGATCTTGACAAGCTCTCTTCTAGAACAGTCAAAGCTCCTTGTGTTATCAGTGTGAACTCAATGGCAAGCCACAACAAAGAAGCAGATATAAAGCTATTCCTTACTATCTGTTATCACTAATTACTACTTCCTGGCACAGCCTGAGCTCAACTGATGTTCCTTTTCTCTCCTGGCAAGTAGCAGCTGTTAACTCCATCTTCCAGGTGAGAACAATGCGGCTACCTCAAGACTGGGAGAGAAAGACTAATCTCAGCTTTTATCTTTACTCTTGGATGTGAAGATGCAATGAAAGGTACTTTTCCCACAGTAGAGTGGAGATTCACCATGTGAGCTCTTTCATGCAAAAGCATGATTTCTGTGCTCTGCTCTGCTCCATCAGTGCCTGAAGTGAAACAGTTGAGCAAAACAGTAGTGAGCAGCTCAGGTGTGAAGTGACTTCTTAGACTGTATGTGTTAGATCCTTCTACATTCTGCCCTAAACAGTAGCTAAAAAGAAAGTTCTCTGAGTTCAGCAACTGGCCTGTGCAATGATTTTCAGTAAAGACAAGACTAGTGCTTGCCTTTACAGTGGTGAGATGCATGTCTATGTATACTCTAATTTGGATGAAGTAACAATAGATTCTCACCACCTAGTCCCAAGGTTCTGTTGGATGTCAGCAGAGAAATAAATTCAGCATTACCTATCAAATGCTTTTTGATAATTTAAGTAAAGAATCATCAAGCGTCTATCAAACTTAGATTTACTTTACTTAGATTTACTTTTTTAAGCTTTACCTAAACTATTTTTCACTTCATTTTGCTTTTCTATACATTCAAGGGTGTTATGTTGGCTATCAGGAAAAATCTTCTTTACAGTAAGTGTTGTGTAATCGTTTGGATGTGGTATTTGGGAGCATGGTTTGGTGGCGGGTTGTTAGAGATAGGGTAGTAGGGTTAGGTTGAGGTTAAACTTGGTGATCCTGAAGGTCTTTTCCAATTTCAGCAATTCTGAGCAATAGTAAGGTAGCACATGATGGTGTTCAGCTTTTCAGAGGTTAACATGCTTCTACTTTGGGGGTAAATTAATGATTTTGTTTATAATCAGCAAATCAGTTAAAGGTATTGCACCAGCTGAATTTCAGCTTGACCTCTGAAAACAGTCTAGTTTCCACCAGCAGCTGAGATCTTCTTCCCAGTCAAAGCAAGACAAGTTGGTCACTGATAAAAAGTGATTATCTGAAAAGTGATTATCTTAAATTTTGCAGGAGCCATTGGAGTCTGACTCCAAAGAGAATGAATTCAATAAATCCTGTAGCATGTTGTCAGACACCAGACAAATTTAAATCTACAAGCACTAGTTCACAGGTTTTACTGATTGCAAAATTAAACAAGATGAAGGTGCCTTCACTTCTCACAAGTGAAACAACTCTAGAGTGAAGCTTCAAAACCAGCCAGAGCTGGCATCCCCTTCCTGCCACAGATAGTGCCTTCTAGTTCCTTCTTCTAGGTCAACAGTTGCTAAAAGAAGATCAAAATTCTTCCAATCAATCTGAATGTAAATGACTTTCATATCCTGCTGGTTAGAACCTAACAAACATAGGTTTTTTTACATACCGTTCAGGTAACACTAGAATTTTGTAGTGTGCTGATAGCTTAGCAAACTCCTGCTGAAATAGAAAAAAGCCTTTTGAGCTGCTTCAAAAGTCACTGTGTCAGCTTATACATCTGGGCTAAATCAGTTTGTGCTTTAAAACTCCTCTAGAAGAGAGTGATTTTATTTTGTTCCTTTCTTTTCATCTAAGGGTATCTCTTCATAGGAGAAAATGACAAGACTGGAAATTATGAACTTCAAAAGTGTCTTCAACAGATGGGTAAAAATTTCATATAAGAGTTTTCTGTCTAATGTTCCATTTGATGTTCACAAAGAAATTCAAAGTTGAAGAATTGTTTTCCACTCAGTAGAATGTAAATCAAGACTAAGGGTATCAGTTTGTCTAGTGTAAGATGAGCTTAAGACAACAAACCTTTCAATAGGATGGAGAACTAATCTGGTTGCATATGATTTTGTTTCTGTTCCTTCTAGTAATCTGTATGTTAAAGCTACCTTTTATACTCTTTATCATATGATTTAATTGATTTTCTAGAAAGTGTTTCCAGGGTTTCAGGGGTTTTTTGTTTAATTTCTGTGTTCATTAACTGGCTGTGAATGTTGGTTTTGGCTTCCTGCCTCTTTCCTGCCTTGGGAAGCATTACTTGGTGGCTAATAGTAGGTGCTGAGTCCTGAAGTGTCAATTCAGAGCAATGGAGACAGGTGGGCCATCAGCAGGAGAAGGAAAGTGATATGCCGCCATAAATATGAAACTGTGACAGACCACAGAAACAATCTATGTCTCCTTTCAGACTTTGGGAATGACAGCTCCTAAGCTCTAAAACCAGGTTCTCATAGGAAAAAAACCCAAGCAATCATAGTTTATAAATCTATCTCATTTTAAGAATTTTTCCTCTGTTTCGATATGTAGGGGCAGTTTCAAAGGAAGATAACATAGGAAGTCTCAATGCATAGATATGCAAATGACTGCATTTGGAGAACAGCTTTTCTTCTCCTCCCCTTTTCCCCTCACTTGGAGACAAATGCAAATGAGGTAATGTTTCTCCTTCAGTAAACAAACAGAGATTTAACATATTTCAGATGATACCCTAGATAGGAAGAACAAACAAACACATTATTAGTAGTATTACTATTATTATGCTGTTATTTGTTTTTATCAGTTTTCAAGTCTGGATTTCTTCTAAATGAGCTCTCTTTTCTTCCTCCCCCTTCTTCCTAATGTTCACATAAACATGCATACATTACTTAATTATCACCAGTGCTGAAGAGGAAGAAAAACAAATATTTCCAGCTTGTTGGAGAAGAGAGTTTTGTAATCTTTGTTTTTTGGGTTTTTTTTGAAAGGAATAATTATAGACATGTTTCACATTTCTGATAGCTTTCAGAATATCAAACTGACTGCACATATTAAATCTTCAAACATGTCCATACTTGTGATCATATGATTTTAATGAAGGAAAGAATGGAATTTATTTGCTTTCAAAATGTTAATAAACCACTGGGTTGCCAGTGAGAGAAAGCTGTAGTGGTCACTACAGGTTTTGTTACAGAAACAGGAAAATATTTTGGTTTTACACTCAAAAATGCACTCCCTTGTTTCCCAGTATTCTGGTTCACTTGCTAAAGTGATACCATGATACCTTTTGCTGCTCACTGAGAGACCTTCTGCTATGTTCAAAGTACAGAGTAGAAAAGAAAGTGACTTGTACTTGACATTTCTATAGGGTTCCTAATGTCCTTGTCTTATCTAAGCAATTACAAGCTACCCACACGTAAAGTAATAGGGAGTAGGTAGCACCAAGGCACCATCTAAACAGGCAGCACCATTCACACATGAAAAAGAGAAGCAGTAAGAGAACCTGAGTCACACACATGAAAGACCCAGGGTGAAATACTTACATTTTATCAACTTTATTGCCTTGAGCTTGTTACAGTCATTTCCATTTCTTAGAAAGACCAGGAAGAGCCAGGCCACTGTCTCTTTTTTGCGGAAAGAAATGTGAGTCTCTCTGAAAACGACTATTCTGTCAAGCGAAATAAGAGCAAGGGATGTGTATCAGTAGTTTGATTTCATAAACACAACGTGATAAACTTCATCAAAAAGAGTAGTAAAATGTGACACTAAAAATCCATTACCTTTGAATATTTATGACAGCTTGCATCTGAAGATCTTTGTCAGTCATGACGCTGTCTTCCCAAATAGTAAATCAGGAAGTTCTTTTTCCATATCTTATCTCCTTGAACCTATTTATCATACAAAGTCAAAATTCACTGCTAGAATGCAACAATAATTCTAAAAATGGACCATTATATATCAAGTTTCATCACTTAGCAAGACCTAACACAAAAACCCTATCATTTATAACAGTGACACCTCCTTTGTAAATTCAAAGTAATACATACAAAAATAAACAGATTTTCAGCTATAGGCTATTACAATCCTTTCAATACAGTGCAAATAGAACACTCAGGAGAGTCTGTACTTTATTAAACAAGGCCTGGTTTCTGCTAACCATATTCCTTTGGTTGATTTTTGTTTTGTTTGGTTTGTTTGTGGTTTGGTTATTTTGTTTGGCTGGTTTTGCTTCTTTCTGCCTTTGCTTTTTGTTGGTTTTAATTGATCCTCGTTCCTCAATGAAAACATTTTAAGAAAGGAAAAAAGCTCCTAATTGCTATGTCTGATGCATGAAATATTAGAACCTTGGGATACTTAAATACAAGAGCATAAGTATTCCTTGCCCTGGCTGATGCTGAACTCAGCATTATTGCATGTGAGCACTTGGTTCCATGAGAGAATATTTCATTCATTTCTAGAAAATAATTGTAAATGCATGAAGAAGAGCTGCTACAAAAAATTGCTGTGCTGTGTTAAACTGCTACTCCATCCCATTGCAGAGGTGGCATTTCGTTGATGGGGTAAGTGATTCTGAAATACTGATTGAGTAGATATGGTTCTTAAAGGGTTTTTTGAGTGCTTTGTGAGGTAATACATATGAATATAAGGTCATCTACTGCTATTTGTCTTAGAGAAAATGCTAATTTATGCATATATTCTGCAGTAGAATACACAGACTTCCAATTTTTAAGGTTCTCATACACTGTCACTGTATGAAGGACAGAGGAAAGTTGCAATGGTGGCCAAGGAGTATCTAAAGTGCAACAAAATGTCTCATATGTGAAGTGTGGGTCAGGAAGTATAAGCCCCAAATGCAACAAACCTGTCATCAAAGTTAGCTATACATGTTAGTACAAACCGTAAATCCAATCTGATCAATCTAATTACCTGGGTACCGCGCCATAATGAAGAGGAATTGTGTCATGTAAGATTATAACACTGCTAAATCAGCCTGTGTGTTAAAACACTTGGCTCTGCCCCTCATTTGCTTATCTTGTGTTTGAATGCATTGATTATTGTAGTAAGTTTGCAAGACAAGCTAACATAAATGTTTTATGATTGATTATTTACATTATAATATTTTTCAGATAATGTGATAGATTTAATTGTTGGCTTCTGAAAACTCACAGCTGTCTTTTAAAAATCAATGTTATTGAAAAGCACCATTTCTTTAAGCCTTATTGGGCTATACACAAAATTTATGCCAAGTTTGCCTGTGCTGTTTTCTTCAGAAATAAATGTGTAAGGAATAATGATAAATGTATTTTTTCTTTGCATTTATTGGACATGCTTTATATTTCAAACAAGTTGTAATCGCTTCTCTGCATTGCAAAAACACTTAAGAATTTCATGGGACAGGAGAGGAACGTGGTTGATGCAAAATGATTCAATTTATATGGTGACTAAAAGAATTAAAACTGATAGTACTACTTGTTATCCATAAAGAACCATACAACACTTAGAAAGATATCCACGGTGTGGATATAAGCTGTAAGGATTTAAAGAATACAAGATTTTGGGCTGTTAAAACTCAGCCTTCTCTTGGCTTCTAGAAACTATTAGTCTTCTGTAAACAACTTACAAACAGAAAAACTCAAAGTAAGGAAGAAACACTTTTGTACTGCTACTTCTGTAAGTAAAATATGTTTGTAACACACCATTTCATATTCTTTGAAACATAAAAAAGTACTATAACAAGCATCTACTAATGTATGGAAATTTAATGACATCACAGTGAATATAGCTCCACACTGATACAAACCCACCTGTTTCTAACCAACATCAGTTCCTATGTCTGGTTTTCTTGTTATTAAGAAATCACTTGAGGAAGGTATCAGCATGTGAAAATATTTTTGGCATTTATTTTCAGATCATTCCAAAATTATAATATGGCTCCTTTAAACACAAGAATCTAATAGTAGCTCAAAACCACCAGATAATATATGAATATTGAGAAGAGCTTAAGTAGCACAAATGTGTTTCTGAGTTATTTGAAAGCCAAATAATACATTTTATAAAGGTAACTGTTTTCCTTGAAATAGAATAGTGTGGTTTCTTACATATTGTGAGTAATCATTGAAACACTGAGCATGTGTATGACATGAAAATATATGAGAAGAGACACAGTTTTGAAATCTAATAGAGAATTAAAACGTGTGTGATTTAAGCTGTGTTCCATACTACTGTGAACTGAGTTTACTAGTAAGTCAAAAGTATATTTGTAAGACAAACTACTTAAAAAACACATGTAGCTGTATTAAAAAATAGGCATGTAAATGTTTATGTAAATATATATATTTATATGTATTTTTAAAATATTGTCATATTCTAGTAAATATATATAATTCTTAGAACTAAGGGTGGAGCTGCAAAATGTATACCTACGTTCAGATCTCTCTGTTTTCCCACAGCAAATAGAACAAGTGTGAAATGTATATGAATTTTTTTTCCCAAAACAAGAGATTTCTGAAAAAAACTGACTAATGAATGCTCACCCAGATATTTTGGCCTGTCAGTGGTGTGTCTGGAAGGCTCCTTGTCCCTGCAGCCAAAAAACCACACATGCCAAAAGCCTCTGTCATAGTGGTAAGGTAGATTGGAAGCTGCTGCCTGCATAGCAGTAATGAAAAGAATCAATAAAGCTGCTATTGTCCCCTTCTACAATAAAAGTATATCTTTTTTTTTTTACTTTGATTTTAAAACTTGCAGGAGGACGTTTTGGTTTTATAAGATAGGCAATTTTCCTTCTGAAAGATAGAAAATGTCTGCTCAATTGTATTGTATGCATTTGTAGTAAATAGGCATATTCTGACTGTTTCAGAAAGCTATTGACCCCTGGGTCTATTGGTAGAAAGGTAACAAAATCAAGCCTGAAATTAATATCAAGTATTCAGCAAATCATCCTAGGTTTTTTTTTTTGTCCTCAGACTCATAAAAACTGGTAGTTCTATACTCAGAAGTCAAAGGTGTTACTGTAAGAAAAAAAACACTAATTTTTCATAATATAAAATTTTGAGAAGTTGTTCCTTCATCTTGCACAGAAAAGAATGTGGAAAGTATAGTATGTTTTCTAGTGGGGAATTCTTTTCATCTAAAAGGAAATTTCTACGTGGAAATTGTCTCTTGACTCAGCTTAATGTTTTTCTAAATAACTTCTATGATTTTGTGCTTTGGTTGTGGGTTGCTTCTTTTTTTATAGGAAGACAACTGGCTACTGCCAGATGGAACATCTGATGCTATATTAACATTCTAATGTCTCATCTGAAATAATCTAGTGTACTTGTGTGACCATACCATTCAGGCTGCAGGTGGCTATCTGGGAAAGACACAATGCATTGTGTGTACTCTGCGTAGATTCAATATACGTCTTGGGAGGTCTTTGCCATGAAATCCAGCCTGTAAAAAAAACCCACAACATGAGATTCTGACCTATGTTTCCCTAGAGGTCTCATAATGGCATTTCTGAATGTTCATAATTTGGCAGAAAATTGATATTTTTCATCAGAAGAATTATTTGGGCTTTAATTTCTTGCCATAAATATGTATTCTGCCTGACAGAGGGAACAAATGGACAAGATTTATTTCATTTAAAATATGAAAAGAATGAGATGCTCTAATTTTATGTTGTTTGAGTATTATCGTCCCCTGAAGAAATCCTTTGCTACCTGCTTAATGAATCTTTCTGTGCATTTTATACCAAAAATACAGCAAAGCATTATATTGTGGAATCTAACAGAAAACAAAAAAGCTCTTGCAGGATTTAGCAGAAACTGAAAAAGGATGAAACTGTTGTTCAGTACAGAGTTAAACCACAGTAATTTCTACTGCTGCAATCCATGAGCTTACTGAGTAAGGGGGGGGGAGTGGATGGGGAGGTGTTGTAGGGACTCCATAAATACACACTCCTTTCCCAAAGAGCTTAAAACAGAACTAGGAAGCAATTTACCATGGCTTCAATCAGGAGCACTTGCTGACACGCATAGTGGTCTTTTCTGAAATTTTGACAACTGAAAGTACATTGTTGCTTCTTGATACAAAAAGAAAATAACAAGGCTTCTTTTAAAAATAAGAAGTACTATCAAGTTCTGCAGCATTTAATGTAATGTTCTGTGTCCAATGCACAGCTCTGATTCAAGTAACAGACACATTAACTGCTGGAGAAGGTACAAACAATTTTCTCTGCCTGCAAAGTTAGTAGAATTATTTCTATAAAAGCAAGTTCTACCATATCCTGAGCACTACATTTCTTATTGGGAGAATCTACTATTTTTATAGATATATTATTTTTAGCATGGGCTTGTATTAAAAGTTCATTTTTGTAGACCTTGCCACAAACTGCATTTAGAAACATACTATAGCTGGGCATAGAATTGGTTGAGGTTGGAATGGACCTATGGAGGTCATCTGGTCCAACTCCACCACTTGAACAAGATCATTTAGACCCAGTTGTCTGGGCCTGTGTCCAGACAGCTTTTACTTATTTCCTGCTCAGGTGCAGGACTTTTCACTTCTCCTGTTTGAAGTTCATGATATGCCTCTTCACAGTTTTCTCCCACAAGCACCACCTCAGAGTGCTGTTATTTGCTCAAGAAAGCCATAATCATGGCAACTCTACAGACCAAACTCCTCTGATTATTCACAGGACATGAACATGTACAAATTTACCGTATGCTGAAATACAGATACAAAGCATTAAGGGCTTTTGAAAAGAAGGCAGAGGATGAACCACATACTATGATAGGTACTGCACTTCAGACTACAAGGGTAATGAAAATCCCATCAAATCAATTGTTCTTTAGGTCTGTCAAGTTTTATTCCCCCATATAACCAATATAAAGAAAAAATTTCAATAAATATAATTACTGTAATACCTTCTCATCTATGACTCTCTCAGGTATAGGACATAGTGTCAGTATATGATCTTAAAACATTTCAGCATTTCCACCATAAGCTAATATACAGGATATGATTACTGTTAATTTTTCATCTTCACTCAGTCCTATGCAGTTTGCTGGAGGAAAGGACAAATATCTGATGGGTTATGACTTTGTAAAAGATGGATTTCTAGTTTTCTTATTGTTCTTGTTTTTTAGGTTTTGGTTGGATTATTTTTTTCTAATACGTAGGAATTTATTAGAAGTCTATTTTAACCTGTTTTACATACAAGCTTCAGAAAGACCACAGGATGCTCAACATAAGAACATAATAGAATAATGTTTCTGAACATTTTCTTTAGTTATTTGCTTCCTTGTGTATGAAAATTTATGTCAGCTTGTTGTATGTGTTATACTCATTAAGTTATCTTAGGTCCCAAGTATCAGTAGAGGCTGGGGAATGATGAACAACCCCATAGAATAGGGCTTAGGAGTACTGGTAGATTAAAGAATATACACTTGCTTTGGTGCAGTCACTGTCTTAAGAAACAGAGCTGTTGCAGGATGGTGCTATTTGCTGTGTGTAATGGGTTAGAGTGAGGATCTAAATCAGTTTGGGTTGGTGCTTGCAATTCAAGCACAGCAACCAACTCTCAGTGAGAATTCAACAGGCAATGAAGAAACGTTGCTAAAAATAAAGGAATTTATTGAACCCATCACCAAGAATAAAAGGAAAAATCTCCCAAATAAGTAAAAGAATCAAAAAGGTAAAACAGAAACTGTATCACTATGCCTTTATACACACTTGGAGAGAAATGGGAGACAACTGACACATTGGGTCTTGCCTTTACATGACAGCACTGGAAAAAAAGAGGGAGGGGCACACAATTATAGCACAAAATATAGATTTGATAATTCTGGAAAACTTCTTTTTCCAGGCCTCTTGTATGTCTCAGGCATACTTCTACCTCCCCTCGACTCGGGGTCTCATCTTTGAGGCTATAACAGTGTCAAATGTAGAGGATATAACAAAATCCCAGACTTTCTCTGTTCATCAAAGTCTCAGGAGATTGGTACTTGATGATCTGTCTCTCTTTCTCTGAAATCAGAGGTTTCTCCCAATCTCATCAGTAGCAGAATTGAAATACAGGATCTGCTGGCCTTGAGTAGGGACAAAGGCAACATGGCACTGGTCACATGGGGCTGTTGTAGTAAATAGGCCTTCTTCACCCTCCTGCTACAGGGCTTTCTCTTATCTTTTCTTGTCCCCTGTAGTTAAGTCTCCAAGAGAGGGAGAAGGTTAAGAGCTGACTATCCTTTTGTGTCTTCAAAAGTGATCTGCTTAGAGAGGAGGTGTGTGGGAGCAGTGATTCTTCAGTCTACTGCCAGGAACTGGACTGGGGTGGCCCCCATAGCAGAGATGCAGTGACTACCTCACTAGTGGCTAGGACAGGCTAGGCTTCTTCTGTGCTCCACCCTTTGATGGCAGGTAGGCCAAGAGGTGATGAGATGGGGTGGGTGTGTGGGGTGTGTGACAGGGGAAGCTCTCTTGCAGAGGACTTCTCTGTTTGCCAAGAGGTGGAACCAGAAGCCCAGAACACAAGAAGTCCACTCCCTTTTAAAGGCTCTGTCCACCAATCACCTGTAGGGTCAAGACACTGATCAAGAGGTCTGTTGGGAAAGCTACCCCCAGCTTCAAAATAAAATACTCTTTTGACATAAAAGAAACAAAATTTACACCTGAAAGTTTGCTGATTTTCAAACTGCAACACTGTGGATATGGGAATAAGGAGACATAGAGGAATACATTCTATTCCTGGGTTGCTGTGGATTCTGTGTTCTTTCTTTTTGAGCTGTGCCTAAGAGTACAAATTGATACACTGAGTATAACATATCTGAAGAAAATATTTGCCAAGAGGTCTGAAGTGATGGACAGTTTTATTGCATATATCAGAAATGTCTTGAGTTTACAGCTACAAAAATTTGAATTCATCTCTTGGGGGGATGGAACAGTATATTTTAAAATTTAATTTGCACAGCCTAGAGATGTGTAGGGCCTATAAAATAGCGTGTCAGATCTGAGAAAATCTGTTCCTTTTGTGACAGAAACATACTGCTGCACTCAATCATACTTGAACCTGAAGATCTAGGACAGGCTTAACAGAAAAAAGCAAAAGAGAAACATGACACGAGGTCACTTTTGACAGCTCAAAACTGTGATATCTGAAAAACCAATGGGATCACATGATTCTCAGAACATACAATGGATTATAGGAGAATACAGCTTGCAGGCATTCTGTTTGGATATATGCCCAAGACAGACAACAGCATACGCTCAAGCACAGGGACACCAGGGTAATGGAATATAAAATAACTGTGCTCTTATTATGAGATGCAGGAAGGCAGCCAAGGACCTTTAATTCCTAAGGGTATTTCTAGGGAGTAATGTTTGATACTAGGTGTTTGGTACTGGGCAATACTGGTGTTTGGTACTAGGCTTCTGTATGTCATTTTTATATGGAATGGAATACACAATACTAGCAACCAGACGACTGTCAGATCACCTTCAAGCACCAAGCACTCCTGTCTCCAGTAAACAATGAAAAATGTTAAGGACTAATAAATCTTCATGATGGATCAGCACAAAATGTCTTAGGAGCGGTGATCATGTAATTGTGATTCATTTGAGGAAATGCTCAGTGCCTAATGGCCCTCAAACATCTACATCCTCCTGTGCATTGCAGTGGTTGATGTTGATTGTTTAATTGTCTAGGATGGGAAAAATATTTTTGAAGACATGCTGAAGGATCATCCTTTTTGATTTTCTTCTAGGTGATTTTCTTCCACAAAAGAGAAATTGTTGATGGTTTTCTTCTAATTTTCACTTTCTTCAGGAACAGCATTTTAGACAAATAACTTATTTGATCTCCTGTTTTTCCACTCAAACACTTAAAAGGTAGAGCTGATGAAGAATACATTTGTATGCTCAAAAGGCAGATTTTCAAAAGAAGTCAGGCAACACCTAGAGCAAAATCCCGAGTTAAATATATGTGTATGATCTGTATGATCAGCTTGTAATCAGTAACCAAGAAAAAAGAAATCTTCTGTAGGACTCAGCTTCAAATTCTCATGTAAGGAGTGTTTCTTAGTACTATCTGAAACTGAATATCTGCACCATGGGAAAATGACTCCTTCTGTTTGAGATTTGGGAAGAACAATTTGTTGCCTGTCTATTCTTTACCACACCACTCCTTGAATATCCCACAGATTTTGTAGTGCAGAGGATGAAGCAGTCAGGCATGGAATTGAAGATTCTAGGCATTATGAATAGGATGTAGACTTAGTCTTGGATCCAGGATTCTGAACCAAATGTACTATACATTGTCAAAGTACTTGATATCATCAAGACACCAATGGCACATAGTGCCTAAAATCTTCATAGCAAGGAATAAACCTCTTTCTGGGGATGACAGTCTACACAGGTGCTTTGAGCAATCCTAATTCAATTAATCAGCAGTGTGATGCAAATTTCTTACCTCACCTGAAAAGATCTTTAGCTACAGGAACTGCTAAAAAGCTCTGCAGGATGTACTCTTAACCCAATCTGTTAAAGTGCTCTACTTGTGTGGTATAATTAAAAAGACTTGTAAGCATGTCTCTCAAGCTAAATAAAAGGTTGGAGTGCTTATCTGGGATTCTCTTCACAGTAGAGGTACTGGCCTGTGAGACAGAAGGGTAAAAGTGCATATAGTATGCATAAAGAATGATCCTCACTCTTTATATTTTCCTTTAATATTTCCCATATAAGACTTTGCTTCAGTCTTTTTGATAATTGAATATGTTGCTTGCTCTGTGCATTCAGGAAGTTCAGCAATGCAGAAAGCTGAACAGAATTCAGACTCATTTTGAGGTGACTTATGAAATTCAAGATGATGTGAAACAAAAGGTAATATAAAAGTTATTGTTAGGGTAAAAGGAATACACTAATAAAAAGAGAAATTTTGCTTCTTCTACAATACTGGACCCCTTTCCACTGCTTAGCAACAGATAAGATGCCACTTATTTTCAGACAGGAAAGAGAAACAGCAAGAAAGCTGCACACAAAGCTGGTATCACTGCAAGTGTCCTGTACAGCTCATTGGTGCACAGAGACTTGGCCTGTAATGAAGTAATTTGCATTCATATGCAAGCCTGGCTGTGTGGACATCAGTCCAGACTCTGGGAGCCCTTGTTTCACTGAGTCAAAAGAAATTTGCACATGAAAGCCACTTCCGTGTTACTTAACTCTGCAGCTCGCTTAAGATTGCCTTCGATTTAGACCAAAGCAAATCTAAACGTATGATTAAATCTTCAGAGGATTTATATTATTTCTTGTGGATATCTTCTAGACTCAACAAGGGGTGAATATACCCCATGTACATATAATTTGAAGTTCTATTACCCACTCCCCATTTCTGAATCTGACGTTCCTCAGTATAGAGCTACACAACTGCAGTTTTCTCAAACCTTACCAGTCAGGTTTTCTGCCAGTTGGCAATGTGAAGACATTAATCTTTTCAATATCTCCATGCTTTTCCAAATTAATTGCAAACTTTATTCTCATGTGCAACCAGGAATGAAAGAATGAGACAAGCCTGGTGTTAAATATTGAGTGCATAAGATTGAAAAATAATGCAAGTTGCGTCACTATCAGATTGGTAATTCTAAATAAAAAGGGACACTAGAAGTTAACAATGGATCATAAAATGTCCACATGGTCAATACTTTTGCTATCAGTACACTCATGCAAAGTACTGTTTATAGCTTCTCAGATGAAGAAATACACCAGTGATTCTGCACACATCCTGACACTGATACAATAATTTGCACTCAATGTGGAGGTCAGCTGTTGACCTCTTTGGCTCTTGCAACTCTTGCACTTCTGATGTCTCTTAAATAAATAAATAAGAAGTTAAACCCTCAGTGTTTGTAATGTTCAAGGACTGCATCATATTTCTGAATTTAGTCACAAAGTCTTTGGCTTATTCAGCAAACAGCTACAGCCCCGGAACTGACAGTGGAACTCCCTCTATGGTATCCTGGTAATGCACTTCAGTCCTGACCTGAAAGAACCTTTAGAGCTGACAGGATAGTTTAATTTTCATGCCCATTCAATCTTTGGCCTCTGTGCTAAGACTGCCAACAGGGGTACAAATTAACACCAATTATCCTGATGTTTTATGTACTGGGCTGGGAGCACCAACTCATTTTACACAGGCCATCACCCAGCTGTCAGACGTTAATGACTTTTGGTTACTTCTGACCTGCTTCAGATTCATCTGAGCAGTTCAGAGTTGAAAGGGTCTCTTTTCATTAATAAGAAACTGACCTGTACAACCCTCTTATCATTCCCTTTCACAAATTCAAGTGTGAATGTTTATTTTCCCATTAAATAATAGCAAAGGGCCAAAGCACAGCCTGCTTCAAACTCAGTAGATTTATGCCAGTATATAATTTAGCCTATTTACGTTACTTGCATGGGGCATGGACAGCAAAATATGCTCCTCAAAGCTGATCAAATAAAGAAATATATTAGTATATGTCTTCACAAATATTTTATTCTGAGCGTTGTCATTTATAAACCCCAGGTAGTGTAATAGCTGAATATTTTGCTGCTATCTCTGAGGATGGAAGAATAATAAAAGTATTTGTGAGCAAATAATTTGTTTATTTGACTGCATAAATTGTTTGCTTACTGTATTCATTGCTAGCACTGCTCAGTCAGCCCTATGTTTTATGGATATGCCAGCTTAGAGCATGAGTGGCTTCAAGATGCTTTTTTCCTATAGCAACAACTTAGCAAGGATGATTTTTCCAGAACAGACTCTGAAGAAACTGATAGAAGTGTATTTCTGCGGGCCACAATTTCTCATGTTTGCTTCTTTCAATCGTGTGATAGACTGAGTTTTGTAATCTGAAAATTTATTAATCTGCTAAATTTTAATACCTGTTGAGCATAGTGTCAATGCCAGTGGCACTACAGAATATACAGCATTGCATGGCTTCTTGTCTTATGAGTCAAGGCAGAAAGACAGGATGAATGAGATTCTAAAGCCAATGTAAATTCTCTTGGACTTATCTTAAAAATAGTCCATGATTTTAGGAAGGTAAGCAATGTGTGCAGTGATAATTATGACTTAGGACCTAGCTCAAGACAATTAAGAGAAAATGTTCAAGGTCAATGACTGCATATACTAAACTACTTTATTCTGGAGATGAAGAGAAAGAGACGTAAATATGGAAAGGATCTTAATCTGTTTGCCATATCTGTGCTTGAGAAAATGAAATATAAGGGCTTAAATTGAAGAGAAATTTAGGTTAGAAACCATTTTCAGGAGACATTAAATGGGGCATGATATGAAAAATAATTACATTGGATTATTGAAATCTTATTTATTAAAGATTAAGTAGACAATAGATGATAAGATTTTGTAAAACAAGGAATAATAATATAGCATTTTTTTATCTATACACACACCCCACCTCCCCACTCCCCCACATCCAAGCACATACAGCTGAACAGGAAGAGAGCATACATGTTTGCTGTGTACTGAAATCACAAAAGGAACCAGAAATAAAAAATAAGTATTATAATTCAGACATTGGACTGTTTTCTGTTGTTTTCACTCCTTTCTTTTTTGTTCTACAGCTTTATAACATTTGGAGGAAAGTGTTGTAAGAAAAACATAATGAATATCTTTAGTGGTGCTGCCTGGTGAGGTAGTTGAATATATTTGTAGGATTTATGATAAGACTGGTAGCACTCTTGCCAACAACTCAACAACTGTGACACAAGCCTCCTGGCTTTCTTTTCTGCTATAGAATGAGAAAAGATGATAGAAGCCCTTTTTAATGTCTCCAGCATTCCAGTCTTCAAATTATAAGTTGTAGCTATGGTGCAGCCTCAGTGGGTACAATGCAAAGATAAATTACATTAACATTGTCACACAATGTGGTTGTTTACAAAAATGTAATTAATATTCAGCCCAGTACTCTTTATAACTACAAGTAACTTTCCATATGTGGGTGTAGTAATTTCTTATGCTGCTTATCCTCACAAGCATAATGTACATCACAGCAGAAAGTAGCTCAGCACTCCTTGAAATACTTCTGAAGAAAATGGGAACACTAGTAATCATTATTTTGTACAGTGCAAAGTCTCCAGTGTGTCAAAGGACTGCTTATTTGATTTAGAAACATAGCCATGTGGGTGTTGAATATTCACATGGGGGGGCATATACATATAACACACTCTTTTTAACTTAAGAGGTCAGGTTTATAATTAGTAATAGTTTGTTTATATTGGAGGAGATCTGAGGGTTTCCAAGTCAAGTAGCTGAAGCCTCCTCTTTTAGCTACTGTGTGGGTTAGAATATAAGAAAGCTGATGCCCAAAGAGGATAGAAAAGCAAAACACACAAAGCAGTAAACACTAAACAAATTCTCCAGTAAAAGAGCATAAAATGCCTGTAAGAATTTATTTCCAATTTTCTTATTTCTCAGTTTTCTTATTTCTTCCTTCAGTCATAACCATGGTTTGTCCATTAGCAAATCTACTCCTTTCTATCCTGAATCCCTGCCAACCCAGAAATTTGCTTTCATGATAATTTTTAGCACCTTTATTGATGCATACTTTTTTGTGCTTTTTACAACCAGATGCAAATACCTGGATTTTTTCATTTAGAATATTTGTTCTGAATTTTTGTTCATCCTGTTTTTTTTCTAGGCTTAGACAGTCTCATCTGTATCACTAAAGACTAAAAGGTAAGTGAAAATGTTCCTTAGTTTGTTGCTCGATTTTCAGCAATAAATCATGAGACAACCTGCTAAGTCTTTCCTCTCAGTGTTTTTAGGTGAAATAAACAATGGGTCAGATCAAGGTTAACCAACAAATCTTATGTAGCTCTGTGATAATGAATGTTTGTTCAAAGTTTTACAAGATGGATCACAGTCTAAAGTCTTTATAGACTGGGAAATTTTTTTCCAAGAATGACCAAGTATGACAGACAGCTGAGAAACTGAAGTAAAACATGTATTGGAGGGTACGAGGATCCTCCAGGAGAATAATAAATACAAGTGATGTACAAGAGCCCTCTGTATAGCAACAATTAGAAAATATTTACCCGTCATAGCAACAAGTGGAAAACTGTCATAAGAGGATTATGTGAATAATTTAGAAGGAATTTGTAAGAGTTAACAACACCAGTAGCTTTAATAGCCCATCCAGAATTTTCCTCTAGAAATTCCAGATTTTTCACTAGGTTTTGTCGCTATCATGTGACCAGGAAGAGATTATTTTTAGTTTTGCAGTTAGGCGAGAGGTTGACTGGTGTGTAAATAATTTTTTTGAAGAAGTACTATGTTATTGTATTGAGTTTTGCTGGGATGGAGGTATTTTTTACCATAGCAGCCCTTGTAGTTCTGTAGTTTGTACTGGTAGCTAGAAAGGTATTGACAATACGCTAGTGTTTAGGCTATTGCTCACACAGCATCAAAGCTATCTCTTCAATACTCTGCCATCTCAATCACAAAAAACATTAGTCTGAGGATGGGTAAGATCTTGGGAGGTGACATAGCCAGGAGATCTGACCCTAACTGAGCAAAAGGGATAGTCCACACTGTATCAGCAATAAAAGCTAAATGAAAAGAAAAGGAGGGGGGAATTTGTTTGTATTCCAGAGCAACCACTAAAGGTGAAGTGGATGGACATTGCCTGTTGATGGGAAGGAGAGAATAAATATGTTGCTTTCCTTTGTTTCCACACATGGTCTTTGTTTTTCCTTTATCAAACTGCTTTTTTCTTGTCCCATGAGTTTATTTTCTTTTTCCATCTTATTTCCTTCCCGACACCAGAGTCATTAAGCTCGAAAAATCAATTTATATTGCTTTGCATATTGGATGTGTGTTCTATAGTTCACATTCCCAGGACTTCAAATATCCTGAATTTAAAGATTTTATCTTGCCAAAATAAAAACAAAAAATCACAATCTGTTTTCTGTTCAAACTTGGCTTTTTGCAATGACAATAAAAGGATATGATTATACACATCAGCTGAGCTATAAGTAGGTTGTTGAAATTATGTTTAATTTAAGGAACCTCACATCTAAGATGTCAAGATGGAAACTTGCTGGAAAGAGGATTTTGACACTGAAGAGACAGAAATCTCTTTTATTGCATTTCAGTAAGGATAGCTGGCTTTTGTCTTGTTTTGTTTTAATCTATTGCTTCCTCACACTTTAGAAAGACCTGGAAAAAAAGGCGGTGGAAATTAAAATTTATATGGTGCTCTCTGGCTCACAAACTAGGAGTATTGTACCTGTTTTCACGTCCTTAATTTACAAATTCAAAGAGAAGACTGTGAAAAGATGTTTTCCTTTTTGCACAACTGTGAAGTGTTTGAAAGACTGTATGAATATGCTGTAGCACAGTGTCCAAAAACTGAGTAATGGCACCACCTGGACACTCAAGGCTGACTCATGTGTACGGCATTTCTTGATTCTATTGGAAGGAACTCATCTCTCTTAAGTACAGAAAGTACTGTTTCTAAGTCAGGAAGGGAATGACATTGCCTTGACCTATTATCCAGCTGCCCAGAGAGTAGTTCACACACAGGTCTGAGACTGTTCTATCGACCAAAAGGAAGCTTTGGATGAATTGCTCATTCATCATTCCAACATCATTAAATCAAGCTCTTCCTCTGTGTTGTTGCTTTGTTACTCCTCAGTACTAGCAGAGAAGCCAAGTTTAGCTAAGGCTAACACAAACAAGATAACTTTGTACTCCAACCTGTTGTTCAGCTAGCATTCAATACTCATCTGTCTCATGGTAAGATCCTGAGAGGAGGAAGGATGAATAGAGTATGTGTTAAATTTAAGGCTCGTGTGTCTCTTTCAGACTGAAAGGAATCTGTACTATCTTTTTCCCTTCTGCTTTGTATTATCTAGTACCGTTTTTCTCATGCATCAGAACTCAGGATACAATCAATCCACATACAAAAAAAGTACATAGAAAGAAGAGGTGCTCAAAAAATCCCCAGAGTGAAACAAGTGTGCTCTTCTATACCCTGTACAGAAAAGCAATTAACAGGTCCTCTACATGCACAGCAACAGGTCTTGAGATTCACACCGAAGAGATGACTTAATCTTCTATTCTTTTGGTGAAGATGCTTTAGAGGCTGAAGTTCTCAGAGTAGTATGAAATAAGTGCTATCATTTCAAATATCTGGATATTTAAATGGAAGATGTGTAAACTTAAAAATCAAACAGAATGCTTTTTTTTTTCTTAAATAATTTGTCTGCATTTGCTAGTCTGTCTGGCTCATACACACCTGAAACAGTCCAGTTGCTTATTTAATCACCAATTAGATGGAGGTTGGAGGTTGCAGGCTTCCTTAGTAGCAATGCAGCAGGTCTGAGCTCATTTCCACTGAAACTAACAGAAGAATTGAGTGGGACTTTAATGATGCAAATCTAGATGTCACCAAAACTGCTCTATATGCACCTTGACAAAAATGCTCGGACTTGATGATCTTCAGAAGTCTTGCCCAAGTCAAATGCTCGTGTGAACTCTTGTCTGTCTCCAAACCAAGTCTTCCAGATTAATTTCTGGCCCATTCTAGTCACAAAAACTTTTGGCTTTTTATAATATTTTCCCTAAACATTGTTGCTGTGTGTGTTCTTTCTAGTTAATAATAAAAATATCTTCAGCATTATCATGTTCTTAGACATCAGATAGGAATGAAACAGATATTTTTTCCTGATATAAACATATTTTTTTCAAGATATATGAAAAGAAGATTATTCCCTTTATAGACATTTGGCTAGCTCTGACAGATGTGAGTAGGTTTCTAGTGGTTCCTAGATTAGATCCAGGAGAAATTTTTCTGAACATCTAATGGGCTGGAATAAATGTTTCCACATTGGACCTCAGGCAACCTACTAGCATCATCATAGCTTGCCCCACAGAAAAAAATTGATGTCAGTTAAAGCTCTTTAGACATTCATGGCTTTTCTACCTCTGTGGATTTGTCTCTCTGGGACACATGGCTATACATGGAGAACTGAATACTGTAGTTGTTGGTTTCAAATCAGAGAATGCTGAATAAAATCTAATGTCTTAAAGAGCTAGTGATTCCTTGTCATTTTAAGAAATGATGTGAAACTAACAAGAGTTTGCCTAGCTCTTAATCTTGTGGGTTTTTGCTTGTTTATTTGTTTTAAATTTAAGGCCCATAAATTCATTTTTCTGTCTTCTCCTTCTCACTTTTCATGGTCTAGATTTTCTTTACATCACACCAGCTCACTTCCATACATGTCTATTTCATTTCTTGTTAAAATGTTCTCTTTTTGTCGTTCCTTATGAACGTATGACCTTACCACGTCCCTATATTTCTAATAATTCCATACAGACTTTTTGTAGCTGATACAGCTGATATTACATACTCCAAAATCTAATTTTCCTTGTGTCCATACATTCATCTTCTCACATCTGCAACTCCCAAATCTATTTTCTGTTACATTTTGAAACTCTGTACTGCAATATCATTGCTATTTATCTGTCCAAATTATCTTCTTTTCTTACTTGTGCTGGTCAAGAATACTTTGAGACACATATATAATAGCCATAAATAATTTATCTCTTCACAATTTTTTATTTTATCCTCTGTTAAATATCAGAAAACTTCTGATTTAAACTGTTTTCTTCCTCTTTCTTTCTCAGTTTGCTTTCCCTCATCCAGATCATAACCTAGTTAAAATTGTCTTTGGAGTTTTGTGCGTAAACTACTACTTCATCCAATTTCTGCCAGTTAACCCTGTAATTACATCTTCCTTCATATCTGTTCTGTTCTGCATATATACCCTTCATCTACTCAACTTTAGCATCTTTCCTGAAATCACTCTTTAAGAATTTTTCTATCTTATCATTCAAGTCCTGGCTTTTTTGAGGGAGAAAGAAGTCCACTGGTTGCATTGAATGGCAGGAACAAGAGTTCAACTTAGACAAGGAGAATATTTTCCTTCTAATACCCTCTCCTTCCCTTCCTCATTATAGGCAGACTCAGATTGTTATAACTGACAGTGATGAGCAGGACAGAAGGGAAGCCATAGCTCAAAATAATATCTTCAGGGGCTTATTAGGAGGATGCAAAATCTTTCCTACAGCAAACTCACAATTCAACCAGACCTTGAGATTATGGAGCTTCTATCTCTCCCAGAAGAATGAGATATCTGGTTTATGGAAGACTACATCTTGAATTTGTGAGAGGCAGAAGCTGTAGAAAGTGGATTACTTCACTCACTGTTTTCTGTCATGGCCTTGCAGGCACTCCAAATTAAGCCTTTTTCTCCCAGAAGGAAGGTACATCCAAAGTAAAAATAAAACCAAATGAAAACAGCCTCAAAAAACCAAAGAGACAAAGGACTCACAAACCCCAAATACAATACTACTCTTTTATCCATTTCAAGCATTAAAATAGAGCTTCTGAATTTCTATCTCTCTGTGTGTGTACATATAATTTTAGGGTTTTTAACTGTTCATATGGAAACAAATTTCATCCTTATTTCTGGATATAATTTAGCTGAGATTACTAACCCAGACTGACCTCATCTGAGAAATAAAGCTTTTGGATGTTGCTGCAAGGTCCACATAATAACGAACAGATATTTAAGCAAGAAGTACACACTATGCTATTTTGACCGTGTTGCCTCTGGTTACAGTAATTGCAGTCAGCTGAAGTATATCAGCTTGTGCCCAACACGCATTCTCAGGGAGAAGGTAGCATTTTGTAAAATGGGAAAGCCTCTCAGCAAAAGGAAAGTCTTCTCAAAGTTTTCAGCTGGCAACAGTGAACTACCACAGTAGCTCAGAGTGTGTCAAGCTGATCACTTCACTGACAGCCAGGTTACATGTCAAAAATACCATGGTTATTCTCATCTACTAGTAGAAGCTATTTCTTTTCACCTTTATTGTCTCACGCTTGCAGTCTTAATCCTGTTAAAATGGAAGCTAATTACTTGCATTCTGAAGCCGAAGAAACATGCTACAACTGTTTATTTACAGATAGGTAGCCTGTGTTTTAACAACTGTAGGTTAAAAACCATTACATACACAGATGAATGCAGCCCATTAATTGGCCAACAGGCTGAGGAGCCTGCAGATAGAATAGGATATCCACCTGATGCCCCGGCTGCTGGAGTTCACGTATGAACCTTTGGGTTAGCTGTCAGATGTGTAAAAACTCATGTAGGGAGACAGACAACTGCCTGCAAAAGCTGCTGCCCAACAGAGGAGGTTGTGTGAGTTGTTAATTCAAGACTTGTGCTTGTGAGCGATTAGTTTCAGGCAGGGGTATAGGCAAGCAAGCATGCCGGATGTAAATCTCTCCCAGTCTACCCATTCTGGCACGATATTTGAGCAGGATAACGTTGGCCTTTCAGAGAAGCACGTTAATCCACTTGGGTTATAATAAATGTTGGTATTTGAGCCCCCAGAGGAATTTACTTTTTCTACAAGCAGAGCTAGATTAGCTCATTTTTTGGAAGAGCTTCTCTTCCCACATTAACTGCGGTGGTATGGAAGCGATTTAGCCCTTACTTGCTGTCAGAAACTTCCAAGTTGTGAGTGAACACCAGGGCTCAGCTATTTCTTCTATAAAAGTAATGAAACAAACTCTCTGCTTAGTTACTCGTCATAATGCTGAGCAGCTCAAAGCAATTCAGGAACAGCAGTTTAGGCCACTAAAGGCTGTCACTGCCAATTCTGTTAAACATGCACTGCTGCAAGCAGCTGGCACTAAACATCATCATACCCTGACTGACAGTTTAAGTAGAATACGCAACATAGAACCACATTATAAAGAGAAATTCTTTTGCATGAAGGGAACCTTAATCATGGGAACAGAATCCAGGCTGTGAATGTGTTGAGACAATGCTTTCATGCCAGTGCTACAAGGCAGTTGTCAAACAGTTTTGCATTAGGTATCGTAACAAACTATCTTACAAAATGAAGAAATGTGAAAGAACTAGAGGTAAGAAGCAGCGTGTTCTGAAGGGAAGATTCAGAATCTTAGATTTCTAAAATTCTGGATTTTATCTATATGGATGTAAACTGAGATACCCTATAACTTTATACAAGGTGTTACACTCAAGCATCTGCATCTAAAGACAAAGTACCATTAATTATGTATTTCCTTATATAAATTGAAAGACTAGTGAAGAGTTATTACCTGTGCACGGTCTTTTAGGATATATATATATATGTAGTAATATCTACATAAGCTCTACTTAGCTGTAATATCTAAAAGGTCAATGAAGAATTGAAGGAAAATATTTTGAATTACAGGCTTTGTAGAAAATGCAAGTCTTGACAGAGCAAGACATGAAGACAGTTAGTAATTAACTTTAAAATCAGCCTAATATATAAGCTTCTAGGTTGTGTATACAGTATCCTTAAGGACAAGTTGTGATAAATGAAGATAAACATATTCATTACAGAAGTCTTTTAATATTTGGAATAAAATAGCCTTTAGTTCAGTTTACAAAAGGACATAGCTATTCTCACTTTTAAGCTTCTTTATTCCACAAATACAGACACATGCAAGCATACATTCACACACATAAATCTAGGCTTTGAAATAATTACTTATGGACTTAAGAAAACACTCCTCTGTTAAGTATAGCCCTTTAGAAAGAACATAGATTAATATTGCCAGTGGAAAATCAAGCAGACTTAGCTGCTTGCAAAGAAAACACTATAACCAATATCTTTGTCAAGTTCTGTCTGCTGCTGTTTCAGCTGTCAAAGTCAGTGGTGCACTGCAGCATTGAAGGTAATTTCCATTTAGTGGCAAAAGCTGTTTTCCTCAATTTTTTGGCTTCTTTGTCTTTTACTTTCTTTGTCTTTCTGCTTGCCTCCTATCCATCTAATACCACTCAGATGTCATCGACACACTTGTATTTACCACACTCCAGTGATTCCTATCCACCTACATGACATGCCTATAGCACAAATGCTGATGATGCATTATATGTCCAGCACTTTTTGTTGCAGTGATGTTCCTCTGCAAAGTACTGCCTAGGGGCAGCTACTGGTTCACAGACTCTCTCTTATGTAGCAATTATTCAGTTCGATTACATGTTGATGATAAGCTATTAAAAAGCATTCATGCAGGACTTCTTATTTACAAACAATCATGACATTCTTCTTTTCCTTCTGCTATCTACAAATCTAATTTGGGAGCAAAACCCAAAACCAACAGTGACAGGTTATTAAAATGCTTGGATTAAGTAATTAATGTAAAATATCTGTATTAACCACAATATTTTTCAAGTAAAAATTTCAGAGAAAGGGCAAAAGAAATAAAATAACAGAGTATTTTCAAATCAAGTTAGAAATAGCAGAATGATAAAATGGGTGCATGAATCTCAGGGGTCTAGGTATTATATTATCCAGATACCTAACAATCTAAAAAGATTTCTAGTGGGCAAGATAAAGCTAAAAACCAAAACAAAGCCCACTAGTTATTTAGCTAGTACCCTCAGTATGGTAGAGGTAGAGTCAGGCAGAACCTCTGTGGGACAGTATTCAGGATGACTTCTCTTGATTTATTGCTGTGTAAACTAGATGAAATGCCAAATTTCAATCTCTTAGAGACTTCTGTGTCTTTAAGATAGGAGTAGGGAAAAAAAAGGAAGGAAAATGGTGCAGAACTATAAAATGATCTGATGCTTAAAGCTGACTTTATTAGAGATTTAATGGCAAGGGAGGACAATAATAGTAAGAATCTTGGCTCTGTGATAAAAAAAGAAATGGTGAATTACGTTAAGAAGAGAAAAGTAATCCTCAAAACTAGTGGGTAAATGGTTCAGAACTTTCTTAAAACTTTGTAATTGTTCAATATATGATAAAGCATTAAATTAATGTAAAGAATTATTTGCTCTTGAATCAAACTTTAAAAGCACACAAACACAGCTCCTTGAAAGATGAAGCTGTCAATGAATAATCAGCCTTTTAAATTCATCAGAATTTAAAGTAAGAATTGCAGATAGGTAAACTTCACATACAGCAAAATACCCTGCTTGTGTAATCTGTAATTTAAATTTACTGGCTTGGCCAAATTACATGTATTAGACAAGAACTGGAGGTCTGAAAGACTAAAAGCTCCTAGTCTTATATGTTGAGTAATGTGGTAAAATATATCAGCCTATGCAGAGCTGATTCTGTTATGGTAGAATTCCGTGGCTCTCTAAAGTGAAAGGAGGAAAATCTATGTCACTAGTCTTGTGGAATGGCAAAGCAATATAACAATAGTAAAAACAGTAGTCTCGGAATTATTTGGGTTGGAAAAGACCTTAAAAATTATACACTTCAAACTACCCTGTCAGGGGAGGGACAACTCTTGCCAGACCAGATTGCTCAAAACCCCATCCAACCTGGTCTTGACCACATCCAGAAATGAGGCATCCCTCACTTCTCTAGGCAACCACTATTAGAATCACCATTTAATAATAATGATTCAATATTAAATACAATAGAAGAGTGCCATTTGAATTAGTTACAATTCTCATAAATTTGTCTACTTGAGTTTAAGCTTGGTAATAACAAAAGACAGAGCTCTCCAATTGCAATTTTAATGCATGCACTATGTTTAAAAAGTTAGTGTAGCAGATTTGAGGATGAAGATGAAAAATATCTGGAAGTTATACAGTCAGACAGAAGTTATACAGAAAGACTACAGTCTTTCCCAAAGGTCCTTCCTGAGCCCCAAGTCTATGAGAAAAACAGATCCCAATTTGAAGCCCGGAGTTACCACCTTTATTATGGATATTTACACAAGATGTTCATAAAATACCTAACCAGTTTTCAGGTAAACCATTCTGCCTAAAAGCCAGAAGCTGCTTTGATTCTTCCTGTCTTTTTTAGAGCCTGATTACAGAGAGTCTAGCTGTTCTGTCAAGTGGAAGAAAGGAAAACCATTACTGAAATGTCGCTCTGACTCCATTCAAAAAATCAAAGACTTTTCAAAGAACAAGTTCTTGAAGTAAACCCAAAGATAATCAGCCTTTGATTAATGCAGTTTATTTCTTCCTCTTGAAAGAGATGGAACCTTAGTGAAGGTAATGAACTGCTCCTGTTACTGTGCATCAGCAACATTCAGTAGCTTTGAGCTGAATACTGTCAGTACAAATTGGCATAAAAGCTCTACGAGCTAATTCAGTGTTCTTATTTTTTTTATAGATTACGAAGGTATTAACAGACAACAGGGGAAAGGTAGCTGGACCACACAAAGTCATGCTGTTTCACAGCTAGAATATATGGATGGGAGGTATTTGATATATTTATAGAATACCGCACAGAGCCATAAGGACAGAGGACTTTACCGAAGGATTTGAATGTCATGGGTTTTATAGATTCAGCTGCAGACATAATTTTATCTCACTGGAAAAATATGGATGAAAATGTATTTAAATCTAAAATTAACTAAAGTGTTTAAACAGGACAGATACCTCTTCTAGTGTTCTAGAAACTATGAAGAATTGAGAACACTCTAAATTTAGAATTATACTACCAAATTTTATTTTTACTTTCTACTGGAGAAAATTAACAAAGGTTTCCTTAGATGTCCATTTCCTCTAATTTATTATGTTATAATAATCAGATTAATTACATCTTATAATTAATTTTCAAATTAATCTATTTTACTTTTTAGGTAAACTTTGGTTAAAAATATTATGATGTCCATTTTAATGAACTTATCTCTCATTTGTTTCATATGACAATTTTCAGACTGCAAAGAGTGCAAAAGATCGCTATTTATTTTGATTTGAATGGTAGAGTACACATTACTTAATGTCAAATTATTTCCAAAGTAAGCTGTGCGTAGTGGCACTCTTAAAAAAACCATAACCTTTGGATTTCTATAGGATTCTATATAGGATTCCTATATAAGTTTATATAGGAAAAAACCAAATCAATGTAGACTATGAGAGAAAATTAATAGAGTGTTGGTGTGTAAAACTTAAATTGAATATTTTTAATTTAATGGACTTGGTTATCATGGCTGTCTCTTCCAAACTTACTGATTCTATGATTCCATGAAAATGACCGTGTTTAGAGAAACAGGCAAATCTGAGCAAGTGAACAGATGCGTTTGAGTAAGTGAACTTTGTACCATTGCATCTATGAAAAGAATGTTTTCATGTCAGAAAGAACTGCCACTCTGCGTGAAATATTGGTTTCTACTGCCATCACAAAAAGGTTTAGTCTCTCAAGAATTTTCATTTATATAGCTTAGCATTATATATGAAATTTCAAGCTGTTCCTTGCAAGAAAATGATTGGAATTGTGACAAAATAGTAGCTAAAGTAAAAGGTCACAAGACTACACGATTGTGATGAAATTATCTACTTGATAAAACTCGGCATCAAAGGTTTTTGGAAAAGAACTAACAACGTACAGATTATTTGAAAAAAAATAATAAAAGAGGCTCACACTGTAATTTGTACCATCAACACTCCTACGTCTGATGGACTGTAAGCTGCAGTATATGGAATATCAAAGTAGAAATTGCTGTATATGGCTCCACTGGGTAAGATCTTTCCCTAAAGCTTAAATACATATCTTTAGCTTTATCTCAGGCTAGATTGTCAGTGAGTATCAATCTTTAGGGTAATAGAAATCAAATTCATGGCATCCTCAAGACCCTAGTCAGCCGTCTTGCTACCAGTAACTACAACTTACATAATAAACATCTTCTAAATGTTGTGTGCAGGAACAAAAACTTTTTACATTTATTGCTTCCAATAAATTAAAAATTTACTTAGAAGCTTGGAATTTGCATGTGGTGCAATATGTCTAAGGTTTGGTCCTTGTACTGTGCAGTTCATCTCTCTTAGAAGTGTACTTTTTCATATGTGTTTGTGTAACTTCAGCATTTAGAAAAGAAAGAAGTCTGTGAGACCAGAATTCCAGTTAATACAGTATGATGCAGTTTTGGGGATTTAAACAGATTTACATGTCTGGCAACATATGGAAGCAGCAAAATTAGAAATTTAAGGAATATGGGTCTTTTAGAATGCTGGGGATAACAGAAAGAGAGCAAGAGAAAGAGATAATTTATCCTACCTAGAAGATAATTCAGGAAAATAGCTCATATGGAAAAAAAACTGGAAGCATTTCTGTGTGAAAAGCAGGAAAATTATTTGTATTGCCCCAGATTAACACTAAGTCTATAGAAGATGTTGAAAGCAGCTGACATACAGTTTAGCATAAAGTAGACTGAGTAGTCTGTTAAAGAGAGTCAGCAAAGAAATTGTGAAGAATTTTTCAGCTCATCACAAGGTAATTCAATACTTGAAATTTGAGAAAATCATAAAAGAGCAGAACCAGTAGAGCAAGACTCAGCAGTGTGCCCTTGAGGTATTTTGTATTCAGCATCTGTAGTGCAACAAATGCAGGTGGGAAGTAGTAACTGATGTACACAAGCAAGCAAGGTAACACTTGAGCAGTGGAGTTAAGAGCAGTGAAAGGCAGTTCAGGTAAGGTTGATGAGAGGTAAAAAGCCAAAACAAACCCATAGATACAATCACTTAAGTAAGATAAGTTTGTTTATCTAAAATAGTCTCTATTTCTGGAAATCACCTTGGAGTGATCCTTTTCACCTGTTAGCAAAATACCTAGATAGAGGCATTGACCTTGGAATGGGGGTACATACTTTGAGATAGCAGCCCACATTCAGCGCCACTCTTAGTCTTCCCTCTTCCCTGTATGCTCTCTTCATAGAACAGCTTGAATAGAACATATCCCCTCAGCTTTGATGGCCACAACAGAATTACAAAGGAGTTGCAGTGATAGGTGATCTAGGCAGAGAACTACTTAAGGCCTTGTCACTGTCCTTCAGACCCTTAGCCAGTGGAACTGATATCCAGTGAGCAGGGGAGACAGGAACCATTCCTTCATGTCATACATTCGTACTCAAATTTCATGTCCCAAGTTGACAGTTGCAAAAGAAATACTGAATGTTATACAGTCTACCTAAATATAATTAAGTCACTAAGAAACTATCTGATTTTCTGCAATATTTAACATGATTTCTGATACAACACTCTGCACTTCAGTAGTTCTTCAAAGGTTGCAAATTCTGCTAGCTAGCATCTTTAATAAATTTTAATTGCTAATACAAAAAAGAATACTGAAATTACAGATACTTAATGCACAGTAGATTCACATCCTTAAAGTGCAGGTGTGAAAGTTAGCTGTTCCACTTAAAGACTGAGTCTTTCACCACATTTAACGGTCTTTATCCTCTTGGCACAGGAACAGCAAAGGTAGCCTGCCTTGAAAAGGTAGAGAAAATGGCTTGATGCTTCTGAACAATTTCTGAACTGCAGCTTCTCATACATGGAATATTTAGAATGTTGTAATTAAACCGTAAAATTAAACAAAATTGCTGGATTAGCAGTACTTGCTGGATTAGCAGTACTTGCAGGAGCAAAGGTGAAGCACTTCTCTCAGTAAAAATGAATACTTCAAATAAACTCTGAGATTTCCTTTAGTCATTGGAATTCCCAGAAACCCTGGAACTACAAACAGTTGTAATGTGACATTCTGAAAATTCTGATCTTGCCCTAAACAGCCTTCACAGGGGAGCAAAAAGACATAGGAATCACACGTGCAACCACACTACCCATGAAGTCTTATTAGTTTATCACAAGACACTATCAAAACAGAAACTTTATCAGGTAGATGAAGCCGTTTGTCAGTTTGCTGCCAGGGCAGTCTTTACTTGATAGAAGAAAAACCCATGGAAGTAAGTTATGAAAAACCTTTAGAATATGCTTTATCTGTCAAGAACTCTGGAGATGTTGAGAGCTTGAGAGTTAATGCATTTCATTCACTCTTTATCATGAGTAGTCTGTAGCCTTAGGAGACTGTTCACCATAGTTGCACACCAAGAAATCAAGCATGAACGCATTCAGCTATTTACGTCCATTTTCAAATTAAGATCTTGTTGAAAAAGATACGGCCTGTCAGTCTCTAAAAGTAGGCTCCTTTTGTGAAATCCACAGTCTTCACATAAGTTTAGATGATCTCAGTGTAATGTTCTTCATTGTACTTCAGAAGAATTTCGATCTAAATGGTTTTTTTAAATCTGCCAGTTTTATTTGTCTAGTACGAAATGGCATATTTCCCTTCTGAAGGCTTGAATATTTTAGGAATATTTCTATATGCTTTTTTTTTCCTATATGCAATACCCTTTATGCTTTAGAACTTCAAGATTCATAGCTCTCCTAGCCTAAAGTGATAGGAGAAGCATTGTACTAGTTTCTCCAAGGAAAATTAATCTGCTTAGCAGAGACTGTAGTCAAACTTGCAGTGCACACTGCTCCATGTTCAGCAGTTTCTGTTCCTAAGAGAGGCTGTGAACCACCAGCTAGTATCTCTGCTGAGTGCTCCATTCTGAAGAATGGCAATCACACTACTTTTGTAGAGCTCTGAATATTTTTATTCAGATCTACAGTATTCTTCCAAGCAGAACAAGTTATATTGTTGGTATTGATCATATGCATGAGTTTCTCTTATCATAGTGACTTCTATATTGATATATTCTACCCGAATGTAAGAACATTTTTAACAGTATAGCTAGTATGGGGGAAATAATTGAAGAATTGTTAGTATACTGGTATAATTTTGATGCATAATCAAAAACTATGTCATTAATTTAAAAATAGTGCTTGGGTTCCCAAGTCAGGGGAAGTGCTTCTAAATGATTTTGTGATAATTTCTCTATTTTCTTTACATTTTACTTCCATTTTCTTAAAAATACACAGTCATGCTTCATCTTGGGTTTGTAGTCTTTTATTCCAACTATGATTCTCTGTCAGAAAACTTCTTGGGACTCAGTGCCTTGCGATTCTCAATGCCTTGGTAAATACAGCAAGTGCTCTAGCATCTGGCACCTGTTTTCTGAGTGATTCAGCCCAGCCTTCTCTATGAGAACATTCATGATTGCTTCAGTCTCAGCTCCTACAGCTGTGCCCTCATCATCTGCAGTTAGATGCACTGAAATTCTTTCTCATCAAATACAATTTTGGTCTTTTTATTAGATCTACATTTTACTTCAGCACGGTACTCCACATATTTTAGGAAACAGTACATCAAACCTCTAACATATACGCTAAACAAATGTCCATCAATATATGCTGTGATATACTGTATATTAAAATTACAATTTTGCTGACTTTCAATCAGGTTAATTCCTGTAGTTTGATTGCTGTTTGCAGAGAAATAACATAGGTTTTCCACACTTCCTAAAGTTATGCATCCTTGATTCACACCCAGATTAGAAAGTCAACTGTTATAGACGAGATTACTCTATTTTTGTGTACTCAGATGTTGGTCACAAAAATAGTGGATGAGCTCAACTGCAACTGGGTCAGGTTCTGTTTTATGATAGTTAAATTAACAATACTTCATAAAATAATTGCAGTAACATCCCTACTTTCAGTTTAAACTACTTATGATATAAAATTCATAAATTCTTGTGTAATGACAGAACCAAAACACTAACTAGATGTAACCCTGTAAGTGTTCATAAATGAAAATTGGGTTCAGACTTATCAGATCTAATACTCAAAAACTCCACTTTGTATTCTGTTATTTAGAGCTGTTCAGGTTCAAATTAATCCTACTATTAACTAGCCAGATTAACCTCGCTCAGCATCAGTGTCATTTTAGCCTGTTCTGACTGGTAATTATCAAGTAGTTTAACATAGCAATGTAACTTTACAAAACTGAACTCCACATGGACTTACTGTAGACATATGGTCACAATAATAAAAAATTAAATATTAAAAAGGAAGCATTTTTATCACGCAGCTGTTTCTTTTCAGTCTTTTCCATTCAGTAAA